>OY856409.1:1319200-1903200 GCA_963693085.1 Alisma plantago-aquatica | reverse complement strand
GGGCATTTTTCCTGCTTCCAACCAAATAGATTATATGTTCTGGGAAATCATTCTTTTTAAACTTTTTACTTTACAAATCGTACTTTGCACCCAACAACACCCAACCAAATTAGCCCTAAGCATGACCTTTGGATCAGGGAACAACGGTGCATGGACCGCAACCTACCGCGAGTTGGATATGGAAAGGGGGGTTATTGTTCACCAAAACCCTGGTTTCCCAATCCCTCTCTACACCATCTTGGCATATAATAGTTGTACCAACGAGCTTATCTCGCGAAACCGAAGTGGTAACCTTCTTATAGGAGGGCAAATTGGTTCTTGATGCCCAAGTTCTTGCCCCCACCATTAACTACTTCTCACCCTTTCTCGACACCCTTGATCCTGCCCCCCTTAGCCTATATAAACCATGACATTGGGTTTGGCCGATACCAGAGAGCACAAGCGGAATCTTCGCTACCAAGAAGTTTGGAAAAAAAACTCAAATAACACACTTTCGCATAAATAATTACTCAAATAACACTCTCCCAATCTTATTTCCCGAACTAGCACACTTTCGGCAGAAAGCGCCACATTTTGTGGCATTTTACGGGTCGGAAAGCGCCACATTGTGTGGCGTTACTATGGTGTGACCCACATTGATTGGCGTTTACCGTATGAATTGCTAAAAACGTGAAATAATGTGGCGTTTAACTTTGCTGCTCTAAATTATTTTCAAACGCCAAAGTGGGAAGAAACTTACGTAAGGGAAGAAGAATAAGAAGAAGAGCTGGTGGCGGGGGCAGAAGAAGAAAATACATGGCGGGGAAAGAAGAGGAAGAGGAGGTGGCACTGTGGCGGGGGCAGAAGAAGAAGAAAAGGAAGAGGGGGTGGCGGGGGCAGAAGAAATAGAGGTTGCCGGGGCAGAAGACGAAGAAGAGGTGGTGGGGAAAAAGAAAAGAAAAGAGGAGGTGGCTGGGGCAGAAGAAGAGGAAGAGGAGGATGCGGTGGCAGATAAAGAAGAGGTTGCGAGACGGAAGTGTGGTGGGTGAAGAAGAGGTGGCCAGGGGAAGAAGAAGCCGAGGTGGCGGGGGAAGAAGAAGAGGCCGAGGTGGCTGAGGGGAAGAAGAAGCCGAGGTGGACGGCCCAGAGGAAGACGGCAGCAAGGGGATACAAGGCGGAGGGGAAGACGGCTTGGAGGAGGAGGCGGACGCTGCGCGGAGTAGGACGGTGCGGAGGAGGCGGTTGCCGTGGAGGGGGCGGGCGGTCTTCGACGGCAGGGGGCGCACGCCTTCGGTGGCTGCGTGTTCAGCAACAAGGGGGCGGCCACCTTCGTCTCCGGCAGCTCCGCGGAGGGTGAGATGAAGAAGATCTCAGAACTCGGGAGCAGGGAGTGGTGAGGAAGAAAGGGAAGGAAGGAGCAGCTCAGCTGCGGCGAGGGTTTGATAAAAAACATGAAACGCCACCTCAGTTGGCGTGATCCAATAAAACGCCCTAAGGTAAAACGCCAGAGAAGTTGGCGCTTTCACCAAAATGCCTAATAAATTGGCGTTTTACGCCAAGTTAGTCCGTTTGTTGAAAAAAAATCAATAAAACGCCAAACAATTTGGCGTTTTACGACCTCTAGTTCGGGAAATAAGATTAGTATAGTTCGGGAAATAAGATTGGTAGACTGCTATTTGGATAATTATTTATGCGAAACTGTGCTATTTGAGTTTTTTCTCCCAGAAGTTTTGCTCTGGCACCAACACCCCTTTTTCTTCGACGACCTCACCGCCGTCTCCCGTCGCTGTAGCAAGTCCTAGTGCAGTCTTGCACGGAAGCAACATGGACCATTTGATCCTAGTCAGACCTTGACCACGGGATTGACATCCACGGCCAGTGAGAAACGCGACTGCCGTCTTGACTCTTGTGAGCGGGAAGAATCTCCTCCCACATTGGATCAGGATCTCAGTCCATGACGGTCAAGAGATCTGTCAACCGAGTTTCTTGCAAAGGAGAGAAGACATAAGGTCAATTACATGGATACCTTGACGGTGTGCGTGAAGTGCGAGGGCATCATCACCCTTTTACCATAGTCATGGAGCACTGGCGTGCTGGACTTCAGAGCCGATGTGGCGAGTGCCTATTGGTATTGCCGGCGTGGAAGTTTTAGGTAATCCAGTATTTGTTGATATGGCATCTCCTGATTGGCACAAATACAATTATCTTTATAGTATTAAAGCTCTTCTTGCAATTTTATTACGATATCACAATTTTATTTTACTTGAACTCATTGGTACCATTTCAATTATAATATTTTGTAATTACATTTACAATATAAAACTCATGTACAATGATAAAAAATGCAAATATGCCATTTCTGAATTATTGTTGTTACATTAAATGTTACATACAAGTTAGAAATGATAATAGTTCACCGAGAACCAACTAAAAATGACGAAGTACAACATTTTTGTACTAGATTAATATCTTGCCAATAAAAGTAGGCATTGGAGTATCACGTGAGCTTATTGAGAAAAATGTGTGTGGGGATGAGTACGAAATTTAGAAGGGTTTAAAAAGTGAGAATCACAATTGAAGACATCAACGCCATTCTATGAACACCATTAACAAGCTTTGATATAGTGCAACTAAAAGATCAAGGTATTTAGAAAGGTGGGACAAAGATGTGACGATAAATGTTTGCAAGAATGACAAACAAGAAAGAGAGGAAGCATGAACTTCAGGAGAACACACTGAAGGAACTTGAGCTTATATACAAGGAAAACCTTTCTAAGATGAGAAAAAAATGGAGGAAGGGGAAAATGAGAATGATTGGCAAAATATGTGCATGTATTGGAAGTTGTACCTCATATTCACATTTTTATTTCAGACTCAAGGTACAACGAACCACTATATATCATACACTATCTGAATGATGTTGAATAAACTCCACTCCATCCTTAAATTGGGAAAAATTGATTCACAAGCAGATATTCTGGTGGCTGGAGTTCATGAAAGATCAAATAAGGAGATAGAGATTTGGAAACGTAATAAGGAGAACTCTTTAAAAAACCACTTGCATGATGTGCTCATATGTAAGTATGAAAAACAATATAACTTTTGTATTTATTCTTAAGTTAAGAATACAATTGAACTACACTAATTTGATAAGTAACTTACAAATGAACGTAGGTATGGACACTCTAGATAACAAACATCATAGAGCAAAAATGCAAGATTGCAAGGCCTATAGAAATGGAAATCTTCAATGAACAAAAAAGGAAATCATATCAATAAGCATCAATAAGAAAATAAAAAGTACAACTCTGAAAAGAAATTTTGTGTCGTGTGTATTATAAACAATGATCTGTTTATTATAAAATACATGTTTACTTGTAGTACACATAATGACCCTTGATTATAAACTAATTTGGTTTCTACATGCCATTGAAGCTCTAAACAAAATGAAGTTTTACAAATTTTAATGATGATTGAAAAGCATCAAAGATTTGAAATACATTCCATTCTACATCCTAAGAAAAATCACCCACTACAAATTCAACTCTATGAAACATGGGATGAGTGTTCAGTAATATGAAAAAGAAAATAGGTTGAAGAAGCATCTGTAATGGAAAATGAGTACTTCATAGAGAGAATATAATCTCTTGTGCACAAGGAAATTTGCACAAAGAAAGCATTCAAAAAATGTATAGAGGTAATGGAGGAAACAAAAAGGTCAAAGAGAGGTTGCATGAAATGGTAGAATAGAACATAGATTACAAAAAACATATAAAATGGGGGTATCGATAACATGGTAAGTAATGCTAAAAACAAATATCAAGAACAAACACCATATCAATCCTTTAAGATTGAAATATTTTGTGGAAAAGGAAAGGATATACTCAAATAGATAGTTGCTAAAAGGAATACAATATGAGAATTCCATTTCAAAGTCAGTTTCCAAAGGATGAATCACTCTAGTACAATCCACTTGAATGTAGTTCAATACAAGATACACCTACAATGATAAATAAGAGAATGAAAAACTTGAAAAGAGACTTAGAATCAAGAAAAGATTAAAAGAAATGATGACCAATGAAACGAAGGAAATAAAAGAGAAAATCCCTTGGATAGAGAAAAATTAGTGGGAGATGATATGAAACATAGAGTTGAAGACAAATTGAAAGAACTGGACAATTCACAGGAAATACAAACTACATTTGGAAATGTAGAATATCCAACAATATAAGAAAAAGTAGAACCAATTTCATCACAACAAATGGAATGAGGGTAATCATCAAGAAGTTAAAGAAACATAATCCAAAACATGGAAGCTTTGGAAAAAACACAAATATTGGATGGGAGCCACTGGTAAGTAAATATTGATCTTTTGTAATGTCTATTTTCTTTACAGGTGGTTGGATACTTGTATAGATATCTAATAACAATGTTGAATATTATGTGAAGTACATATCTATTAATATTTTAACTCCCTCAAAATGTAACATATATTTCACTAACATGAATGAATGCAAGTTATAAAAACTTTATTTGATATAGACACTTTAAGGGAGGTCAGCGGGAAGAAGTTAATCCCTTCAAGGATAACCTTTAAGAAGTATAAGAAAATAAAAAGGAAAAAACTTTGTGATTCGTACAAGAAATCAAACAAACATGATTGAATATCCAAATAAATGTATACTAACACTTATTTATAGGTCAAGGAGAGAATGTCAATTTGGAGATGACACCTAGGACTAAAACTCTCAATGCTATCTTTTAATGATCAAATGATTGAACCTATATAAATATTGATTTATCAATATCTCATATATATAAACTTTCATGTGTACTTCATGCTAGTGATCAAATTGAAATGAACATGTGATTGATAGGTTTGTGGAAGCAACTACAATCATGAAAAATAAGAAATAAATCACATGACGTTGATTGAAAGTATATGCTCCAGAAGAAATAAGTACAAGCAAAAGTGTAATGATATGAATTAAAGAAAAAAGATATATCATAATTAATGCATAACTTATATTTATTGCATCCAAAAGTAATCATGAGTGTGGAAAACACAACACTAGAGATAATTAATCTATTAACAAGTCTCTTCAACATTAGACAAAAGGATTTTGAAAGGATAGATTCACTATTAATGCTTTTGAACAATGACACACATTTGCACCTACTAGAAGCAAGTTTCAAAGACAAATGCATGTCCTCTCTTTCAAGAAACCTAGCATACTAGAGAGTCGTGTAAAGACATGTAAGTATTAAAAAATAAGAAAACCACATGATTGTGAAGTTCATACATCTATGACATGAAATTGCTTATTGCTAAAGGTTGGATGGCTATTGGTATACTAAAGACGACTATCTAAGAAAGGGAGCTAGTTGTTGCAATGGAAAGTTGAATATGTTGAATGCCCATGATTGGAAGAAAATGAGGTGGATTGTGGTGTGTTTGTGATGAAATAGTTGGAATGCTTGATTAATAGACATAAGATGAGTTTTACAAGTAACGAATTCAAGCAATACAATTTGACTATTTCATAAGATAATGACATTTATGAAATTGCAAAGCATTTAAATAATGTAAGAATTAAAGGGGAAAAGTGAAGATGTGAACATCATAATGGAAAAGACAACCAATGGTGAATCAACAACTGAGTCTTGGTTGTAGATGGTGATGACGACTACATAGATTTTTGTCTACCGGTGTTAGACAATGTTGGTGATTTTTTTTGTTCAAGATTCAAGAAGGTGTAAATTATTATGTTAACAAAACTTCAATTGGTTGTAATGACTAAATGTGGTACTTCTATGGAGTCACTAATGTATTTTGTACAAACCTAAGTTTCTTATACCTCTTTTTGAGAAAAAAATGAATGGGAAATACATATAAGTTTAATAAATTTGTTTGTATGCAAAGATATTCTATGGAGGATATAAAATTAAGTAGAAGAAACTTTTTAATAGAACAACTCAATGAGGATCTACAAAAATTTGAAAGTAGAACCATGTTTAAGTATTTTTTTTGTATGCATGAACATTCTTTAAAAAGGGTTGACAAATTTTAATAAAGTAGATAATCTGTAATGGAAGGAGAAAGTTGTAACCAAGTTAAACATTTTATAATAAAAAAGGATAAATTATAATGTGTTCCCAAATTGTTTCTCCCACTGAGGATGAAAATAAAGTAGAAAAAATATTTTAATGGAATACCATATTTGAAAATATATTAAATTGTGGAACAAAAACAAACTTTAGAAAAAGGTTAAAATACAATCATGTTATATTTTGTGTATGCATGAACATTTTGTAAGGAGAGTTGACAAATTGTGATGAGAAGAGAGAAATTATAGGCGCAAGGAGAAAATTGTAACCACAATGGACATTTTTTTAAGAGGACTTGGATGTATTACACTCTACCTTCTAAAAGAATGAAACTTAATACATGAAGCATTATAATTTGAAGAACATTCTATAAGGAGGGTTGTCATTTTAATATATGAATAGATCAACTGAGTATCTCAAGTGGTAAAGGCAAAAGTCTCCTAGTGAAGGGACCCAATCAGGTCCAAAACTTAGATTATGTGCCTCAAAAGTGAATTTATCCTCTCATGCATGTTGGTTTACTGTGTGATTTAAATACCCCTAGATTGTGGGTAGAAGAGGGGGTTACATTGTTTGGGTGATGTCACCAAAGTGACTCCTCCTTGTGTGTGGTTCTCATGTCATCTAAAAAAATATAAATAGAAATTGTAATTTGTTAGATGAATTGTATTATGGACGAACATAGAATGGATTTTTTTATGGGAAATTTTGGAGGTTTCTATTCATCTCACCCTCCTTATGTAAGGAAATTCAAATTATAACTAAAAACATTAATTTAACAAACATAATTAAACATGGAAGGACTTGTACCATTACATAACTTAAAACTAATGAGATTGGATCTTAGTAGGTGGGCCTCGGTAATCATAGGTTTGGTTTTTTTTAAGATGATGCTTAGTCGTCATCTTTGCAATTTTGTTCTTATCTCTACATACATAATTGATCTAACTAAAAATGGTTTTTCAGTTGTTGTATCTTGAGAACCCAATAGGAAAACCTAGGATAAACCAAGTAATCTTCACCTATCATCTTTGTTACTATTTGGTAATCATATTCCATAACCAACTTGTTAAGCTTCTTCTCCTCAGAATATTCTAGGCCATGTATATGCCAACCAACTCATCCTAAGTGACGTTCTTGGTTTTGAGCCTATTTCCATACCCTCCTACCCATTGACCTTTATCATCTGAGATTATTATTGCAACAAATGCATATGCTTTGCCTATAGTAGCATTGGTCTTCAGATTCAAGAAGCCACATAGGGGAGGCTCCCAAGTGCCCTTTCTCACCACCCTCTCCTTAACTTCGACTCTAGCCCAAGAAATAGCATTACACTTGACCTCCTTATTATATTTGACCTGATATTCCATTGTTCTTGCTGCCTTGTCAAAAATGTGCTTGAACCTACACTTCCGTATATACCAACATGTCACCGTGAAGGTCATGACCTTATTTGTGTCTCCCTATATATGAATTCTAAACCAACTGTTCACATCTGTCATAGCAAAGAAAGCTATCATATCATTACCTTGTAGAATAGCTCTCCATACTTCTCTCATGCAAGAACAATCTCTAGGAGTATTAATTAGCATTTCCTCATGTGCATTGTGTCTACCACACACACCATCGTTAGTGAGATGCCTGCTTCTCCAATGGGCATTAGTAAGGATGGCTCCATGACCCATTATCTAGTATAATATCTTAATCTTGCTTTCTAACTTGGAATACGAAATCAACTCCCACTCTCCATCATTATGAATGTCTTGAATTCCCCTCAGTAAAACATAAGTACTTTTAGTGGAGTAATTCCCATTAGTCATGTGCTTCCATACTCCGACGTATCTGTAGTCATCAATAATAAGGGTGTCAACCTCTAGATTTAGACACAATATCTTGAGGTGCCTACTCTTCTAAGAATTAAGTATCCCACCTTCCTTTGAAGTTTCTAAGACTTCTAACCTAAATGTCTCTCAAATCATTCATATTTCCATGACAACAATGTCCCTAAGAACCATCATGTATATCCCCAATTATCATACCATACATTGGCAGTAGCCCCACTAACAGGTTACACGATTAAGTTAGTTGTGATAATTTTTTTGCCTTCAGAGTCGCCTTCCCTATTCATGATACCAATGTGCTCTTGTTACCATCATACTTGTCATATCTTCTTTTGATACTTTTGTACCACAATGCAACCCTCTCTGTACTCATATAAAATTGAATTTTTATATACAAACACATGACAAAGATAAAATATTATAAATTCAATTGTAATCAATTATGAATTATGGATGGAACAATGCTTGATCACTAAAAAAAGGTACCAAGAAAGAACAATCCAAAACTTCATGTTCATTACATTATATGCCAACAAGACTCACACCATACAACTCGATGACTCAATTCCCAAAATGCAATTAAAAATGGATAAGAATACAACAACAACATAGTTATAGTGGCAACAACATTCATAACCACTTCAATGAAAAATAAGCAAATAAATCAAGCTAATTTTAATGTTAATAGCACCACACAAACATTAGTCAGCTTTAGCAGCACCACAAATCCAAAAACAAAAACACATATTTAATGCATCGTATCACAACACCAACACACCTGAATAACAATAAACAAATAGATTTATATAAAAAACAATATTATAAATGTAAAATAGGTAGCAATACACTAAATAATACATAAAAATGAAGGAGACTCACAAAAAAGTTCAAATAATTTTCAAAAGAAGTCCTTCTCAGTCCCTACAACACTACATAATAAAAATAAACAATGAACAATGATAGAAACTGCAATAATAGCTAAAAAATGATAACCTACACATACCACTTGTTCATGCGAAAAATTCAACTATCTTGATTAACACCATACATCGAACAATTCTTACATTGTTGACTCCCTGTATATAAAGTAATCTCAAGCCCAAATTTTGTACAGTTCATCATTCCCTGTAGATCTTTTACCTTTACTACTTTCTTTAGATATGAAATTATTAGGCATATGAACCTTGACAATATATGATGACACTATATCAACTCCACAAGATGAAAAAAATCTAAATTAGGCACACATACATTAGAAACATCTAAGTTCATAAGTTCCTTTTGTAAAGCAAGGCATCTTTCATGACAAATATCCACATATTTATTCTTACGAGCTATATTGACAATTTTATTGCACACTGACATCTATTGAAGGGTATTCCTGGTACATGGATTCGTAACAGATACTTACCCGAATTCTAGAGTATGATCTAAATGCCCCTTACTCCATCTAATTGATTTAGGATTCTCACACAAATGTAATGACTATTTAGAAATTCAAGAATATGCATGTATGAAATGCCTTTGAAATCCATCATTAGATAATTACAAGATACATGGCAGTGCACAGATCTTGTTTCAACAACGATGAAAACCAGATTCATCAACATTATAGAGAGCAAATTTACCATGTTCAAAAGTTTCCTTAACATTATACATGAGACTTGTTCATTTATTTAAGTAAGCAATGAATGTCTTATTTGTTATGTCATATCACCACGACTTGGGGTTTCAGAACAAACCTCAACTTTTAAGGATATATATAATAGACTTCTGTAGATACCTTGCATTTACTCCTCTAAAACAAGAATGAAACCAAGGGCATATTGTTGTACTCATAATCAAAATCCATGTAATTTTTCATACCCCAAACATGAGAAAAAACAATTTCCTAGAAAAAAAATTCAAAAAGAGTATTTTTTATACTTACATGGTTTATTATAATTTAATTCAAACCCTCACTCCTCTGGGATATTCTCATCCCCACAAAGAATGAACCCTACATAAAATAAGGTACTCACCTCCATTGAAGAGAATGCACATAAAAAATCAATGAAAAAACAATGACCGATTGTCTTCAATTATAGCTTTCTCGCCTCTCCAAACTTTTATAGATCATCAGTATTTCAAAAACAATCATTCAAAGCACTAGTTACATGATCCTTATTAGGGATCCCACCAGGTTTGGAAGGAATATTCTTCATAATGTTCCATCTAAAAAAACAATGTTAACATGAATGTAAAACAATAGCAATAGTGACGTTCGTAGCTGGTTTCTAATCAATTGTAATAGAAACATGTTCTTTACTAAAGCATGACAGTTACGACTTGAACATCAAAACAAGGGAATCATATATGCATTTGGATATAAAGATGTAGCAAAAAACAATGTCTTGTGATAGTGATCAACACCAAGATGCATATTGAATACCATTTAATACTTATTAGTAAGCTAACTAGTATCAAGCGTGATTACATTACGAAAAATGCACAACAATCAAGGGAGTTTGTATCAGACCAAAATGATTTGGACAAGAGACCAATAAGATCTTGTTGATATACATTAGAGGATTTGGAATTCAAAATTTTGAAGTTATCAAAATTTTTGATAGCATGTCCAACATCAATCCCGATTACGTTATTTGTCTTCCTACAAAATGCCTGAGTGTTAGTCGTAAAAGTCAATTTGTCATAATCACCATATTGGGATGCTAACAAAGCAAGCTGCTTACACACATATATGTTGACTTGACTCATAACAAAAATTATATATTTTTATTCTTTATGATCAAAAGTGAGCCAGGTTCCGATTGAGAAGTACAAGGCCTTAGAGTAAAATCTTTTTCCTCAAGCATAGGAGAGTTGGCTGGATTGCATAATCAACAAGACTTCATGCATTTATAAAAAAAAATCATTGAGAGCGTGGTTGAAAATGCACTAAGAATTTGATAAGGGCAACTAGAATGCTAAACAAGGTCGTAATGTTGATTAGTCTAAGAATATTTCAGCCGTTACATGTATTATAAAGCAAGAGTGTGAAAGGTGAACATGCCGAATAAAAGCAATAAAGTGAATTGAAGTGAATGTTGTTGGCAAAAGATTTATGTTAACTGATGCAAGGTTTGTACAATTTTTCTTCAATTGATGTTTCTCAATACAAGTTTGGACAAATAGTTCAGCATAAAGGGAATTCAATCCAATATGGAAAATGAGCCTCATATAATACTAGATTTGCTATAGTCTAAAATTGATACTTAAAGCAAAAACTAAGAAAAAGATGATGAAAAGGAACTAAAACTACACTATCGGCCGATTGCTCCCCCCTTAAGCTTGAAATTTGCAATGTCCTCACTACATAAATCAAACTCAAGTAGTTTGCAATCCGGTACTTATCGTGGATGGATCAAAGTGAAGGTCCACTGCCTTCATGTCCAGCTAGAAAATGCTGGCTCAAGGTGTCATCATCATCGGCTCCTACGATGATGGTGGAGGCAGTGGATTCATGGCATAGTGGCCCTAAGAGATATGCCACATGTCCACTCTCTGGATCATGAAATGCATATCACAATATTTAGGCCCAACCCATCTAATCAGGTATCTTGCTAATCAAAGCATTGTTGGACATACCCATAGAGATGATGTACGTCTGGAATAGTCTAGTTGGAGTCCGTTCGAGTGCTAGTAGAGGGAGGGGGAGGTGGTGATGCAGTTGAAGTGGAAGCCTCAAGTTGGTCTCCAGAATCATTCCCATCATCAAAATTGGACTTCGAATTGTCTTTATTTGTCTAGGTGACGCCCTCTAGATCAGGATGTTCAATGAATTCTTCATGCGCATGGAAGTACTATCTGAACTTGCTATTATCCAAAGGATCCCTAACAATCAAACTTGAGGAGATGAGAATTTGGAGGACAAACCCTATTTTTCCCATTGGCAACTTCCAACCCTATCAATTAAATATTCAACTTTTGGGCACCTGATTTCTTTCTTCTAACATCGAAGAAATGGAATAGGATAAAATTACATGTATTGAACTTATAATTGTGTAGCATGACCCATAATAGAAACAAAGCTTGCTTCCCATAGACACCTTGTGTTTCCTTTCTAGCAAAAACACAATTGCTAAGAAATATGTGTACATATCACAAAATGGGATTGTGAAGGTGTGATGTGATGGGGCTCCAAATGTCGTACCAAGAAAAACCCTAAAAGAATAACTCCTACGTTTAATCAAAAGCAGTGCACTAATTCCCCACTCCACATGAGTGGAAGCCTTATTGTGCTATACTTTAGGATTGAACCCAAAGGATAACCTTTTTTAACCAGTTATATATATTCAAAAGTATTAAGTGCAATATTTGTCACCGAGAAGTTGATTGATTGATTAAACTAAATTGTAGTCTAGCAACAAAGATTAAAGAAGTAAATAAATGATAATAAAGAGGATCAGGGCATGTAGTTTTGTTTCCAAAGCCTACATAGTTATCCTAAATAGATCTAACCCTTAATACATGTTTACTAAATAGAGGCTTAGATATTGCACCCTTACATGATAAAGATCGTTGCTTGGCAAAAATCCCCTAGAACCGACCAAACTTGGCACCCAAGTTCCTAGTTCATTCCAACTGGACTTCCTCACTACGACCGTCCATCCTTGAGACGTTAGCAGATCGTAACCAAATCACCTCATTATCCCTTGCTGACATCTCAAGGGGATAATAAGATCATCCCGAAGTTCTAATCACACTCGCAACAACCTGCATATCCAAAACTATAACATACATACAAAGCAAGTTGTCAATTTACAAGGAAAGGAAATAAGTAGAATGATACTTTATTTAGCAATAGTATTATTGATTTTAGATGCATGATAGGATAAAATACGGGATGTTGGGGCTAGTCCCCGTGCCCCAACACAAATATCTACTCGCTCATGGTGAGAGACAACAATAGAATGATAGAAAAAACAACAGAGGGGGCCATGATGCCTGGTGCAGGAAGACCAATCTCTCCACTGCGGCCGCCTCCTCCTCGCTCCTTGCTAGGGTTTGTGCTGTGCATTGTGACTTCTAATTAGCGACCAGAGACCTTTTAAAATGGACGATAAGGGTTCTATTTTATAGATGCATTCCTCATTAAAACCCTAATGTTGAATACTTGTGGCCGAAGGTAGCTAACTGCATGGACCATACTCAGTCCAAGAGGTGACTCGCGTGGGTTGCTCAATTTGGACCTAGTGTCTGGTTATCTGGCAGACCATCATGGATTCAACCAGAATAAGATGAATGCTAGGAGCGAATGTCAGAACTAAAGAATATGGTAGACTCTGGGTAAAGAGCGGCTCAATTCGGGCGAGTGGTGACTAGGTGGTTGGAAGGTGAATAATGGAAAGCTTCTGGTGCCTTCCTTCCCTTAAGGTGTAGCATCATGAGGGCTTGATAGTCCATCTGGGCATTGACGTATATTTTTGACTGATTTTTTATGAAAAATATATAAAGTGCATTAAAGTTTAGGAAAGAGGAAATAATTGGATTTAAGTGAATATAAAATTAAAACTAGGAAATAGAAACACAACAACCCTTGAAAAGTGACTAAACCAATATACAAATATGGATATAAATATACTCATCATACTACCATGGACTTAATTCTTTGCTCATCCTGAGTAAGGAAAAATAAGAAGGATGTCAACAATTGATACTAGGATCCATGATTTCCTCTCCCAACTGAGCACACTTTACGACTCCCTTCCACTAAATATGATCAAGCAAACCTAGTCCTTTGGTGGTCACGTAGCCACACTTGGATATCTTCTGATTGGCACTTGTTTCTCCATTTGCTAGATTCCAGAACCTGTGATGAATTGACTTCACCTCAATAATACTCCTAATCTATCTGTGCAAATAGAAGGGAGCACAAGTCAGGATTGTTTGGCTATTTTGGGGAGAGTTTTCATAAGTCCACAGGCATAAAAATTTGGAAAAAGGGGAGAAAGGCATGGCACAAACTCATTTCCCTAACCTCTCCGCTACTCATCTCGAGATCTTATTTAGGATTCTATTATTTTATTTATCTCTCTTATATTTGACTCGAGACTTTTATTTGGTTGCGGTTATATTGACCGCATGTTTTCTTTTAGACTCATTGACCTCTTTTATTTATGACATGTCTGTGAATGAAGATCGAAGGGAGATTTATGGAAGTATGCCACCCCAGACTTAGGGTTTGGCATATAGTGAGAGAAATACATTTTTTTCTTGGTGGAGAGATAAGAAATGATGGACGACGAATGGAAATAAGAGACTGACTTGTGCTTTTTTATTATTGCATTGGAATCCGATTATCATATTTTATTAGTTAATTCAGTTAGTATAGGGTAGAGAAGTATTTACAAATTTTTTGCAAGTCATATCAGAGGCACGTGCGGCTTGACCTTTCTAACTCATTTTACTTATCATTATTTCCAAGGAGATAATAATGCTCGTTGTTGTGATCGGGGGTCAGATCTGTTCAAGACATGTTTGTTCCTTAAATTTCCTTTTGCGTGGGTTAGCTCAAGAAAAGGGAATAGTTCATTCATATATTTCCTATTCTTCATACATCAAAATGGCTAGCTAGATAAAGGCCACAACTCAAGCAAAAAAGGTAAAGAGAAAATGAAAAACAAGACAAATGCAAACAAAAGATGGAGAAAATGTTTTGAGGATGAGAATGGGAAAGGTTGAGGTTTGGGCGGTAAAGATAGTGTACCACCCACCCTCCATCCCCAACTTCAAAATTCTGCTCATCCTTAGGTAGATATAAGTTAGAGAATGAGGGTATTTGATATGGAGGGCGATGGGGTTGGAGATGGAGGGAGTAGACGTCCAAGAGCACACAATAGAGACCCTAAGAATGGATCCTTCTCCCATTTGTGATGCCCTCATCCAGGTGCCTTCGTGGCAACCAGTTGCCATGATCTTCGTTCGATGAGGATGAGAGTGGCTGTGATCGTGCACCCCATTCTCTACAGTCTGTCTCTAGCCAACGACTTATATCCAAGGTGATGGATTGATGGTCATACAGAAGTTGATAAGTGGATCTGGATCGACCGACAGAAGGCCACGTTGGTGCACCGGATGCGTGAAACAATCTGCCCAAGGGATGTAAGTGCCCTGGGAGTAGTAAGTTGGAGATCTTGTCGGATGGTATCTCTCTAGTAACTGGAGGGCCATGATGTGAATGCTGAATTCTGTCATTGAGGTTCTTGTTTGAAGATCCCATCGGTGGTGTCACGGGGGGATGGGAAAGGATGCAAAACCGTAAGGTCATTGCGAAGAAGATGTCACTGCATCTAAGACATGTGCCTTGTCCCTTTTATAACTATAAAGAAGAGACTTTAGAGATACCTAAAAAGTCAATAGTTACAAACCATGCATGCGTTACACCTATTCCATAGAGATTGTATGTCAATCATATTGAGATATTATGACAACGAATATTGATGATAAGATTGAAATAAAATAGGCTATTATTACCAAGGAACAACACTTCTTGTGAAAGATAAAAATATATTTATCAAAGAGAAGGAAATAAAATTTGTTGTAGAGAATAAAAAGGGCAATCTTTGTCGAGCCACGTAGCCCACTTCCTGTGTTCTTAACATTTCACAAGATCAAAAAATATCTTACTATCAAATGGGCGACTGGCCTGAGGATTTGATAGACAAAATGGGTATTTTCATCATGAGCTTACTGCACCACATCAGCTATCCATCAATCATATTAGGTTGTTAAGGGCATAGCCCTCCCCTTCTCTCCCCTCTATTTTTTGACATAATTTAGTGAAAATAAAAGAATAATTAAATAAAAAATAAAAAAGGTTGGGTTGCCTCCCAGCAAGTGCATGATTTAACGTCGCGGACCCTACCAATGATGAGTGTTACTCATGTAAAGTACATGAGTGGGGTTTCGAACCCTTGTCCTTAGAACCTGTGAGTCCTGGATCATGGTTAGATGGTGTACATACCTTGATCGGGGGCAAGTCCTTATTACCTTGTTTAGCTCTCTGGGGATCTATTTGTTTTAGTTTCATGCTACTTTCTGCCGTAAAAACTTCAATCAAATTGTGAACCTTCTTTAAATATTCGAGGACCCGATATTCAATCGTCTCCTTTCTCGATCGTAGGATGAGTTTCTCAGCTTCAACATCTACTAAGGCTCTCATAGTGTCTAGGAATGGTATCCTAAAAGGAGCGAGAAATGATTATCCTCTTTCATCTACATTACCACAAAATCACATGGACATAGTTGCCATGTCCTAGCTTCACTAGGACGTCTTCGATTATTCCCAGAGTTTTGTAACAGATGCATCGGACGATTGGATGGTCATAGATGTGGGTAAGAGATAAGTAAATCCAAGACATTGGCATAAATTGTATGGCATGATCGATATTCTTGCACCTAAGTCAGCTAGTCCCTTGCGGAAAGTGTCATTTCCTAAGAAGCAGTCTACCCCAAATGAGTAGGGATCTTTTTGCTTCTGGGGCATTTGATTCTAAACTATGTCAGAGGTCATCTGTGCTAGCTTCACGGTTTTGCATTCCTTGGTCATATACTTTCTGGATAAAATGGTCTTGAGATATTTGCACCAGGTAGGCATTTCGACTAGTACATGGAGGAGTAGGATGTCGACATGGAGTTTCGTCATAGTATCTTTGAATTTCATGAATCAGTCATCCATCTTGGTCCTGCATATGGTACACGAGGTTTGTACACATGTTCTTCGAGTTCCATCAGAGGTATAACAGTTGTATTCTCACTGGTTCTTGGTGGGCTGACGTCACAAGGGAGTCTGGTATATGGTCTTCAACTGCATTAACCATTGGATGGTCATTTGGGTGACTTAGGGCCACGATTGGGGTTCCTTCATCTATGCTAGGAGGAGTAGAGGCTAGAGGTGTGGAGTACATATTTCCTAGCCTATTTGTTATGGTGTTTAGCTGCTCTGGATGCTTGGGATTGTTTTCGGGTTGATCTGCGATCTTACCCGCTGAGGGCTATTGACTAGCTGCTAAGCGAGCGATTTGAGAGTCCAACACCTTTTAATTAGATGTAGCATTTACTAAATGAGTTAAGTATTTCACCATCATCTCCTAAAGTGTCTTCATTGGATCATGTACTGGTGGTGCCTCTATTTGCAGTGGAGGGGCTCGATTCAAATTTTGATACTGCTTCTGCTATTGGTAGTTCATGCTTGGAAAATTAATTTTCAAATTTCCCTGGTTGTGTGGGCCAATATAGTTTGGTGGTGCTCTACCCTAAGTGATTTTCATTGAGGTCTATTGATTTGGACTCTCAACTCCACTGCGGTTCCTGTATTGGAAACCAGGGTGGCTACGAGCTTGGTTTGGGTTATAGTACTCTTGCCTTGGAATAGTATGAATTGATTTCGTGTCTTCAGCTTGGGTGACTATATATTGTTTCTCAGCTTGGTGCTCATGAAATAAAGCACACAGTTGTTGACAATGGATCGTGTTGTGATCCACTGCATGGCAATTCTTGCAGGAAGGTGCGATGATTTTTACTTGAGGCGTCTGATGCTTCCTCTCAAATATGTTGAAGGATTTTTCAAGGTTATTGTGCTTGAGGGAGAGAGAGAGAGAGCTTTTAGTGTTTTAGAAATAGATTTGAGTTCTGAACGATCCTCCACCATAGCTACTTTAAGAACATCCTTGCTCGAGGGTTTGGTCCAGTGAGTTTGATTCTCAGCCGCAAGATTGACTATCTTTTGTACGTTGTCAAAGCTCTGTCACGTGAAATTTCCATTTGAGGAAGAGTCGAGGAACTTCTTTGTCTCGTTGTCAACCCCATGATAGAAAATTTTGATGATTTGATTTTTGGGGATGCCATGGTGTGGGCACTTGTGTAGGGGTTCATTAAATTGTTCTCATACTTCATATAGAGATTCTTTGGGTACTTGATTAAACCTTGTGATCTATCCTCTGATCAAATATGTCACAGAGGGCAGATAGAATTTCTCTAGAAACTTGTTTTCGAGGGCCTCCCATGTCGTGATCAGGTCCCCTCAAAGGACTCTATACAACGCTCTAGCATTGTCAGTCAGGGAATATTTAAAGAGTTGCAACCACATGGTGTCATCAGTGGCACCAAATGGTTTCATCATTGCACAAAGGTCGATGAATTTAGGATATGTTTCTGATAGTCATCTCCAATCCTCTTAGTAAAGGTAGAGTTTTGTAGTAGGCTGATCCACTAGGCCCTGATCTCGATCAGGTTGCCTGGAGGTTGGACTGGATGAGTCAAGTCTGTGCCTTTAGGGATAGAGAAATTATGAAGTTCTTTGGCGCATTCTGTGGCTTGGGTGGCTTCTAAGTTGGTCTTGTATTCGTCTTTTTCCTGCTCCCTTTCTTCTGTGGCAACTAATTCTCATTGGGAGGCAATTGCCGCTTCAATTCATTCTTGGATAGCTGCTTCCGCGGTCGCTGCGTCTTCCATGGTTTTCTCCTTGTGAAGTCTTTTGAGAGTTCTCTCAATTTCAGGATCAAATAGCAATCCTGAGTCAATAATTTTGTATCTTTACATATGCTAGGAGTACTTGAAAAGAGGCAGGTTGATCGTGAGTTGATATGTTGAGTTATAGAAGATTTTCAATAATATCAACCATAAAATGAAAAACCCTAATTACACTTATACTTCTGAAAATTATTTAACTACCATTGTCCCCGTCAACGGTGCCAATTTTGATGGGCTCCTATGTCGCACCAAAAAACCCTAAAAGAATAACTTCTAGGTTTAATCGAAAATAGTGCACTAATTCCCAACTCCACACTAGTGGAAGCCTTATTGCAGTATCCTTTAGGATCAAACCCAAAGGATAACCTTTTTAAGCAGTTATATATATTCAGAAGTATTAAGAGAAATATTTGTCACTAAGAAGTAGATTGATTAAACTAAATTGTTTCCATTAGCAATAAAGATTAAAGAAGTAAATAAATTATAATAAAGTGGACCAGGGCATGGGGTTTCATTGTCAAATCATGTGTAGTCAATAATACTTTACTAATTAGTGTCTTAGCTACTTCACACTTACGTGATACAAATTGTTGCTCGGACTAAACTCCTATGAAACTGATCAAACTCAGCACCCAAGTTCCTAGTTCATTCCAACTGGACTTCCTCACTACGGACGACCATCCTCGGCACATTAGCAGATCATAACCCAATCACCTCACTATCCCTTGCTAACATCTCAGGGTGATAATAAGATTGTCCTAAAGTTCTAATCACGCTCACAACAACCTGCATATCCATGATTATAACATAAGTGCAAAGCAAGTTGTCAATTTACAAGACAAGAAAATAAGTAGAACAATACTTTATTTAGAAATAGTATTGTTGAGTTTAGAAACATGTTAGGATAAAATACGGGCTGTTGGGGCTAGTCCCCATGCCCCATCATAAATGTCTACTCGCTTATAGCGAGAGACAACAATGGAAAGATAGAAAGAACAACGGAGGTGGTCATGACACCTGGTGTAGGAAGACCAATCTCTCCACTACGACCACCTCCTCCTCGCTCCTCGTTAGGGTTGTTTTGTGCAATGTGGCTTCTAATCACCAATTAGAGACCCTTTAGAATGTACGATAAGTGTTCCCTTTCATAGATGCATTCCTCACTGCCGAAACCCTAATTTGAATACTTGTGGTCAAAGGAAGCTAACTGCATGGCCCGGGCTCGGTGCAACATGAGACTCGCGAGGGTTACTCAATTTGGATCTCATGTCTGATTCTCTGGAAGACTAGTGTGGATTGAACTGGATTAGGTTGAATGTTAGGAGCGTGCCGTTAGAACTGGAAAATTTGGAAGACTCCGGGTAGAGAGAGCGGCTCGAGTTGGGTAAGTGGTGAAGCCAATCGCTTGACTAGGTGGTTGGAAGGTGAACAATGGAAAGCTTACTAAGCCTTCCTTCCCTTGAGGTGTAGCATCCTGAGGGCTTGATTGTCCATCTGGGCATCGACGTATATTTTTGACGAGTTCTGCATAAAAAATATGTAAAGTACATTAAAGTTTAAGAAAGAGGAGATAATTGTATTTAAATGAATACAAAACTAAAACTAGGAAATAGAAACACAAAAAACCCTAAAAGTTAGTAAAACAATATGCAAAGATGGGTATAAATATACTCATCGTGATGCTTTGGAAGCTTTAGCATCATGCATGTCGTCTTCAATAATCTCCCTTCAGAAATCATTATTGTTAAATTGTGGTGGATATGCCTTGCTCCCTCCATAATGACATTGAAATGTATCACAAAATTGCTTGAAAGTAAGTTTATAATTGTGCCCAAGAATTTGAAAGGTGATAATGCCAAAAGGTTCACATGGCTTCCTTGGGTTGTCCACCGCATGTATAGTAGTTAAAAGTTCATAGGTCAGTCTGGGATATGTAGGGCTTACAGTGCAGTAGGTGTGTTTGAGCCCTAGCTCCTCAAGAAATCCTAAGACCTCACCCTTGAAACCAGTGCTTCCATTTCATCTTCTCTAGCAAAATGTGTAGGAATGACCCTATGGGATATCACATTTTTATATGTAGCATCTTCTTAAACAATGATTTTGAATTGGGTGGACTAGGTGTATGTTGGTGCAGAGGAGGATATTTCTCCCCTATGGCGCTTAGTTGCTTGCTCAATGGGGGCCATTAGCACTATAATTGTTGTCTTAGTAAGGGACACGACGTGTCAGATCGTAGACATGATGTTATGCTTCAATTCATGCGAGCTGAAGGTTGAAGAAGAGGACAAACAACATGACATGGCAGAGGGGTCCACAACATGTCTATAACGTCTCTGAGCTTGAGTGGCGACTTGAGGCGTGTTGATAGAAGCGATCCTGGGTGAGGTGTTAGAAAATAGCAGTGGTTGCTTACTGCTTGGGGGAGACACGAGCACACCAACGGAGGCAGAGAAGAAGCATTTGTGGTTGAATGGGTCTGTAGTGAGAAACTCCTAAATGTGGATGGACCGCATCATTGAGGTTGGACACGACTGAGGACAATACACTTGCGGATTAGACCACAACGGAAAGGTTGGAGGAAATGATTATTGGCACCTTCTCGGACACAACGTAAGCTAGGTCTTGGTGTGGAGAATGAGTTTGACATCGGGGTTAAAAACCCTATTTCAGCCCTCCCAACACGGTGTGTTAGTATAGAGACACGTCATGTATTCATGTATATCAAATTTCCTTTCCTTTTTTATTTTTTCTCCTCTCGATGACGACATGTCATGTCCTAATAAGGAACATGCCATGTTTTCTTCCAGTGAAAAATTTCAAAGACAAACCTCTTTGCTAACATGCCATGTTCATGAAAACCACATGATGTGTTCTCTTCTAGTCGAATACTTGAAATTTTACTTTTAACCCTGCATGTTGTGTTGGCTATGCTACATGTCGTGTTGCGTCTTCACAGAATATAATGCTTGAATAGCCTGCTTCAGACACAACATGTTGGTTTTACCACACACGCGTCGTGTGTTCTGGACTATTTTTTTGTAGGAGTTTGTTTTATTTCTTTATTTTTCTTCCGCGCCTGCAATGATAATGATATATATAGTATGAGGGTCTCAATTATTACATTTATACATGGGAATTTATTTAGAAAAGAAAATGTTCTTGGAGTAAAAGTTGAAACAAATCTATCCTAAATGTGGGATCAACCCCACAAGGTCCTCTGTTTAGAGTCTAGAGTGAGACTCTTCTTTTGTCATCTTCAACATGCTCTAGAGAAGGAGTTGGATGCCATGGATGAAAATTTATCCTTTGGGTTTATTTTTGGTTGACTTGGGAGAGATCCTAAATGAGTTTGTTGGTTGGCGAGAGCTTGTTGAGGAACTTGATTTTCCAACATCTTTGTGTGAGTGGCGATACCATCCAATATACCATGCACTTATACAAAAAATTATTGGATGGCATCTGTTGTCCTTGTTAGAGAAACTCTTCATTTTTCTTAATTTGACTTGAGACAAAAAATTTCAGAAGTGACTCAAGGCTGGGTTTCTAGTAATGTTAAATTTTGTTGAATTTCAAGTTTCCATTATTGTTGAATCTTGGAGGATTGTTGCTTTCATAGGGCTTCTTTCTAATGGGTGGTGGTTTTTGGTTCTGAAGTGATTGAGGATTTTGAGTGTTATTGTTACGGTAGGAAAAATTGGTGTGGTCTCTCCATCTTGGATTGTAGGAATTGGAGTATGAGTTATACATGTGTTTGTTCCTATAGTTCCCTATCATGTTGCATTGTTCCACATTTTCCTCAGAAGAAATAAAAGAAGGGTGTCGTGAAGAAGCTAGCTTCCCTAAAACTTTATTTGCATCACAAGAAAGATTTACCGGTTGAGTTGTTTGAATGTTCAACCTCTCAAACTTCTCTATAAGGCTGAAATCAAATCAATAGAATCAACAACATATATGTTGACTTGCTTCCTGAAAGCAATAGAAGATGAGGACGATTGGTTGTTCCTATTTGTGCTCCATTGAAAATGATTAATTCCTAGGTCTTCAATGATTGCGTAGGCTTCCTTGTAGGACTTATTCATCAAAGCATTATTGCATGAGGAATCTATAGACATCCTGGTGTTGTAATACATCTTATTGTAAAAGGTTTGGAGAAGTAGCCATTTGTTGACACCATGGTGAGGACAAATATATTGGAGGTCTTTAAATCTCTCCCATGTGTTATAGAGGGTCTCACCATATTTTTGACAGAAATTGGTGAGTTGACTTCTTAGTTGAGTGGTCTTGTTTGGTGGAAAATATTTGGCTAAAAAGCTTTCAACAACTCCTTCCAACTATTTATGGAATTCCTTGACAATGACATGAGTCAAACCTTGGCTCTATACCTCAAGGATAATGGGAAAAAAAGTAGACAAATACCATCAGGAATAATGACATTGATCAATACGGTGTTCAAGTACAATAGAAATTCAGCTATATGAAGATTAAGATCCTCCATGGGAGTCCCTCCATTATGATTTGTTGATCATTTGGTGAATCATTTACATGATCATCGAGTTGATTGAAAAATTGTTTATGGCTATTGATAGCCTCATTGATGTTTATGGCAGTAGGAATGACAAAGTACTTAAGAGAACAATCATCTTCCATGATTGGCTCTTGGTGATTGGGTGAAGATGGTGGTGAAGACGAAGGTGATGATGGCTGTGAGTTCTTCAAGTTTGAAGAATTTTCATTCCTCCTTTCTCTTTTGAGGATACTGAACATGCATTTAGTTTTTGAATCTAAAAAAATATAGGCTCAAGGACCCTCTTTGAATGCCGCATGCAACCTACAAAGGCAAGAATTAAATGAGAAACCCAAATAACGATTATCATAAGATAAATAATAAAAAATGGTGACCAAGTCTCGTATACTAATCAACACTTCTTATTCTAACTAACAGTATTGTAGCTCCCTGACAACGACACCACAAACTTGTTAGTCTCTAAAATGAAGGAGTTTTAATATTTTAATTGCCTCACCTTATTTCTCCCCTTTAAGTATATGGGATGAATTGTAGTCGTGGTTGAGCCACATGGAGCTAGGTTAATTAGGCACAAGAATATTGAAGTTCAACAATCTAGACCGTTTACAAAATTTGGATTGATTAGATTAAACTAGTTTAAAAGGAAAGAACAAGTAAGTAAACACATGCCTTTTGAAGGATTACTTATACCAATTTAATGAATCGTTGGGACATAATTTCATTTACATATAGTAACTAAATGAAACAACAAAAATCAATCATACTAGTTAAGTATACAAAGAGGCTTGTGTCTCATACTGTAAAGAGGCGAGATCACCCCTTTACTAAAATTTAAAGGAAATACAAACATCCACAATTTTAACAAAAATTTAGACTTTGAGGATGAATGCATAATATTCCAAATAAATAAGCATGATTCCAGATACATAATAAAATGTCAATAGCAGCGGAAAGAAAGAAATAATAATCCTTCTAATGGCTTTATTGTTTATTACATCATTGATTTCTAAAAGAAAAGATAAGATAGATAAGAGGATCTAGCTATAGCAACCTAGCCATCCTTCTTGTCAAGCTAACGAACTCAGCAGAGGAATCTTCCTTCAAGCCCTTCTTTCACCTTGCTCAGCACCAACACCTGGGTGGTTGGGAAGACACCCAGCAAGAGGGAAAACAAGAAAAGTATGTGTTACACTAACAATCTATCAAATGCAAAGAAAGTTGTAACAAGTAAATTTAGGCTAGATATTTGGTGTAAGAAGATATCAAAGAGTATGGGGTTTTTATAAGAGAACTTGCCATTAACAAAATAATTAAAGGTTTTAGCATGTCATTTAATATGTCTATCTAACTAAGTAGGGTTGAGGCACCTACCGGACCTCTAACCTTAGGTGAGGGAAGAATTATAAACATTTCCAATCACCTACAATTTTTAATGGGGAGAATAATAAACATTCCCCTAGGGCGATTTTATACATGCCCTCTATGGGTGGTTGTACATAAGTACCACTACTTAAAATTTAAATAGAACATTTAATTTCATGCTAACAAAAGATTTATGGCAAGAATAAGCAAAAGATTATGTAACATGGCAGTGGGGTATGAATACCCAAACAAGAGAATAATACATCGACATTTGAGGCAAATACACAATTTAGGTTTCAAGGATTTAAGGAGTTTAGATCAAGTTAAAACCTCATAAAAGAAATATAGGTAATGGACTAAAGATTTCCCAACTGATAGGTAGATGCACAATCAAAACTCATACTAAACACATACCTTAGCCTCAGGTGTCCTAGATTTCCCTTTTCAACTCTTCACCCGAATTATAAACCAAATCTTCCTAATACATCATTAGATTTATAAATTAGAATTACATGCATTCATTTAAAAGGTTGAAAACCCTAATTTACTAACTTTTTGCACAAACTCCCGATTCAGACTTCAAAAACCTCATAACCATCTTAGTTAGGTTTTCCTGATCAAAATAACATATAATACTGTATATTTTGGAAATATGGATTCTTAGGGTTAATTTTAGTGATTTTAAGATAATTAAATCGATTTTAAAAACACATTTTTGCAAACCTCAAAACCAGATCTCAAAAATATTTTTATTAAATAGATCTCATTTTCCTGATTTCAAAACACTATTTATTTACTATTTTTGATCAACAAAATAAATTATAAAAATTATTTAACCTCGACCAATCACAACCTGCCACATAGGCAAGGTTGGATGGGCCGAGCGGTGACGGGCGCTTGGCAGCAGCGATCCGCGTCCCGCGGTCGCCCGCTACCAGCCGCGCGATGCGGTCAGTTGGACGGAGAAAGGACAGCGATACCCTCGCGCAGAAAGCAGGAGAAGCAAACGGGTCAGGGGTAAAACCGGAAAAAAACGAGCGTCGTCTTCCTCCTCTCGCCCGAGCAACGCGAGCAGCAGCTCGGCCCCAAATTTGGGCAAATCCGCAAATCGCGACCAAAATGCACGTTCAGGTAGTCGAAAGAAAGAGAAAGAAGAACCGGAGTTGGTGGTACCTTTTAATTGGACGGAGAAGGAGCAAACTAGGAGGAAGAAGCGCCGCAACCCAGGCGTCGTCGACGGCTAAACGGGGGTCAGGTCATCCACGAAGCTTGAAATCAAAGGTATAGGCGAGTTGCTAAGGTCATAACGGTCCTAGGGACCTAGATATATATAGGCAACATGCCCTAGGCTAGGGTTTAGCTAGGGGCAAGGTGATGAGGTCGACGGCCACTTTATGCGTTTCACAAATACTCGCCAAAACCCGCAAAATTTGGGATAATCCGGTGCGCAATCATGCAAGGAATCCAACAAAACAAAATTTAATAAAAACCGTTGAGTAAATCTCTGGATATTCCGATTTGAAAAATTGGGAAACAAGCACCTGTTGCCTAATACGGCTAGAGGTAGGAGACGATCGCGTGCCGTCGGATCAGTGGACGCGGGTCCACCGAAGATCCTGGACCGTCCGATCTCGCGCAAGATACAAAGAAAACCAAATTTCCAAGGAAATCGATTAAATTCATTTAAATCTTTAATGCTTTTCTCTCTCTTTATTTGGAGGCTCAAACGTTGCCCAAAAATTACCAAATTTTATATCCTGACTTATTTCGACGCGTAGAATCCAAATATGGAGTTAGTTTTGCATTTTGAGAAAGTTTGATAGGTGAAATAATTAATATATCATTTTCTCTTTCCTCCTTCAAAAGAGGTGATAACATTATCTAAAATTAATGTAACTTCACCCATAAGTCTCCTTAAAGGTTTGGAACACGATTTTGCAATTATCTTCACAAGTTGAAATTATCTTTATATTTATTAAATAAATAGAACATTCTACACACTCTCTCTCTCTCTCCTAATTTACTTATTATTCATATATTATCCAAATTAGTTGCAAATTTGCATAGAGGCTTATTTTTATGTTTAGAATACGAATTTGAAGTAATTTTCCTGATTTGAGAACATTAAGTATTTTATTTCTCTTTATTTGGCATATTTCCTATATTCTTTTGATAATGTTATTAATATTTATATTTATGTTCCATTTTAAATGATACTTGACCCTTAAGTTACTTTTTGCTCAAGGAAACGAATTAAATTATCAAATTATCATGATGGTTTCAGATTATAATATTTGTTGCAAAAATCTTTGTAATTATCTTCTTTACCCATAAATTCTCATATTACCATTAATTATTACATTTATCTTCTTCCTTTTATAAAATTCGGATTTTCTTCTTATCTCTCATATTCTAGGAAACACTAGAAGGTTCTAGGACGAATTATTTTATTCCTTTTTATTTCTTAAGGTGAAATTGCATTTTAGACCCATTATCTAATTCTAACTGAGGCATTTGTGCATGCAACCTTGAAATAAGAATATATGGGAAACATTTATCCAATAACCATCTTAATTTCTTTTAAATCAAAGCCAAGGACAAGAGGAACGAAAATGAAGGACAAAACTTATAGAAAAGAGTACAAAGATGTACAAAGGAGATTTCAATATGTTACACATACACCTCCAGATGATCTGATAAAGTCCTAAATCTACATAGCACTCTCGTGCATATGTTTCTCTTAGAACTATAAACCTTGATTCCTTAACATATTCCCAACCACTCCTGTGGCCAAGGAGGTGTTGCTAATATCACATATCCATACTTCTAAATACATCTTCCCAAATCATATAAAAAGCATAAAACAAGCAAACTAGATGTCCAGTCAAGCAAGCAAGTAAATAAAAACACCGATGCAATCTTAGAATAGTAGGAAACTAGTATTTAGCATGGAATTTGAGTTTTCCTAAAAAAAAGCATGGAATTTGAGTTCACATAAGCTATGAAATGGGAGCTAATCTCCCATGCCCAAGAAAAGAGTTCTTCTCATACATGGTAGTAAAGCACAAGTAATAGTGATGGATTGTGAAGCTAAACATGATTAGAGAAATGAAAGAACTAAGAAATACATGGAAGTGAAAAAATAAGAGAAGAACCCCGACCATAGGATGAATTTTCATCTTTTGTACTACTCCTACTCTAGAAACCTTCTCTCTCAAGGGGTTGGAATGAAGAACATATGCCTTTACTACACTCTGTGAAGAGAATTGAAGAGGAGAAGAGGTTCTCTCTCGAGTAACCACCTCATCTTCTCCAAAATCACCTTCTTTCTCCTCTTCTTTGTTCTCTGGTTGAAAAGCTCTTCAAAATTATGAGTGATAAATATCCCATAAGGGTCCTTTCATATTTCAAAATGAGGGACGATTGCTCTCAAATTGTACAAACATTTATGGCAACATAGTGTGTTTGTAAAGTGACACGATGTGTCTATGAAGAGACACAGTGTGTTGCGTTAAATAACTGAAGGTGAAATCACATTGCATGAAGTATGCATGACGTCTCAGTTGTCCAACACGCCATGATGGTGTTAGCCAGTGAAGATCTGGCAAATATGGACCTAGTGAACATGTCATGTGCTAATACCAACACACTGTGTTGGTTTGCCAAGCAGGGGCTTTGGTGAATTCTTTGAATGAATGGACACAGTGTGTCATTTGGAAGATACAATGTGTTGCTACTCATCCGAGCGGGTCATTATCTATCTGCAACTAACACACCGTGTTCAACAATTGACACGATTGTTTCAGCCAGAAACTTGAGAAATTTCCTAAAAATTGTGCGATCACTTGGGAAATCCAACTATGGTCGGATTTTGATCTCATTAACCCCATTTCCTTGTCAACATCATGTATTTGTGGTCATTAACATAGAGCGAGTAAAGATAGTACAAAGTGATAAAACTAGCATGACTAGAGGAAAAATGAGGTACACAGTGTATCGAAAATGCATGCAAAGGTGGGAAAGAAGTCTATATAAATTATGCACATCATAGTGTAACCATTTACACCCAACTCTTCCTCACCGCTATATACAAGGAACTGAACCTTGGTTCTTTTCAAATACTTAAGGATGTTCTTTATGGTAGTCCAATGACTCTCACCGGATCTGACAGATATCTGCTCGTCATGCTCAAATCATACGAGACATCGAGATGAGTACATAACATTGAAACATGATAGCTACAATAGCGGATGCATATGACATCTTACTCAAGCATTGCTCTTCTTCACAAGAACTGGGGAGCTGGGCTCCAGAGAGATTAATTCCATGAGATATGAGAAAATTTCCTATCATTGAGTCCTACATGCTAAACCTCTTCAACACCTTGTCAACATATGTACTCTGGATTGGGCTAAGAGGTCTTCTAGATCTATCTGTATTGATCTTAATTCCTAGGATATATGATGTTTCTCCTAAGTCCTTCATAGACAAGGTACCTCCAAGCCAGGTCTTTCTCATTTGTAAGATAGGGATGTCATTCCCTGTCAATAATATGTCATCTACATATAATACGAGGAATGCAATTATGCTCCCACTAATCTTCTTGTAAATGCAAGGTTCATCTTCATTTTGACTAAAGCCAAACTCTTTGACTGCCTGGTTAAATCAAAGATTCCATCTCTGAGATACTTGCTTCTATTCATAAATGGACATGTGTATCTTACATTCTTTATTTGCATTGTTTTCAATTATAAAACCATTGGGTTGTGTCATGTACACATCCTCAAGAAGATTTTTGTTAAGGAAAATGGTTTTAGCATCTATTTGTCAAGTTTGATAGTCATAATAAGCCACAATTGGCAATCATGATCCAGATGATTTAACCATGACAACTGGAGAAAAGGTCTTATTGTAGCCAACACCTTGAACTTGTCTGGAACCCTTTGCAACCAATCGACATTTAAAGGTTCTTACATTACCATGTATGTTGGTCCTCTTATTCAGGACCCATTTTATCCCTATGAGTTTTACCCCTTCAGGTGGAACCACCAAGGTCCATACCTTGTTGGTGTACATGGAGTCCATCTCAAGTATCATGGCCTAAATCAATTTCTCATATTCTGGTCCCTCTATAGCTTCTAGGTAGGTTGTTGGCTCATCATCTATGACCAATTCATCACCTTATTGAGTCACAAGTTATCTAAATCTTTTAGGCTCAAGGAGTGTCCTACTAGATCTATGAGATTCATGTGTTAGATGAGGAACTTGAGATTCCACAGAAGTTTTTGATTCTCCTTGTTCCATCTGTACCTCTATAGGTTCAATGTTAAAATTTTTGGTCTTGAACTTATTTGAGCTCTACTTTTTCCCCACTAGTCCCTTCAGAAATAAATTATTTTTGTGAAAAAGAGCAAACCTAGCAACAAACACTTTCTTTTTAGATGGAATTTAAAAGTAGTATCCTTTGGTTTCCCTAGGATATCCAACATAATGACATTTATATGATATGGATCCAAACCTTTTGGTTACTATTTTCTCACATAATATTCACATCCCCAAATGTCCATAAAAAATATATTGGGACGCTTCCTAGTTCATATCTCATATGGTGTATTTTGATCTGATTTAGGTGGTACACGATTCAGTGTAAATGTTGTGGTTTCTAGAACATTTCTCAGAAGGGAGTTGGAAGATCGACAAAGCTCATCATTAGTTGTACCACGTCCAACAACGTGTGATTCCTTCGTTCTGACACACCATTATGTTGTGGTGTTCAGGGTGGAGTCTATTGTGATACAATACCACATTATCATAGAAGGTCCTACTTGACTTGAGTATTCTCCACCCCAATATGATCGAAGTGCTTTAATACTTTTGCCAAGTTGGTTTTGTACTTCATTTATAAAATCTTTGAACTTTTCAATGTATTTCGACTTGTATATAATTAAATACACATAGTTATATCTACCGAGGTCATCAATAAATGTGATGAAGTTCTGATAACCACCTCTAGCATTTATCCTAAAACATCAACATACATCAGTATGCACGAGTCGTAATAGATCACTCACTCTCTGACTATTTCCAATTAAAGGAACTTTTGTCATCTTACCCAATAAACAAGACTTGCACATCTCGATTGATTCAAAATCAAAAGAGTCTAGATAACCATCTTTATGGAGTCTAGAAATATATTTCTTATTTATGTCCTAGATGAAAATACCAAAGGTATATTAGGTTTGAGTTATCGAGTTTTATCCTTTGGGTATTTACGTTATATATGTTTGTCTCTAGATCTAACATGTATAGACCATTAGACATAGGGGCACTATCATAAAAGAGTTCATCTTTAGAAATAGAACACCGATCATTCAATAAATGAAATTTGAATCCACCCTTATCCAAACAAGATACATAAATGATATTTTTTTAGTGACATGTACATAATAGTAATTCTCTAACTATATTACAAGCCACTATGAAGAGTAAATTGTAGGTTCCAACTATAGTTCCAGCAACTCTTGCTCCACTCGCAATGTGTTGTTCTACCTGACCCTTCCTTAAGGTTTACTTCTTTTCAGATCTTGCACATTTGAACATATGTTAGATCCACATTAGGTATCTGATACCCAAGATGAAGAAGCAGACACATTTATATCTATAACATATATATCTAAAGTGGAAATTTCCATCCCCTTCTTCTTATTCTACAGTTCCTCTAGTAAACTGGGTAATTTCTTTTCCAATGTCTAGTCTAGTGACAGTGGTGACAACTACCTACCTTACTCACCCCTCCTTTTGCTTTAATTGTAGATGATTTTGGTTTTGGGTTAGCCTTAGAACTCTTCCTGGATTTACCTTTGCCCTTGGAATTCCCTTTTCCTCTACTGATCATCATTACGTATTTGGGTTTGTCCATCTTCATTTGTGTTTTGACAATTCTTAAGATGCTAAGAAACTCAGACAGTGGTTTAACAAAATTGTTCATGTTATAGTGGATGACAAATATGATTTAGGCAATAATTGCAGAATCACCCTCATGGCCAACTCTTGGCCTAAAGGTAATTCCAGTCTCTCTAATGTTTCCACATACCCAATCAACTTGAGTACACAGGACCCTAAGATCCCCCTCTGCCATATTGCACTTAAACAATGCCTTGGAGACATCACATCCCTCTTGTCTTGCTTGATCTTGGTGCATGTTCTTAAGATGTGCTACCATCTTGAGAATGTACATGTTCTCATGTTGTGTTTGCAACTTATAGTTCATATAGAATAGCATCAGACATTTTATGTCTATGACATCGTCTAAACACTTCTTAAAAGCATCCCTTTCAGCCTTAGGAGCGTTAGGAGAGGGTTCCCCCGGCCTTGGTGTTTTCAAGATATAGAGCTTGCACTCATGAGTGAGAATAATTATCAAATTCCTAAACTAGTCATGGAAGTTGTTCCTATTTAGTTTGTCCTTTCTCAAGGACCGATCACAATGAAAAGTTTTTTTGTTTTCCATTTGTTTCTACAAAAGAAAATTTACATTATTCAGAACACTTTTTAATTTTATTATAAAATATTGACTATACTAATTAAGCCTTTAATTAATTATTGCTCCCACTATTTTCTTCAAATCAATAGCCCTCACTATCAATTTAGAATATTGCAGTGTAAAATATTTTAGTAAGCTAAGATCTATATATTGTCAAATCATGAGTCAGTTTTGATTGATCGCCCACAATATGACTATTTAGGTAGGCAACTTTTTCCAATGGGATCCAATGGCACTCTTGGATAGATGTATGCACAAATCTTTGTCATAAACCATTTGTATATTCTAGGCACTTAATCTCATTAAGGTCACCTAGTTCAACCTGACCCAAAAGTCAACACGATAGAGTATGCACCTTGCTTTGGCAGAATCTATACATCTACCATCTGACTTCCAGAAGATGGATGATGCACCATGCTTTAGTGTAACTGACACTTGGTCGATCAAAATTTTCATGTGTGTTGCTTATGGAAAGCATATAAGACTTAATATTGATTGAATGAGTTTTTATATAAATACATATACATATCCGATCACCACATACTTGTATTATGTATCATTTACATACTATACCCAAAAACAAAACATGCTATCATAAAATACCAGAGATGGTTATGTCCAATGTAATACAATTCTTTGGAAACACAAATAATTAATATCCATCTAAGGTCATACATCACATGTATCAATGTGTATAGGAAAAGCTCTATGCTAGAAACAAGCTGGTCGGTCGACTGGACTCATCCAGTCAATCTGTTGGTCTGCCTTTCAGTTGATTGGTCTCTGTAAGTCGATCGACTGGGTTGTAGCTCAAGCAAATGTCTGGACTCCTCCAGTCCAATGGTTGGGACCCCTGTCAATCGGTCAGCTCCTGCTCTAGTTGATTAGTTGGATCTCCAGTCGGGTGACTGGATCCTCCGGTCGACTGGCATCTTCGGTCTGCTGGCACCTCTAGTTAGTCGACTTGGACTCTAGTCGGTCGACTCACTCGGTTAGAATGCCTTCTCTTTCCAAAAGGAAACTAATGCTAATCCTTTCTATTTATTATATTGTGAAAAGTGAATACCTCAAGTTACATTAGAGGGGATTATAAGGGGTTAAGCAACAATTACATTTGGATAAGAAAGATGAAGTCTTGATGTGCAAACTAATTTATAAGATAGAAAATAATACCACCCAACAATGCACAAACATCCAAGGGGTTGCCCATAACCTCACATACATCTACCATCAAACACTTTTAGGAAGACACATATGAATTGTATATATATCATAATATATACATAGTGAGGGTCTACGTGACATTCCCTAGAGTATGTGGTATTTAATCAGATATGCATATTAACCATTTAAATTTTTGCATCATATGCAACAAAATAAATGATAAAATAGAATCCGATCATATTAATTTAAATTTTAAAAGACAGTAAATTGACGTGGATCTGACACCAATGTAGAGAAATATGGAGATAGAGTAGATAGTGAATATGAAAAAAAAATCATATTTTTAACTAGCAGATCACATCAACAACAATGTATTCGGAAAGAGGGTGTAAGATGCACCTTGTCCAATAGCAAGTCTAGTGACTATCCTTACATAAAGATGCGATTCCTTCTTAAGAAACACACAGACGACAGTCAATGACGTCCTTCTAGTATAGCAGCAAAAACTTTCACACCTTTATGTAGTCCACACATATCACTGGGAACTTCATGTGTGCTTCTTCATCCAGTGGGAAGGAGCTTCCATTTGTCTATAAACATACTAGCTTTGATATCTTCTCCCTTTCTATCTCTTCCTTTCATGGGTAAGACAACTTGGTCTCTCACATTACCACAATTGTGAGAAGTCAAGTCTAAGTATATTGAGAGCCTTGGCCATCCCACTGTTTATAAGAGTGACTAGGACACAGTTTCACAAACCCTGGGGAGATGAAGGGTTAGATCTCATGGCTGGGCGGTGGCTGTGCATGGCCAGTTGATCGAGTGGCCGACCAAGTCGATCGATTGGCTTGTGGTCGGCGGTGCAATAACATTGGTTTTAATGTGTGTCATTTCAGCCAACATTAAATTTTTTTACTCATTCAAACTTGCTTATTCGACCTAGTTGATCAATATAACACTCCAATCGGTTGACTGGATACTCTAACTATGTGTTGAAACTTTGATCAGTTGATCGATTGAACATTTTAATCGGTCAACTGGTTGGTTCCATCGACCAGAGTTAGTATAGTCCAGTCGGTTAACTAGACACTCTAGTTACTTGACTGAAACATCATTGGGTTGAATGGACACTCCAATCCGTCGAATGACAATGAATATTATTCATTTTGATTACCTAAGCACTTTAGTGACCAAATTGGATCTTGTCCATGATTAAAAATTTCTCTTCTAAGTGCACCTTATGAGTGTGACCCTATAGGTGCCAAATTATGTTGGAAGTGAATGTCCATAACCAATTTATGACATCACAAGCAATGACCAGTATCTAGCAAGACTTCATTGCTACCGAAGTAATTGGAAAGTTGGAGAACAACTTCAACCTACATCTATGATCAGTGTTACTGTGATCGTACGGTTCCTTTATCCCAGATATATATATTTAATGTGAAGCATAGAATCACCATCCTCTTAATATATTTCTTGAACTAGAGTAGATCATTGAGATGCACATGAGCTCAATATCACATATTGACTCACATGAGCATGACCATGTGTTTCTTAGTCTTGCTTATCAAGTGGATAGGATATCAACCCCAGATAGACAAATTCCATCTGCATCACTTATAGCCAATCCCCATGTGTCACAACGTACCCGAGAACCAACTTTGTAGCAACCCTTGTTCAAAGTCACATTGAATGGTGTCAAAGTTCATCGAATGACATGTGATGATTGTAGCGACTTTAGGGCTAAGACCCACAATCACCATTATCACTTTGAGAGTTGATTCTGAATACCATTCAATATTTCCATATATATATATATATCACTCTCAAGGTGTGTCTATCCGTTACACTACTTCCTACCAAATACCTATGTGTTTGACTTGATATACAATATCATGACTAATGAGACTGTCATCAGTCAAGTCACTATCTAATCTAATTTATTATTGTTGTCTATTTTTGTTCCACAATTATATCCGACTAGGAACATAACAAGAATGTGTGTACTCTTATCATACATATGATCTCATTGTTCAGGTTCTCAACATGATGATGTCATTGAGTATCATCATTCTTTAGACATCTATCATGTTATACATTCATATCTTAATTAAACAAACATAATGGATATAATTTCCTTTATTAAATCAAATTAAGTATATGATGCTACATTACAATCATCATATGACTAGATCTTTGTGCATACATATCAACAACATCTCCTTTCATGCTCACCTTTATAGTCCGAGACTATGACCTTAAATTAGACGGTCATGTACACTTCATGCCTACATCTATGGTCATGAGCTATGATCTAAAACTAACCACAACATATACAAAATTTTGTGATCAATAAGGGAGATTCCAATTCGAGGCCCCCTCCTTGTTGACTTCTCATCACTCCTAAGGTGCAAGAAATCACATGGAAACTCCTCAAACCAAGAGGAAACTAGGGTGTCATGGATGTTGACAAGGGTTTTAGTTTGGAAATCCCACCGGAAAAGGATGTGCTAGGGAGAAAAAGTGATTAATTAAGCAAAATCACTGGCCTAAACGGGGCCACCCTAATCTTGATCGATCACTCAAACCCCCACCTTCCATCCTCTATTGAATAATTATTTTGGGAGGATTCTCTAAGGAACATCAAGTCCACCATATTTACCTTTTTTCTTCCATGGCATAGGCAAGTAACATCGAAGTGAATAAACTCATATACCTTGCCCATGCTAGGGACATGTGCCATCATATAATAAAAAAGAGACTACTACATGTGTCTTTTGTCATGAGATGATGTCAAGAAACCAAGGAGCACTATTTTATGAACTTTCCAGACAAAGGGGGAAGTCTTTTTCACTTCTTGTTTGATATAATGCATGTGCAAGGTATTCATCTGTAAAAAAACATCCTCTCATAAAATGGAACATCCTACTCTTGAATCCCACTAATTTGAATTTTTAGATTACACATGAAGGTCAAGGAGCCTGTACTTCACCCGATCTCACCAACGATCAGCTGAATTGGTCAAAGGCAACAATGTAGACCAACAACCTGATGGCATAACCAAGGGGTGGCAGAAACTAGCAAGGTAAACCTTCCAGAGAGGAGTGGTGCTAGAGGCACATGTCTCTCAGGATGAACCTTTACAATGTGCAGCGAAGCATTCAGGTAATGTTCCCTTCATGCATACACCAATCTTAGGACACACAAGAGGATGATAGTATTTGGGATTCACCAAGCAGGGAGCTACCTATGTTGGTTCTTCAACATCATTCATCCCATATAATGGGAAGGGATCCCACCAGCCTCAACCAGAACCATTCCAAATAGGGCCATACCAAGGTCCACCATTTATGAATGTTGGGGCAGTCCTAGTAACTCTGGAGGCAGAAACAACCATCATGACTCCAAAAGGAGAGATTGAGGGAGGAAGGAGGAAGAAGTTTCAACAGCCAAAGAAGATCCTAAAGAGGTCGAGAAATCTAGAACCATAGTAAAGGTTCAAGCACAACACCTAAATGGCTGAGGACCCCTTCGCAGCCTGCATTATTTTTACCCATCGTCTCACTCCTAGTACAATCTATGTATAGGAGTGGGGTACATATTCCCACCATTAGTATACGCGGGGCCACCTTTGACAATCCGACTACCAGTGATGTCTGCCCTCTAGGAAGATGCTTCTCTAGAACCCATCACCACGTACCCCCTCCTACTCGAGATCCTATAAAATATCAAACAACTAGAAGGGAAGAAGCTAGCAGGGAAACCTTCAACAATTTCTACCATGTCCCATATGCAAAACTGCCTTACAACTTCAACCAACCCAAGTTCCATGAGTACTCTAGAAAGGGACACCCAATGGCCCACGTCAAGGCATACTGCTCAGACATGGTAGAGGTCTAAGATTATGACAAAGTATTAATCCACTGCTCAGCGTAAACCCTAAAAGGTCCTACATTGGTGTGGTACAACAAACAAGACATGAAAACATCACTACCTGGGCCAAGATGGATAAAACGTTTGTTGATCATATTGGTAAAGTATGCCCGTAGAGCCAATAATGTGATGATTGACATGGCATAAACCATAAAAGATTTGATTTATACTCATAAAGGCAAGCTTCCAATTCATTCTATTTATTCAGTTATGAGATAACGAGGAAACATTATGAATGTCTAAATAATGACAATACTCAATTATGTATGTCTTCAAGTACGTGACTTGGAGGATGAGATCATACGAATGTTAAGAGTACGTACATTCTTATTATGTTCCTAATTAGTTGTTACTGTGGAAGGTAGATAGGCACCGGTAACACATAAGACTAGAGTTTGGGTTGGTTGATGATAGAATCTCATTAGTCATGATATGGCAATATCAAAACAAGCACACATATACATGTTAGAGAACAGTGTATTAGACAGACCCACCTTGAGAATGACACATAGAAACCATCAATGGTGGTCATAGACATCTCTCATAGTGAAGGTGGTGATTGTGATTCTTAGACTTGAAATCATTCCGGTCATCACATGTCGTTGGGTACGCTTTGACATCATCAAACGCAAACCTAAAACATGGGTTGTTATACCGGTGATGATTGGGTGACTTTGACACATGTGGACTAACTGTGAGTGATAGATATGGGATTTGTCCCTCCTACTGGAGATTGATATCTTGGCCACTTGATAAGTGTGACTAAGAAACATATGCACTGAATCAATATATAATATTGAGGTCACATTATCTCAGTCAGTCTACTCTTCATTCAAGGAACATGGATTGGATGTTGAGAGGATGACAATTCCAAGCCTCGAGTTCACTATGGATATTAGAGACAAAGGAATTATATAATCACTAAAACACCTTACACAGATTTTTGGTTGAAGTTGCTCTCCAATTTTCCATTCACTTGGGTAGCAATGATGTGCGACTAGGGACCACTTCTTGCTTGTGATGTCATAAGTTAGTTATGGACATTCACTTCCAATCTGATATGGGACCTATAGAGTCACACACATAGGAACACATAGGACATTTGCCAAGATTTGCCCAAACTGAGGTGTGAACCGACTGGTTCATTCCGCTGAAGCGATCAACTTGGCTCGGCTCACCAGATGACCATCTAGGTGAGCGTGACGACCGTCTCACATGTGCAAGATCACTTAGTTAGGGTGGCGGAAGGTCCTAGATACTTTCCTAGATCATTTTGATTGCACAATACTTGTGGTGCAAGAAATTAATGTCTAGAATTAATGGGAATCGAATTGCCAATTTTGTATGTGATTGGAAAACTGCCAGATGATCGTTTGTTAGAGCAAGACGACCATTTCACAGTGACATACGACCATCTTGTGATTTGTTGGTGGCAAAAATTCAAGATCTTCTAGTCCCTTCCACTCCCACACAGATCCCGAAGAGACTGGGAACGCTGGCTCTAACCCCGCCTATAAATAGAAGGGTATTGAGGTTTCCAGAGAACAACAACAACACAGAAAATTGAGAATTAGTTGCTCTAACAATTATTGTCTTCTCTGGTTGTGGTAACCAAGAGAGCCCAAGCAAGTCCTGCCTGACTAGGGAGGGATATCTACGGGAGAGAACAACTGAGGATTGTTGTTGTGGGAGAGCAAGTTGGTAAGTAGTATGCCAACATGAGGGACGCTTCTTTCCTATATGTTCTAGTTACGTGATAAGAGTTCTAGTTGGTCTGTGTGGACTACTCTAGAGCCAGGAGTCCTTTGGATGCTACTAGAAGAGCAAAGTCATCCTACAGTCTATGGCGAGACCACTGAAGTCACTGTAGAAGCTGTCGTGTTTACTGTCTATGGTTAAGACCAGGAGTTGCACAACCACCGTCTAAGAGAAACTAGTAGACAATTGTATTGAAGTGAGTTGTTGTCATTGGACTTGCTCCATGACCAGGTATAACTCCTTAAATCATACTTCCTATTTCATAGTAGTTGACACAATCTTGTTGTTATGGGCATATAGATAGATAATTTTTTTTGTTTCTGTTGCTATACTCTATGCTTGTATATCCCAACAGTGGTATCAGAGTCATGTCAATTTACTATGTTTTAGGATAATCAATATGATCGAGTTTTTGATTTAATCATTTATTTATTGCATAGGATGAAAATATTTCAACTATCTCATATTTGTATCCGATCAAAGACCACATAATCCAAACTATATATATGATATGATATATATGCAATTTACATGCGTCGCCCTAAAAGAAGTTTTGATGGTGGATGTGTAGTGTGGTTATGACCAATGCCCAATATTTGTGTGTGTTTGGATGGTTTGGTTTTATTCATATTTATCTCAGTCTGAATACCAAGCCTCTATCTCCTTCTTCCAAATATAAAGTTAATTCTTTCCTACCTTTGCCCCCTCAAATGTAACTCGAGGTTTCTCTTTATACAATTTAATAATGTAGAAAATGAATAGTTTCTTTTCTTACAATGTCGAAGAAGATGATCATCACCAGATGAGACCACCAGTTCATGAGACGAGCCGACCGTATGGAGGATAGAATGATGGAGCTAGACAACTGCCTGGTGAATCCAACCAACCATTTGGAAGGAGTCCAAACATCGATTGGATTGGAGGTCAGACGACCATCCGTGATAACCAACTGAACGACCAAGTGGTGAGACAATAGGTTTACGGGTTGAATTGATCTACCCAGATTAGCAAGCATAGATCTACATCAACAACAGGTTCATACATGAGATGTTATGATTGACCTAGGTGGTAGTAATTCCTTGTGGCTCCAAGGAATTACAAGTAGACATGGACATAACCATCATTTTTTATTTTATATTACATGTGTACATTGTGGGATATAGAATGTATATGATATGTGCTATATATAGGGTGATTGGAACAGTATGTGTGTGTATATATATATATATACACACACACACAAAATCCCTCAAATCAAATATATTAAGTATAAGATGATTTCCAAAAGAAATACACATGAAAAGCTTGTTCGACTAAGAGTAGGTTATGCCAAAGTGTGGTTTGCCGTCTCCTCGTAGAAGTGTGATGGTAGTAGTGTAGGTTCTGCCAAAGCAGGGTACATTATTATCGTATTGGCTATTGGGTTAGGCTTAACTGGTGATTATTAGAGTGTCTAAGCCGAGAAGCATACATATGATTATGGAAAAGAGTTGTGCATATCATCTATCCAAGAGTTGCATATGGATGCAATTGGAAAAAGTCGCCTACCTAAATAGTCAAGTTGTGGGTGATCAACCAAAGTTGACTCATGATTTGATGAAATATGGATCTTGGCCCATTAGAAAGTTGTTCGCTACAATTTTCTGAATTGATTCTTGAGGGTTATTGATTTGATTAAAATAATGGGAACAATAATGAATTAAAGACCTAATTATTATCGCTCAAATTCTAATCAAATCAAATCAAAATTGAATTTTTGAAAAAATTGCAAATTCTTTTGTAGAATCAAATGGTAACAGACAACGATCACTTTTCTCTACGATCGATCCTTGAGAAAGACAAACTAACTAGGAACAACTTCCATGAATAGTTCATGACGTTGAGAATCGTTCTCATACATGAGCGCCAACTCTATGTCCTGGAGATGCTAGAACTAGAGGAACCACCTCAAAATGCACCAAGGGCTGACATGTATGCTTACAAGAAGCATGTTGAAGAGGCCATGGATGTCAAGTGTCTGATTCTATGCTCCATGAACTATGAGTTGCAGAGGAAGTATGAGAACATGGATGTGATTGAGATGGTCACACATCTTAAGAACATATTTTAAGATCAGGCAAGACAAGAGAGATATGATGTCTCCAAGGCACTGTTCAAATGTAACATGGCATAAGGTGACCCAGTAGGACCTCATGTACTCAAGATCATTGGGTATATGGAGAACCTAGCTAGAACGAGAATCTCCTTGGGTTAAGAGTTGGCCAATAACATGATTCTGAAATCTCTTTCAGAGTCATATAGTCAGTTTGTCATGAACTACAACATGAACAACTTTGACAAGGCATTGACAGAGTTGTTGGGCATGTTGATAACAGTTGAGACACAAATAAAGAAAGACAAGCCCAAGTCTGTGATGATGATCAACTAGACAAGTGTAAAGGAAAACACAAAGATAAGAAGAGTTATAAAGCTAGCCAGAAGCCTAAGTCTTCAAATCTCAAAGCAAAGGGAGGAGTGAAGAAAATAAGAGGTGATAGTCATCATTGCCACCATCCTGGACATTGGAAAAGAAATTGCCCACTCTGGTTAGTAGAATTAAAGAAGAAGAAGGAAGGCACTGAGGCCTCCACTTCATGTATAAATGTTATAAGATAAATTTGATTACTTCTTCATTTTGGTATGTGATATTACATAGAGATCTGACATACTTGATATGCATGATCTGACAGGAAGTAAAAACTTTCATGGAAGGACAAAGATGGACAAGGTGGAGCAAGAGTAACAGAATCTTTAGTCTACATTTAAATCTATCCTATCCCAATGGGCATGTAATAGAGTTAGTAGAATTTCTATTTCATTATGCCATCAAATAGAAACATTTACTTTAAAGCATCTTGTATGACAAGGATGACAAATCAATAAAGTGAGGTATGAATGTTTCTATTGTAAAAGATATGATTTTACATGGCAATGTCCAAACATCTAATGATCTTTGTATGAAAAACTTTGAGATGAGTGTTTATAACGTTAATACCAAAGAATTGTAATTGATAACTCAAGACTATCATTAGCAATAGTCATCTTGGACGTACATATAAGAAATGCATGTCTAGAATACATATTGATATTAATCTAGATTCCCTTTGGTTATTGAACCTAAAGAAACACGCAAAGCCTTATTTAGGCACAAACTGACATAACATCCTTCATTAGATGTAGTGGGAGGATAAGTCTTCCATGAGACCTCATACATATGATGCATGAAGATCTTATGGAATGAATGATATAGATAATCACTTATACTTCATTTCATTTACTGGTAATATGATGATATGTACTCAGTAAAATAGAAACTTTAATCTCTTGAAGTGTTCAAGGATATTATAAATTAAATATTACTTTGATGAAAGTATTAAGAAACTTTGATGAGATCAAATGTTAAAATACTTTTACACTAATACCTTGAGAACCTTTAAGAATGGATTGTGATAATGTATCACAAGTCAAATCAAGATGAACATGATGATGTGTCAGAATTAAGTAATTATACCATTATGATTCATAATATGATTATAAACTAATCTAATATTCTTGTCCTCATAAATATATACCTATCACTAAATAATGTACCATCTCAATGGTTTATAAGACATCATATATGATATGATTTGGGAATGTCCCAATATGTGTAAGATCCCTGACCTAGATTAATGCCTAATCATGCTTGATTATATTAAATATGTGCTTATATGCCTAATTAAACTTTGTCTTCTACTTTAATATCAGTTAATTAAGCTATGTTTCAAGTTTGGTCCAGTTTGGACAATGTTTGTGCAAGTTATGCAATTTTGTGCATTTTTTGGACTTTTATATAATTTACCCACATATGATGTTTTCTTGCAATTTGTCATGTGCTGTTGTGCCTCACATGGTTTATATCATGCTTGAGTTAGTTTTACCATGGATCACCTAGTTGCACCTTGGTTTTGTGCATGTCATCTACTTAGGATTTTCCTCTCATAGATGGGCTACCATGTATGATATATTTGGATTGGATTCTTAGTGAGTGGGGCCAACAACTATTTCGAAAGCCACATTTTGGTGGAACTCTTGATTTCCACTATCTATGGGCTTCTGGTCTGCATGCAAGTGATGGTCTTAACCATGGACACTTGGCAATATTCGCTAGACACCTTACCTCTTCCTTCTCTCTCCCATTTAGCTTTTATACTTCCCTCATTGCTTGCAAAATGATTTCTTACACTCCTAGCATGCCCTCTCTTCTTCCCCTACTACTGGATCTCATCCCTCTCTCTTGAGGAAGGAAAAGAAGCTCAAGATAGGAGGAGCTTGGGGCAATCTACTTGCATATGATCATGGAATTCAAATTTAATCTTCTTTCAAGATTGCAAAGCTTCCTTAGTTGTTCTTGACCCAAACAAGTAAGATCTCATCTCTTTTCTTCGTTTCATTGCTGATCCTACCCTCCTTTATCTTCTTCTTTTCTTGATCCCTGGTCCCCATGGTTGAGTTTGTGCTAGAAACATGAAAAACACTCTTTTTGTTTCTCCTTTGATCGAGGGTTTCTCATTCTTGAAGATGCAACTAGTTTGGACGAATGGAGAAGCTCAAAGATATGTTTTTCTTCCTTTTTCCTTGAGTTTATTTATGTTTAGAGATGCAACTTTATTCTAGAGGAAAGTTATATAACTTGCTCCACGTTTATTGCTTACCATTCAACTTACCATGCTAAATCTTGCTCTAAAACCTAGTAATGAGTAGCAATTTTTAACCCTTAGCTAAGTTGTGTATACATGTGATGATTTTTGAGTAGATAACTCTATGGTTGATCTACTTAATCTTATGCACATTCTATATATTGGTAGATGAGCTTAATACCTTGCTTGTCCATGAATTGATGGAGTTGTTGTGGTGGAAATTGATGGTTTTCCTTGACTTAATTGAGCTAATTTCTACCTTGTCTCATGATTTGATGACTAGTCTTTTGTGTAGAACCATGGTGGTGTATTTCTACTATTTTGATGACCTTATTAGATGCCCAATAACCCATGGTAATAATATTCTTATCTCTGTTTGGTTGATGGCTTCCATAATCATAATAATATATAATGTTTAAATTGTTGAAACTAGCTACGATTTATTTGGTGCCTTGGAAATGTTTTTCTACTTGTTGGGTGACCTGATGGGTTAGCCTATAGGAAGGAACGATTTTGGTACATTAGCTACTATTTTTATGACTTTAGTGAGATCAAGAAATTATGGTTATTTGGTCTTCATCACTGAATGATCATTGATTATATTAAACCCCATGAACGATGGTTCTTCCTAGGGTTTTGAGCATATTTTCCCTCCTCCTATTTCAATTTGATAATTGGTTTTGATGCTATTTCTTTGACCGTTTTGTGCCAATAATTTTTTTGGATTTACTTCTATTTTGCGTTTTCTTATGTTTGATAAATGATGGTCATGATTTTTTCCCAAGTGGTTCAAGTCGATGGTCTTATTTCTTTCTCAAACAATGGTTTCTCTCTAATGTTTTGAGCAGATTTTCTCTTGTTTCCATAACTCAATGGTTGGGCTCCTTGTGCCAACCAATGGAGGTTACTTAGTTACTATTTTGTATCTTCTTTTATGCTTAAAAATGATTGTCTTGTTTCCTCTCACATCATATGGTTTTGATGCTCTTTTTATTGTTTTAATTTGATGGTCTCACTAGATTTACAATTGATGGCTATCCTAATTGTTGATATGCTGATTTCTCTAAGTGTTAGACCGATGATACTCTTGAGGTTCACAACTCATTGTCATCCTAAGAGGTCGTGGACTATTTTCTCTTCGGTATTAGATTGACAGTTTCACTTAGTTGTTCAATCGACAATTTTCTTGGCTAAGATAAACGATGGTTTCACTAATATCTAATTTGTGGGGTTTCCTTGCTCATGAAACTAATGGTGAGTTTAAGACTTACACCTGATGGTGATACATGGTTTTTCTAAGTCATAACTCAATGGATTTTCTAGGTGAATGTCTTAAGGTTTTACATGCTTTGCATCCGATGGTTATGTTTGATGCAATCGTGGTTCAATTATGGTGATTCATATACACGATGCAATGGTTTTAATTGCCTCAAATCCAATGGTTTGATTTGTGGTCTATGATTCTATTGGTTGTGTTTATTACACCTGATGTTGGGGTATTTGATGAGTTAGGATTAATGGCTTTGAGCCCCATGAGTTGTTAATCTTACCCTTGCCCTCAAATGCATATAAACCTAAGATTGCTGTAAAGCGTTGATTCACAATGTTAAGCTAACTTGTGTTGTTAAATCTAATCGTAGTATAATTAAATGATGGTGGATAATTATACCTAGTTCCCTTGCATATTGTGATAATAAAGGAATGCACTTATTTCTAAGATTTTTTGGAAATAATAAGAACTAGGGATTACATACAATTTATATTTTGGAAACCCCAAATTGGTAAAGTTGTTGAACCTTAATACTAATTCAAGAACACAAAGATGTTGTTTAGTTTCCTTGTGCATTTAATGTAATGATGGAGAACTTTATCTCTCAACACTGTAGTAACTCTAATTTGTTGTTATGTGCAATGTTAAGCCAAACATTATATATTACATGTATGTGATGGTAGTTGAGCCTTGATGAGGTGATGATGTACTTACAGGAGATAATGTGATGGTATTAATGATCTTTGGGCATGATTGAACCATAATGAAGGTGTGATTCTCTTCATGATGTGATAAGGGTTGGTACCCTGGGATAATGTGATAAAGACTTTATATCCTGTATTGGTGCTATGATGAGTAAAATCATGAATGGCAATGAAATAGTATCATGTGGTGTTGTAATAAGGAATATGTCCTATACGTTTTATATTTAGTAGATTTGTTACATATCAAATGCTTGCTAGAAATTAATTAGGATTTGTATGTCCACTTGTTTGATTCAGCCTTAATTCACTTAATCCACTTAACTAATCAAGTGAAACCTTAATCATGTAGTTTCCCTGGCCATAGATCCATTCCAGTGGCCATTTTATTGTTGGATGGTGAAACGAATAACTCCTATGGGAAACTTGAAGTGCATACTATTGAGTATGACGGGACAGCTTGGTACCCTAATATCAAGCAATTGAAGGTGACAGTGGCCATGCGTGAGCCTCAGATCATGCCTTATGATTTGTGATATATGTGATATGTGATGATAGTAGAGAAATTACAGAACAACCATGCATGAGCATGTTCATTTGCATTGTCTACAATTTAGGACGACCATGGATGAGCCGATCCTTCTAGCACTGTGACATGTACCAAGGTGGGCTAGGTGTTTGCAGCTTCATTATATGTCATTGTTTGCATATGACTCATATGTTTGGTCATTGCAATGTTCTCGTGTACTGACCATGATGTGTTGGAGAGGTCGTGGGTTCTGGCTTTTCCATTGACCTTATATGGCATTGATTTCGACTTCACAATGAACAGTTAGATTTGGGTGGTACAACTCAAATCCTCAGGGAATTAATAAAATATGTAATCAACCGTGTAGCATATCTGATTAGGGTTATATACAACATTTCACATTGGATGATAACCATTGTTTCTCTTATCACATATAGATAATGTGTAGTGCATTAAGAAAGACAAATATGCTTATGATGTAAACATGCTTATGTTGTAAACATGCTTATACTGTTGTCTATGCTTATGTTATTATAATTCCTTATGATGTTAGTCATGCCTATGTAGTTAGCTATGCCCATATTTCTAATCATGCTCATGCCAATAGTTATGCTTATGTTGTTAGATCTACTTATGAAGTAGGTATGATTATATGTTATACTGATTAGAAATGCTTATATTGTTAGAAATGCTTATATTGTTAGAGATGCTTATATTGTTACAGATGATTATAGTGTCAGAGATGCTTATGTTGTCAATAGTGCTATGCTATTAGACATGACTTACACTATTAGACATGCTTTTGTTAACTTTGATCATCCTATTGGATATACCTATGCTGCTAGAATATGGCATACTGTTAGATATGCTTATGTTGTTAGTTTTATTTGAGACTGTAGACATGCTATATTGTTAGACATGCTCCTATTTTTCAAATATGAATATGTGGCTATCCATATTTATGATGCTAGTAAGGCTCATGATAATGAGTATGTTTATGATAATATCTACATCTGGTAATTGAGAATTGTGCTAGCTTCTAAGACTCTAATTAGAATTTCTTTTAATAAAGACACAATGTTTGATAATTGTATTATGTTGCTTTAACTTTCAATCTATTTAATCTATTTTATATACTCATGTTTAATAACATAACCTGTGCTAATCAATAAGCGTTGTTGTGAGTTATATCTCTTGTTGGGACATCAGTCTCACCCGTGGGTCACCACAATCTTTTTAGGTGATCGTCAATAGCAGTAGTGGACCCGTGGAAGAAAAGAGTAGATGATGTGATGGATCATAGATGGAAAGTTTTTTACATGTCTAGTATGTCCTAGAGTCATCCATGTACTCTCAGGTCGGGGGGGGGACGTTTTGAATATAGTGTTTTATCGACTCGAGCTTTCTTAGTATTTTGATGTTGTACATGTGGATGCCATCTCTTGTGTATATGTTGTAGCTGAAGACACAGAAACTTTGTATGAGATTTTTGGTATGATTTATGAAATAATCTGAGATGTTGTACTTTCATGCGAATGTTGTTAAGTTTGTGAAAATTTAGTTGGTTTTAATTAATCCTCTTTTTAGTGATGTGTTTTATTAGTGGTGGACCGTGTTTAGGTTTTGAGTAATCTCTCTTTGTGTGACGAGTTGTCACAATATGTCTAAAGGATTGAAACCTACATTAAGGAAGTAGTTTCTTGAAAGGTTTATCCACAAACCGTAATTGTTGAATGTTTCTATTAATCCCAATACAATAATTTTTTTTTTGGATAAGTGAGTTCCTAAAGAATGAGTGGGAGTAAAAGTAGAACTCAAAATGTTTGAGATCAACAAAAGGGTACAATGAGAACTAGGAAAATCACAAGTTGTTGTGGAATCTCAGGTTTGTCATATAACACATAATAAAATAGTTCTAGTAGAACACTTCTGAGATTGAAGGATTGTGGATCCATAGATTTAGATGGGTTGGTCACAAAAGGATGAGCCAACTAATCAACTAGAAGCTATTAAGTACCATAATTTGAGTAATGGCTCAAGGTCATTGTGGCTCCATGTAAGCTAAGAAGGTAGGGCCTTGATAGCGCCACCTAAAGGGGTAATACATAAAGGGTGCAATACGGTCTTGTGGCAAAGACATGTATGGATAACATCAAAGGACATATTGGTTGAATAGGTTTTCAAATCAGTTCAAGTTGTTGACCATAACATAAATTCCATTACCAATTGTCAAGCTTATTGTTGTAGCTAAAATAGAATAAGAGATTTAGCATATGAAGATTAAAACCGAATTCCTTAAAGGAATACATCTGAATATGTGTACGTGGCACAATCTAAAAGGTTTTATAACTTCAAGAATGCAAATAAAGTCTATAAACTACAAAGTTCAATCTGAGATTGAAACAAGCATCTCAGAGATGGGATCTTTTGATTTGACAAGATAGTCAAAGAAGTTTGACTTGAATCAAGATAAAAGATGAATTTGTGATTACAAAAGATTTAATGGGAGCATATATGATTATTCCACATGTGATGATGAATAACATCTCAATATTGTGAATATTGAGCCCTGACAAATAAAACCTCTTCAGCAATGAAGGATTAGGTGAAACATATTATGAGATAAGGATAAGACCTATGAGATAGTTCTTGAATGTTTCACAATGGAAGTTTAAGCACATACAATATCAATGTGTTGAATGAGTTCAACACAGAAGGCTTCAATGAGAGAGAATGCAGATTAGTCTCACATGAACCATATGTTCCAATTCTTGTGAAGAATGGAAATGACACGATTAAGATGCCATAGGCTATAACAATGGATCTATCATGAATGTTATAAATGTACTTATCCCATATAATCTTGTATGTATTGGACATGACAAGATGATTCCAATAAGGTTATTGGAATGTCATTAAATACATCCATTAGTACCTATGAAGTACTTAAGGATAGATTTCTAGTCGATAGAGATAGCGATATAGAAAGAGCTGGATGTAAAAGGTTACATCAATGTGAGTTTCTATAATGACAAAATGATCACAAAATTAAAAAATGTTTGATTTAAAAGGATAAATGTTGTTAGTTGAAAGGGTTCCAAAGTAATAGACATTAATTCTATACTACAATAGAAGCTGAGTGTACTTGTGTTATGAACATAGAGTGATACTATATGGATCTAGAAGTTCATATGATGAACTTATAGATGTTCCAACCATTGATGACTCAGTAGAGATACTAATGACAACAATGGAGATAATTATTAGGCAAGAAATATCTGATACCATATTACGGTGGATTCATCTCAAATCGAAGAGATACGAAACACGTAATTAACTGACTAATAGCAAAATGTTGCTATTCTGTTGGATTAAGCACTTACGCAGCAGAAACATGGTGGACATGTTTGGATCACCAGGAATGAGATTTGTGGGTGATTTACTCAATGTGCAAGTGGGAGTCTATTGATAAAGTATTCCCTTAGATCCAATCATGTGATGATTGATATGGCATAAACCATAAAGGATTTGATTAATACACAAAAAGGCAAGCTTCCAATTCATTTTGTTTCATTTAGTTATGAGATAATGAAGAAACATTATGAATGTCTAAAGAATGACAATACTCAATTACACATCTTCAAGTACATGACTTGGAGGATGAGATCATATGAATGTTAAAAGTGTGTACATTCTTATTATGTCCCTAGTCCGTTGTTACTGTGGAAGGTAGATAGACACAAGTAACACATAAGACTAAAGTGTGGGTTGGTTGATGACAGAATCTCATTATTCATGATATGGCAATATCAAACCAAGCATACAGATACATGTTAGAGAACAGTATATCAGACAGACCCACCTTGAGAGTGCACATGGAAACCATCATTGGTGGTCATAGTCATCTCTCATAGTGAAGGTGGTGATTGTGATTCTTAGACCTGAAATCACTACACTCATTACATGTCATTGGGTATGCTTTGACATCATCAAACATAGTCCTAAAACATGGGTTGTTATAACAATGATGATTGGGTGACTTTGACACATGGGGACTGACTGTGAGTGATATATATGGGATTTTTCCCTCCTACTGGAGATTTATATCCCGCCACTTGATAAGAGAGACTGAGAAACGCATGCGCATGCACATGTGAATCAATATATGATATTGAGATCCCATTATCTTAGATAGTCTGCTCTTGGTTCAAGGAACATGGATTGAACATTTAGAGGATGATGATCTCATGCCTCGAGTTCACTCTAGATATCAGAGACAAAGGAATTATACAATGACTACAACACCTTACACAAATTGTAGGTTGATGTTCTCTAACTTTCCATTCACTTGGGTAGCACTGATGTGCGACTAGGCACCACTCCTTTCTTGTGATGTCATAAGTTAGTTATAGACATTCACTGCTAACATGATAAGGGACCTACAGGGTCACACACATAGGAAATCATCTAGAAAAGGAGTTTAATCATGAATGATGATTGGATTGATTACTTTTTTTTTGAGGAAAAGTAAAGTTCATATATTGATAGAACATCAAGCAAGCAAAACCTGCTTATGTGAAAAGCTTACAGAATGTTTGGATAAGCAACATAGTTAAAACTAAAAGAAAGCAATCGGATAAAAAGCAATGTTTTGATAACGAGGGGGAGGCACCCCATAACAAGCCTCTAGGTGTTTTGAAGATGGTGAACTCAAGTATGTAAATAGAGACATTTGCCTGAAAGAGGAATCACAGTTGTTGCTGAACCAAACTGACACTAGTCTCATCATCAACCATGGCTTTGAGATCACATAAAAAAGCAGCTTCAGATTCGCCTTCCTCAGAGTCAACCTGTTCCCCGTCTGCTAGGTTACCTGCATTTTGTTAGGATGTAAAGGTCGACATCTATTTGAGATATAATATTTTTGGCCAAGTTTTTCTTGTTGTTGAAAGTTCTTTTGTTTCTTTCTTTCCATATATTCCAACTGATTGTGGTGAATAGATCACTGCTTTTGAAATTTTTGTAAAGTCTATTTGATGTTGTTTGTAAGGGAAACATGGCTTCCTTGAGATCAGGAAGACAGTTTCTTAAAAAATGTGAGAATATATTTTGGGAAAAAATACACTTAAAGAAGATGTGGTCAACCGAGTCACTATTTTTTCCACAAAGAGCACATCTGAAAGGGCCAATGAAACCCTTTTTTGTGATGTTTTCACCTGAGAGAAGCTTGTTGTGTAGTAGAAGCCAAAGGAAAGTTTTGTATTTATGAGGCCATTTCTGTTTCCATATCTTTGATGATGATGGGGAAATACCTCTGTAGGAGAGGAAAGTGTAGGCAAGTTTTACCGAGTATTTTTTACCCCATTTCCAAGTGATAGTATTTGAGATGTTATTTTCCAGTGAGAGAATCAGTTGCCCGAATTCATTTTGACTGATCTGAGAAAGAATACATCTTTTAAGGGAGTTTGATCTATTACTGGTGATGAGCGGTAGAGCTTTGTTTATCTTTATGTTGAGGAGTTTATTTGGAATAGACCAACTTGGTCTGAGATTTATGATAGAGTTGTTTTCAAACCAAGGATCAAACCAAAAGGAGATGTTATTGTGTGAGTGAGGTGGAGTGTTTATGATTTGTGTTATCGTATGGATGTTTTTATTGATGAATTTGCAAAGTGGGGAGGCTGTTTTCTGAGGGATTTGGTGCCAGGGTGGAGAGCTTTGATAATATTTGAATTTGATGAGATTGGTCCAGATTTTTTGTTTGTTTTGAAGCAGACTATCAATGATTTTGGCAATGAGGCAGAGAGAGTGTGTTTCAATGTTGATGATTCCCCAACCACCTTGTTCAAGAGGAGATTGTATGGTTTTCCAATTGACGAGATGGTAATGTTTCCCTGGTTTGTCCAGTTTGTGGAAGTTGTTCCACAGAAAATTTCTCCTTATTTTGTCTAAAATGGATTTTGTTTTTGAGGGCAGGGGAATGCAACTCAGGAAGTGGGTTGTTATTGGAGTGATGACACTGTTTAAAAGGGTAAGCCGACCTGAAAGGTTAAGGAAGTTGTTTGTCCAGTTTGTGAGTTTTGTGTTTATTTTAGAAATGATGGGAGTCCATATAGCAATTGTAATGTTGTATGGAGTGATGGGTAGACCCAGATATTTGACAGGGAAATCTTCAGTCTTGCATTTTAGGAGGTCTCTAAAATGCTCCAAAGTCGATTGATTTATGTTAACCCCAAAGATGGAAGATTTTTGAATATTTATTTTTAGCCCAGAGATATATGAAAAGATACCAATGATCCTAAAGATATTTTGAAGGGAGGATTCATTTGGGGAGGAGAAAATAATGGTATCATCTGCAAATGGAATGATATTCTCCTTACAAACATCAGGAGAGGAGATAAGACCATTTTGTTTGCCCAGCTGGATCATACGAGAGAGGATAGCAGTCAGGATGATGAAAAGATAAGGAGAGAGAGGGTCTCCTTATCTAAGTCCATTTGAGTTATGGAAATAACCGAAAGGAACACCATTTATGATAGTGGAGAAATGGTTTGTTGATATACAAGCATGGATCCAAGAAATCCACCTGTCAGGAAAATCAAAACCCTTAAGAGTTTTTAAAAGGCATTGCCAATTAACAAAATCAAAGGCTTTTTCAAAGTCAAGTTTTATGGCTAGAAGGGGGGATTTATTTTTGTGGCAAAGATGGACCATTTCATTTACCATCAAGAAAGCATCTTGAATACTTCTGTTTTTGAGGAAGGCAGATTGGTTAAGAGGGATGATGTCTTCCAAGAGCGGCTTAATCCTGTTTGCTAGAGTTTTAGCAATGATTTTATATGAGGTATTTATGAGGCTGATGGGACGGAAGTGAGAAATGTTTTCAGGTTGACTATTTTTTTATCAGGGTGATGAAGGTTTTATTTATGAATTTGATGATATTATGTGGGTTTGTACTAGCATGGAAAGCAGACAAAAATGCTGTGAAATCATTTTTATAGTGGTTCCAATTTTCCAAGTAGAATTCCACATTGAGACCATCAGGTCTTGGAGATTTATTTTTACCAAGGTCAGTGATGGCAGAATGTAATTCTTCAAGGGAGAAGGATTTTATGAGTTCATGAGGATTTTTTATGTTTTTTTGACAAATTGTGTTCCATGACAAGTTATTGAGGCAAATGGGATTGTGGTTGTTATTGAAGATATTTTTAAAATGGTTTTTTATGTGTGTTATGATGGATTGTTTATGGGATGTGAGTCTGCCATTTATTGATAGATGGGTTATGGCATTTTGACGAAAGTTTTGGTTACAAATTTTGTGAAAGAATTTTGTGTTTTTATCACCTTCTTTAGCCCAAGTGATTTTTGCCCTTTGTCTCCATCTACTGTCAATACAATGGTTTATGTGATCAAGTTCAGCTTTGATGGTTAGGACAAGGGCAGGGTCAGCATATGGATCCTTGTCCACAAAGAGGAACTGATCTTCGAGATTTTTTTGAAGTTCGAATAAGTTCATATGGTTTTGTAGTTTCCAATTTTTGATGTGAGATTTGATCTTTTTTGTGTTGTTTAGGATATGAAGACCAATGTTAGCTGTTTGTGAGTCGGCAAGTGTCTAAGCTTCTAGATAGGATCTGGAGAAGTTGTCTATGGATAGCCAATTGTTTTCAAATTTGAAAGGTCGAGTGCCCCACGAGGAGGAGGTTGTATCAAGGATTAGAGGGAAGCGGTAAAAAATGGTTCTATGGGAGATATAAACTGATGAGAGAGGGTGTTTATCTTCCCAAAGGTTTGTACAAATGAAATGGTCAAGCCTGGCAAATGTCTGGTTTCTAGACCAGGTGTATAAAGCGTTTGATGGTATGATATCGATCAGGGAGTGGTTTGTAAGCATCTGACCGAATTTTTTATCAGATGTTGACATCGATTGAGTGGAGGGATTTGAATTGAGCCTATCTGTGATTTGGGTGATCAGATTAAAATCACCACCCAAAACCCAGGTACTCAATTCACACAACAAATTGGCTGACTACACTATCGAACGGCCATCTCAAAGGGTAAAACAACCATTTAGAGTGTCAGATGAGTGTCTCAAGTGTTGAGACATCCTTTTGGATTATCAAGCTAATCAGAAATCGAATTGGCCAATATCTGCCCAAAATGAGGTGTGAACTGACCTGTTCATTCTGTTGAACCGATCGGCTCGGATCGACTCACTAGATGACCATCTGGGTAGCGAGACGACCATCTCGTACGTGAGATGTTTCTTTGTTAGGCCAGAGGAAGGTTCTAGATACTTTACTAGATCTTTTCAATTGCACAATACTTGTGGTGCAAGGATTAATGTCTAGCATTAATGGGAATCAAATTGCCAATTTCATATGCGATTGAGAAACTGTCAGATGACCGTTTGACAGAGCGAGAGGATTGTCTCATAGTGCTAGACGACCATCTGGGTCACCACACAACTGTCTAGGTTACAAACGACCATCTCGTGGTTTGAAAGTTGTGAAAATTCAAGATCTTCCAGTCCCTTCCACTCTCATACAGATCCCCAATAGACTAGGAACCCTAGCCCTAACCCTGCCTATAAATAGTGGGGCGCTGGGGGCTTTCCAGAGAACAACAACAACACAGACAATTGAGAATAAGTTGATCTGATAATTGTTATCCTCTCTGGTTGTGTAACCAAGAGATCCTAAGCAAGTCTTACCCTACTAGGGAGGGATAGCTACAGGAGATAAAAATTGAGGATCGTTGTTGTAGGAGAGCAAGTTGGTGAATAATATGCTAACGGGAGGGAAACATCCTTCCTATCTATTCTAGTGGAACAACATGAGTTCTAATTGGTCTGTGTGGAGTACTATAGAGGTAGGAGTCCTTTGGCTACTATTAGGAGAGAAAAGTCATCCTGCAGTCGTGGTGAGATCATATGAGTCATTGCAAAAGTTGTCGTGTTCGTTGTCTCTGGTGAAGACTAGGAACTGCACAACCACTATCCAAGAGAAACTAGTAGACAATTTCATTGAAGTGAGTTATTGTCGTTGGACTTGCTCCAGGACCAGATATAACTCATTAAACCATCTTTCCTATTTCATAGTAGTTGACACAATCTTATTGTTATGGGAATACATATAGCTAAAAAATGTTTTTGCTGCATACTTTGTGCCCGTATTTCCCAACAGATCAGTATGCCAAGAATCTATACTAGGTCCCCACAAAGGAGGATCTATAGCTTCTACAATAGAAGAAAGACAAAAGCATCCTCAGGTTCATAAAATGATGGAGGGAGATGGCCACCCAGCTGGTGGAGGCCCTACACATGATGATTAGAGCTGCCACATGATACACGTCGAAGAGCACACCAATTCACTAGAAAATTTTATCCTAGAGTTTAATCTTTTTTTTACATTCTAGTTAAGGCTAATATAGAATGGTCGATCCCACATGACACCATTTTTTAGATTTGTTTTTATTTTAAACCCGAATGATTTTTGAAATTATTTCTTTTTGGTATTTTTGGAAGATTGATAGAAAATAAAGTCTGATTTGATGGGTTTGATTTTTCTAATACAAGAAATTAAATTGTAAGAGGAATAAAGATTATACTAATGCAAAGGAAGAAAAAGATTATAAGAGAGAGTAAAAGAAGAAAATTGTTAGAACACGAGATTATCTAAGCAAAAGTAAAGTGATGAAATTTAGAAGGTGAATTGAAAGCAAACGTTAAAGAACGGTTTGAAATCTAGCAGAAAGGCATCAATTGTTAGGAGTTTCACCACCTTAGCCCTTGTGAGAAAAAGATCAAGTGATACACGACAAACAAGATAGAAGTAGGAATGTCATTTATTCGTAGTTAAAATGCAAAAGAAGAACTCCATGTGAACCCATTGGTCCTGATGTTCACGTATCCTTGTTCTTCATCCTAAAAGGATTTTTCCACGGTCGCATCCAAATCCTCATAAAATCAATTTAAGCGTTCTAAATCCCAGTTTCCATGATCGCATCTGTCAAGATTAATAAGTGATAAAAATGATTAGTTACGTCATTTAAATCTGTGATTTCTAAACTGAAAACCATCCGTCTAAACAGTCATGTAAAAGCTCGATCCGATTAACACATGGCTAAAGGGCTATCCCCTTACCTCGATAAGAAAACTACTCGCTACTCATGGTGAGGATGGGAGAAATAAGGAAGGAAAGCAACAAAACCATAAACCATAATTCCGGATCTCTGTAGATTCCAAGGCGGTGATGATTAAACAATTCATTTGCTTTTCCTCATGCTCTAAGAAGAAAAAGTGAGAAAGACGACCAGAGAAAGAAAGATCCAGATGTAGAATAAAAGAACCACATTTATTGCTCTTGAAAGTAAAATTACACCAGAAGGGAAAATGACAGAATTACTCTACTGACTGTGTACAAAAATTGGGGTCCTTTTCATAGTGGACTCCCCCCTCCCTTTATAGGGGAAAGAGGGGTGGGTGAAGGAGGAGTTTTGATGACCACTGTATCATCATCCTCAAAGTCCAAGGGAACAACTGTGGGTTTCTCTGGGGAAGGTGTATGAACCTTCCCCAAATGGGTGGAAACAACTTTTAGTTGTTTGGGATGTTTAGGGTTGTTCTCGGGTTGTCCAGCAAAGGTCCCTACAGGGGTTTTTTGTATGGGCAAAAAGATGAGTGATCTGAGCATCAGTCCATTTCTGGTGTTCTATTATGATTTGCTCTAAAGATGAAATCCTATCTTCTGCCACAGGGATGGGTGCATTCTGTTGAGGTGGTGGTGTTTGATAAATTTTTTGATATTATTGTCCGTGGTAGGGTCCACAGTTTTGGAAATTTCCTCAAAAATTCCCTTGGTTCCCAAAATTCTTTTGGTTGTTATTGTATGGAAAATCTTTTGGTGGATGATAGTTGGCTTGGGGTTGGGGTCTTTGTGGAGGGGGAAGTTGAGATGAGTTTTCAGTTCCTGAGGGGTTTCCATATTGAAACTCAGGATGGTTTCTGGCTTAGTTTGGATTGTAGTAATCCCAACCCAGGATACTATGGATAGAGTTAAGGTCCTCTACTTGTTGACCAACATCAGGCTGCACAGGGGCATTGTAGAGATATTAACATTGAAGGGTGGCATGATTATACCCTTGGCATATCCCACATAGAGATTATGCAGCCCTCCCTTGTTGAGGTTGTATTTCATAGACATTAAACGAGGATTCCAAGCAGTCATGTTTCAAAGATATTAATTTAAGAGCTTTGGCAATAGTATGAATGTCTGGGTTTACCTCAGCCTTAGCCACTTTTAAGACCCCACCGGTTCCTCATCTAGCTTGGGTTTCAGAAGCTCTTTTAACTACCTCACATGCACTTCTTAGGTTTTAGAATGAGGAACCAAGAAATTTCTTGGTGTCATAATCAACACCATGATAAAATATCTCAATGAGTTGAGATTGTTATATGCCATGATGGGGGCAATGGCAGAGGAGTTCCCGAAATCTCTCTCAAGCTTCTCCAAAGGTTTCTCCCAGGGCCATTGAAAATAACATGATTTGTCCTCTGATCTCATAGGTGAGGGAAGGGGGAAAATATTTATCCAAAAAAATTGTTTGAAATGTTTCCCAAGTGGTAAGGGGTTTTCACTCTCCATGGAATTATATCAACTATTGGCTACCCCTGAAAGAGAGTATTTGAAAAGTCTAAGTCTAATAGCATCTTCAGAAATGCCTGGGATCTTAGTCAAGGAACTAAGGCCTATGAAATGTTAGAGGCGATCTTGACAACTTTCACCTTTGTTTCTGGAAAAGGGATTGGCCTGAAGCATGGTGATCCACTTAGTACATATATCGAATTAAGGGGTGGTGATCGCGGGTGGAACAACTGGGTGTTGTGCATATCTGGTTTTTGGGGTGGAAAAATATTTTAGTTGTTTTTGTCTCTCGGCCTCCCTCTAAGCAGCTTCTATAGCCTCTTGCTCAGTGATATAGGCTACATGCAAGTTGGATTCTTGAGCCACACACTCACCCATCATCAACTCTCTTTGAGTGGAAAGTTCTTGCTCAATCCTAAGGGCAACCTCCTCTTCATCCATCCTAAGTCAATTTTGTCGATTTAAGCAATGGAAAGTCCTTTCTGGCTCGAGATCAAAAACTGGTGGTGTAAGACCGTTCAATGGGCGACATATGCACAGTTATACAAGTATATTCGTTTGTAGAAAAAACATACTGCTAGAATGGAAACTCGGCAGAAAGAGGAGATAGCAATTCCAAAATGTTACTCGGAAGGAAAAAAAGTTTTTTAAAATTTTTGGGTTTCGAAAAAATGATCTGTTGTCCCAGGAAACGATGCCAAAATTGATACATGTCGAAGAGCACACCAATTCATTAGAAAATTTTATCCTAGAGTTTAATCCTTTTTTACTTTCCGGTCAAGGCTAGTATAGAAGGGTCGATCCCATAGGACAACATTTTTAAGATTCATTTTTTTTAAACCCGATTGATTTTGGAAATTATTTCTTTTTAGTATTTTTGGAAGATCGACAGAAAATAAAGTCCAATTTGATGGGTTTGATTTATCTAATGAAAGAAAGAAAATTCCAAGAGGAATAAAGATTATACAAATGCAAAGGAAGAAAAAGATTATTCTAAGATGAGAGAGTAAACGAAGAAAATTGTTGGCATACACAATTATATAAGTAAAAGTAAAGTGTTGAAATTTAAAAGGTGAATTGAAAGCAAACATTAAAGAACGGTTTGAAATCAAGAAGGGAGGCATCGAGGCTTAGGGGTTTCACCACCTTAGCTCTTGTGAGAAAAAGATCGAGCGATACACAACAAACAAGATAGAAGCAGGTATGTGATTTATTTGTGGATAAATGCAAAAGAAGAACTCCACGTGAACCCATTGGTCCTGGTGTTCATGTATCCTTCTTCTTCATCCTAAAGAGGATTTTTCCACAGTCGCATCCAAAACCTTGTGAAATCAGTTTAGGCATTCTAAATCCTGATTTCCACAATCGCATCCATCGAGATTAACAAGCGATAAAAATGATTAATTACGTCATTTAAATATGTGATTTCTAAATTGAAAACCATCTGTCTAAATAGTCATGTAAAACCTCAATCCGATTAACACATGGCTAAGGGGCTATTCCCCTTGCATCGATAAGAAAACTACTCACTATTCATGGTGAGGATGGGAGAAACAAGGAAGGAATGCAAGAGAGCCATAGGCCGCAATTCCAGATCTCTGTAGAGTCTAAGGCGATGACGATTAAACGGCTCATTTGCTTTTCCTTCTACTCCAAGAAGAAAAAGTGAGAAAGAGAACCAGAGAAAGAAAGTTCCAGATGTATAATAAAAGAACCACCTTTATTTCTCTTGAAAGTAAAATTACACTAGAAGGGAAAATGACGAAATTACTCTACTGACTGCATACAAAAATTGGAGTCCTTTTCTTAGTGGAGTCTCCCTCCTTTTATAGGGGAAGGAGGGTTGGAAACCATGAGAGGGGGAAAGAGAATTATAAGTGACAATTGCTAAAAATTGTTGTATGTGTGTCGGGAAATGCCCGTCTTGCTAAACAAGACAGTCATTTGGTAAGGGTTGGGCGTGCACCTAGAAGCTTCAGGTTGAAACCCTAAGAAGGGGTATGCGGACAAAGTCTTGGGTCTAAAGTAATGACCCAAACAATCGTCTAGACCAGTAGAACACTCATTCTGAGTATCACGTGGCAAGATCTTGAAGTGGCAATTGAACCTTGGTGGTGACGCCCGTCTTGCGTTTTCTTGGCCTCAAAGTAAAGCCTTGAAATGAATGGTTGGCCTAGTGAGGCGCTCGTCTCATGCCACCATGCATGTATAAAGAATGTTGAAACCCTAATCACGTGGCTTGGATGTTGTCTTTGTGATGTGGGACTAGCTCCATGATACGACCGTCTCGCTAAGCCCAGAGGACTGTTTGGCATGCTACACAAGTTGATGAAACCAAGGCAGAGGTGGTCATCTACTACTGAGATGAGGATCTTCATAGGTGTCATACGATCATATGGGAATAGTGAGACGACCATCTCACTAACTCAGATGGTCAAAATGAATCTTTGGAAGAAAAAAATCCCTACAATATTGGAGAAAATAGGTTACGTGTTTGCATAAATAAATCAAGAAGCGATAAATTTACAGTGTAGTCCTAAAATTACTAAAAAGGAGAAAATCTAAGGAAAATAACTAAGAAAAATATGCAAAATAATGGATGAATATGCATTCATCACCACACCAGCTCTTAAGGCCTTGGTATCCATACAAAGATATAATACATGCCTAGAACTCATACAAGTAGGATTCCGAATTGAAAATTCCAACAAGAGGGGTCTATCAAGACATAGGCCTCACCTTCCAGTCATAGTATGCCTCTATAACAACCAATCAGAAGTCGAAATGGAACAAGATGAAAGTCATAGATGTGATGGTGGGAGTGGTTCTCATCTCAACCAAAAATAGAAAGGACAACAACAGACTGTGTAGATCTTTCCGGTTCAAGCATCAATAGCTCAGGAAACCAATGGCTTGGTGCCCTGATAATAGAAGGCGTAGATGCTTCCACCCAACTATCAACCTCACTACATGAATCTACAATATTTGTGGCCACCAAGAAACTACTATGGTTATACATCACCACCTTTCCAACTACATATCGAGCGAGTGATAGCAAACACTCCTCCAACACTGAGTAATTGTATGCCTCAAGCAGAGCTAGCAAAAATGACTCCATAACCAAAAGAACCTTCCAAGACAAATAGGAATTTCACCTCAATTGGAGCTTCCCTCAGCATAATATTTCCAGACATCAAGCACCTACTAAAATTCACAATTGTAAGGGAGCTGCCAAATCCCTTACGAAAGAGCTACAACACCGATGGCTTTTGTGATTTTCATCGAGCTAAAGGGCACAAGATGGACTCCTGCCTCATTCTTTAGCACAAATTGGAAGAGTTGATATAATTTGGTGAGGTCAACACAATCACGTCAGAGGAGATGCCTTCATCTTCCAAAATTGTAGATGTCATCATGTGACCTAAAGATCTGACAGACAATATTATCCTCCCTCTAGAACAAGCCATCAAGAACTAGTATTGGAGTACACAGATCATTGTTTCGGTCCAAGAGAAGAAAGTGGTGATCCTACAAAGACCAAGAAGTCAGTCATCATACCAAGAGCATGCCAGGGGTAGAAAGTACATAAGATACTGGTTCCTAAGGTACTAGGCCTAAGAAAAGATCAACAAATGATGATTCCTCATCATGTAGTGGTTTTACAAGTTGTGGTATCACAATCATCCATGCTATAAATGGACCAACACTCCCTACCACCACAAGTACCCTCCTCCCTCAATAAGGGTAAAGAGAAGACAACTACATATGTCAAATTACGTATTAGCATGCTAGAAGAGGAGATAAGAAAGGCCTCCATCCCTGCTATCAACACCAAGAAGGTACTATCAACACCTAAGAATTGTAGGGAACTAATCTAGACGGCTCAAACATAATCCAATTTCTAGAAGAACCTGAAGGGGAGATATCACTAGCAGAAGTAATGCAGAGTTTCCTTGCACACCGTGAGGAATTTACAAAGACATATGAAGGGGCTTACATATCTAAAGATGTGAGGCCAAAAATGCTTGCCACCACCTTTGGGTTAATCACAACCCTACATATGATCTCCTTCTCCGAAGATGAGATCCCCACTGGAGGAAGTCACGATAAGACCTTACCAGTGATTGACATCTACAAGGGCATTAAAATCTCTTATTGCTTCATCAGTAATGGTGCATGGCTCAATGTTTGACCCCTTATGATGCTCATCAACTTGGGAAGGGATCCCTCTGACCTAAAACCTACAACAAATAAGTCGACCTCATTTGATGTTGTGATCAAAGATGCCCTGGGAGAAATCACACTCAAACTATAGATTGGACTAGAGACATTCCCAATACTATTCATGATAGTAGAATTGAGTCCCTCCTTCAACATGCTCTTGGGAAGACCATGATTCACCGCAATGGGGTGGTCCCCTTGTCACTACACCAAATACTAAAGTATTAATCGAGACATGCCATTGTCACTATTTAGGCCACCATAGTCTACATCAAAGAAGACAATCTACAATTTCACTTCAAGATGTTGCTTATTGCCAACATCAGTTGGGTACTTCCACGTCGAAGAGCTCACCATCTCCCATACAATCCTACATTGTTCTCCCAACAATTATGGAAGATGCATATCCACCCAAATCAAGGAGTGGGATCTAGATGAAAAGGACATATAGAGATCATACATATTCCTCTAAGAAAAAAATAGGTGTACGATTCTAAGGAGCATCTTACCTACAACCTTAAATCGCCAAGTGGAATATGTATTGGAATCCTCAACATTGTGACCCACTAAGATGGAGTTGACCCAAAGAGGTTATCTCAATAATTTACCATTGACTTGAGATCTAATATGCAAAGTTCGACACATAAGGCTAGATGAAGAGTGTCAGCTCATATTACTGTATCTATGGGATCTGGGTCCTGAGCATAAAGGTCCCCATATGTACTTTCCTGACATCATGGCTAAAATTGAAGAAGATGTCAGCATCACCAAGGCCATCATCCCCATGATGATGTCTTAACTCGTGTAAGAGGTTGACAAAGATGAATAGGACAACTACCTTGGGATCACAACCAACATTGGGGACATTGTCATCATTGCTAAAGAGACAGGGCATTCAGACTGCTTAGAACAACCAACAATCCAAAGAATAAGATCATTTCTTTAAATGAGTAAGCTATCAAGCTAGTGCCTACCATTGTCACTGAACAACCATCCTCAGAGCACCTTGACACAGGAGAAAGAAATGACAAACATGAAGATGATCGCATTGTCAAGGTGAAAATAGTTGACCCAACCCTTGAATCAAGGGATACATTGGTTGATGAAGCTGGCTATGATCCTCTCTAGATCTTCCCTAGCCGGTGTATCCAAGTGAATCTAAGACTATAGCTCCCAAAGTCACAGAGGAAGACTATAGTGTTTTGTGGAATGACTACGATGATGCCTAGAACATGATTGAAGAGTGGGGCGTCAATGCCATCATATACGCAAAAGTTGTATAAGATCCACAAGCCCTCATCTGTCCCATCCTAAACAATGAACAAGCCTAGAATCAGTGTGCATATGACCATAATGTGTTAAGGACCAGGTCTCCTCACTTTCCCAAAGAAATATATTAAGGAATGACACCCTAATGTGGTAGAGATCCCAGAGTGGCTATTTACTCATGCTCTACTACATCTCTCACTCTTACAAAATCCTAAACATTTTTAAAATCCACGAAATCCCAAAAAAAATACCAAACTAAGAAAACCCAAAAATATCTGAAAATAAGCAGGCTCTCTAGAAGTTTGCTAGATATTTAATTGATGTAGTAAAAATCTACAACGATGACAATGCCAAGTTCAAAGATGTCCCCATCACAAAGTATATGACAAAGGTGCATCATTTTTCACATTGAGGACAAGATGGAGACAGTGAATTTGAGCTCAGGTCCCAAGTAGTAGAAAGTCAAAGTATGGGTGTGTCTACATATTAAAGACCAGTTGATAGAGCTTTTATGCCACTACATCAATATGTTTTCTTGGAGATATTTTGACATGTCTAGGTTGGATGAGGCAATCATGGTTTATCAATCGTGTATCATCCTAGAGTTTTCCCTATCAATCAAAAGGCTAGGTAGCTATAGCCAAAATGGAGCCTCAAGATCATCAAATAAGTTCAGAATCAATACACTTCTGGTTTCTTAGAGCCAATCAACTATCCTACATGGCTTGCCAACATTAGACTAGTTCCAAAGAAGGATTGGATGTGTGTGGACTATCACAATCTCAAAAAGGCATCTTCAAGAGACTATTTCCCACTTCTGCACATCAACGTACTTGTTGACAACACAATCAGCCGCACACTCCTCAATTTCATGGATAGGTTTTCCAACTACAACCAGGTCAAGATGGCCAAAGAAGATAAAGAAAAGACAACCTTCATCATAGAATAAGGAGTATTCTACTATCTGGCCGTGTTATTTAGTCTCAAGAATGTCAGATCTATGTATCAAAGGGTGATGGTCTCTCTCTTTCATGACATGATGTGCAAGGAGGTGGAGGTTTATGTGGATGATATGATTTCCAAATCTAAAAGTTTGGAAGACCACATCACCAATATTGAAAAGCTATTTCACTGACTACAAATATTTTTCCTGCACCTAAATCCAACTAAGTGCACCTTCAGGTTTACATTTGGTAATTTGCTTGGGTACATTGTCAGTTAGAGAGGAACTGAAGTTGACCCCAAGAAGGATTGAACTGTCCAAGAAATGACCTCCCTTAGAACTGATAAGTAGATATGATACTTACACCATATGCTCTAATACATCATCCGCTTCATTGCCAAGATCACCCCTATCTATGAGCATATTTTCAAGATACTAAAGAAGAATTCTAACTCATTGTGGAACAAGCAATGTGAAGAGGTGCTTCATAAGCTTATAGACAACCTCTCCAATCCCCTACTATTAAAGACTGGCTGTGCCAGGATACCCTCTCATCCTTCTCTTATCATTATGAAAAATACCAATTGGAGGAGTCCTCAGTCAAGAAAAAACCAATAGAGAGCCGGATACTACTACCTTTCCAAGAATTTCAATGACATTGAGGCTCGTTACACTACAATTGAGAAATATTGCCTAACCTTGATACATGCAACAAGGAAGTTATGATATTATTTGATGAAATATCCTCTACAACTAATCACCAAGCACAACCCTACTACTTGTGTGATTTCCCTGCCCCAACTGGATGATGTGCCAAGTGGAAAGTAATGTTTCCATAGTTTTACATCACCTATCTATCAATGAAAGTATTCAAGCACAAGACCTAGTTGATCAACTAGCAGACTCCCCTCTCCCAGAAGTAGAGACACGTGAATATGAGTTCCCCATCAAAGACATAGGGGTGATTAGTCCACCAGAAATGGTAGTTCCTCCAGTCCCATACATGTGGACAATCTTCTTCAATGGAGCCATCAATCGAAAAGGAGAAGCAATAGGCATAGTCCTTCCGAATCCCCAAGGATAACAACTTCTGCTATCAAGACAGTTGGCGTTCAACACCATTAACAATGGGGGTGAGTATGAAGCTTGCATTTTAGGAAAACATCTTGCCAGGAAGAAAGGGACATGTCACTTATAAGTATATGATGACATCCTTTTGGTAATATCTCAAGTCCAGAACAATTGGAAAACATGCCATCATAACCTAGTTATGTATCAAGAACACATGTGCACTCTTAATCGAGACTTCATGCACATCTCCTTTCATTTCAGCAAAAGTGAGCACAACACATTTATAGACGCTATGGAAACCCTTTCTTCCTAGATCGACATCCAAGGAGTCCAAACCTTCTCTTTTGAGGTGCACCTCATTTGCTCAGACAGGTTCTTTGTGGTCTCCTATTAGGTGCTTGTTGTGTTCTAGGTGTGCTTACTCCCTTTCTGGAGAATTTTCACACAGTTCTTTTACATTTATTGTGTGAAATCATTTGTTCACTTTGTTCCCAGCATCAGCTTCATCATGGCATGAGGTTGTATTTAAGTTTGGCTATTCTTTATGTTCTAGGACAATTGTTTCTTCTGCTACCTTTTCATGGATAATGGTGGTAGCTTCAGGTGCCACAGTCTTTAACGTTGTCATCGCTATTTGGGTCTTTAGGATCCTCTTTTCACCTTCCTCTTGGTTGATAACTTTAGGTGTAGGGGGTTTCCTTGCCAACCTTTCAGGCATTAACACCACCATCTTCTTCCTTGACTGTCGGTTCTCCGTTGGACTCCTTGGTCACCTTTTTCTTGGCTCAGTTGGTACTCTCATGCTTACAGACTTTAAAGATATAACTTGCAAGATTTCCTCCTCCTTGAATGTGAGTTTACTGACGTATTAGTCACTGCATTTAGGGAGGGGTAGGTATATTTTTGTTGTACAAAACTTGTAGTAGAGCTTCTCCTTCTTCCTTTTTAGTATGCAAGAGATAGTGAGGTGCTTTACATAAACTAGTATATCTCCCCTTGATTTTAAGAACCATCAGAGCTTGTTGGGATAGCCAAGTGGATGGGCCATGTATGTTATAAATCCTCCCATGTAGAAGTTGCGGGACCCTTCATGTCCTACTGCTACAACCAATAAGTCGATCACAATTTTCCTTACATTTATGGGTTTGTTTTGAGTTATACTCCACAGTATATGGAGGTCCATCCTTGTAACATTACCTATGTCTGTCCTGAAGAACAGGGTATTAGACACTATCTTTTGCACTACGTGCATGAACCCTGAGTGCATCACGACAACCTTGGAATGCCCAGAGCTGAATCTGCTCTCTCCAAATAGCTTTACCCAGACCTTTTCTATCAGGAATCCTCGTGCATTTTTGTCCCCTTTTGCTCTATTGGATCGCTCGACTTCTTATCTATATTTTGTGAAGATTTAGTTGAGGCTCTTCTCAGTCAGTACATAATCTTCTTTTATAATTTAGACGTGTAGTTTGAAATCTCCTCCACATTCTTGAGACTCTTTCTTAGTCACTTGGACCCTTATCACCGATGAAATAAACTCTAGTGTGAGTTTGTCATAGGATATTTGATGGTTGAACCATACCTTGTATATCTTAAAACTCTCCAGACTTATTTTCACTCTGCCATAAATGCCTATCTCCTTAAGGGTGTCCATGTCACTGAACCTTGTTGCTTTATAGTTATTATCTAACATCATCTTTGTCTAGAGTTTCATGTGCTCCTCATCTCTTGTTATGAAGTCATTATCCGTTTCTTCCCTGTAAATCACCCTTAATGGGTGTGCAACATCATATTCAAATTTTGTCTCAGGAGTAGCCTCCTTTGTAGTTGTATTTGTAGTCTTTGAAGGTCTCTTCTGATGCAAGATATGCTCCTTTCTCTTATTTTGTTTCTAGAGTTCCTCAGCGGGGATGTATTTTGACACTTCTGTCCCCATTTGTTCGCCTGGGTTAGCAGACTCTTCTAGAATTGGCTCAACCAAAATTCTTGTTATGTTTGCTTCCAGGTGTGCCCTGATGCTTTCTGGAGTGGGATCTCCATGCAATTCGATGCAGACCACATGTTCATTTTTTAGTTTCTCTATCCTCTCTATTTCCTCTACAATCATTGAGGATCTAATCCTCTAGGAATCTTTAGATTCAATCATCCCTGTAATTGGATTGGTATTGCCTACCATTATGCTTAGTAGATACCTTGGTATCTCTTGCAAGTTTAGATGCAGGTGAATGTATGCTTAACTGTGAAAAACCAGATGATCGATGGCTTTAGAAAGAGTCAATTGATGGTTAGTGGTGACGACCTATGGTATAAGGAACATATGGTGAAGGGGCGGATGGTTGCAGGGGGTGGGGGTGATTGTGGTTGAAGGCGTTGACCAGTGATGGATGGCACAGCCGATGGATAGTCTTCGAAAGATGGTCAGAGCAAGGATGCTTACAATCGATGGTTAGAAGAGACCGAAGGTAAGCACATATCAAAGGTCGAAGGAGATGATGGTTAGTGGGGAACAAAGGTCAAAGGTGCAAGAGCAATGGAAGTGTGGGGAACTGAAGGTTTTGCAACCAAAGGTTGTAGGAGCTCGTGCATTGAAGAATATGAAGCAAAGACACACCGAGGAAGGCTCAAGAATGAAAATGAAGGTGAAAACACCGCAGGTCAGAACTGCCTCAGGGTAAAGGTGTAGGCAAAGGAAGAGAAGGAGAGGGTTGTTACTGTGGTGTCGTAGGTTTGGTCAATCATCCCTCTTCTCATATTTTCTAGTTCCTTTCTCCACTGCAGACTCAGAATAGGGCAGGGAGTTCACTCGTTAGTCTGGAGGCGTAGATGGAGACAATCACCGATGAGGTTGAACGATGCGATCGATGGCTTGATTGACTAATGGTTGGAGGTTGAAGATGGTATGAACAAGAGTTCCTTTGAGGTTCCTTCTTGTAACGTCCCCGGATTTCCACCTTCTCAAAACCCCATGGGATGAGAAGACAAATCCGAAAATGTTAACCAATTATATGAGAGTGCATTGTGGAAGCAATATGCGCATACATGAACGTTCAATATAACAAAAACCATAACATTTCTCAGCATTCAACACGTATATTACAAAATGAATTATTACAACTTACATTTACACATTGAATAGAGAATTTGACCAGTCTATGTACATGTATGCTAACATGATCTAAACACAATAGGTACAACCTGTACAACTTTCTCACTCCCCTTCTTGTCTCCCATTCTAGCTCTGAACCTAGAAAATACGTGAAATAGACGAATCAACATAAAGTTGGTACGTGGTTGAAAAATACTATACTATGCTGGCATAATGAAAATACTTGAGAAAGAAGAAGAAAAAGAAAACATTATTTAGGCAGAAAAATAAGGTAAACCCAAGTTATTATTCATATTTCAATGGCCATGTATTGCTATGGTGGATTTAGCACAAACATATATTATTGGGCCCTATCCCCGCATACCTTGTACCATTAGGGATCTCCCTGCGTACCTTGTACCATTAGGGAGGTGCTAGTCAACATTGATACTTTCCCTCTCTAATAGGGAGATTAATGAACTTAATAGGTTACATGATCATAGCTTCCATAAAAAAAATCTTGGTATCATAGCTTACATGATCATAAAATATAGTTCTTAACATTGATCCTTCTTAATCTATGCTTCTAAGTTTGAACATAACTATCACACAATAGGGTGAAACATAATAGGTAAATACAAAAAATCAAATCCTTCTCTAATGATGAAATTCTAGTATGATGTGATCATAAACCAAAATGACGATGTTAAATGTAACCCCCCCCCTAATAAATGATATGATATCTTGACATCACCTTACATGGGTTAGTAGGGTGAAAGATGAAAACTTGAATAATATCTTCTCAACTTATGTGTATGAGTAAAACCATGTTTCTTATGGAGATGTGGGATGTAAATATTAAAATAAAAGACCATCTCATTATTACTAAGACATTAAATGATGATTCCATCTACAATGGTGGGGGCGGCTACACACCTAAGATAATTTAAAATCCTAAGATGAAAACTTAGGGTACATTCATAATTATGATTGACTTGGCACCTAGAAGTATTTCCCTAGAGGTAGTAGAAACTCCTTGATAACCCTTAAGTATGATATCGGCCGAATTTTGAGGATGAAATTCATACAAGGAGGGGTGAATGTGATATCATAGATTCTAGGGGTTTGTAAACCATTAGAACTAGATGAAAGAATGATTAAAGTACACATAAAATCCTAGATTGCGATTGTAGATATTATCTTTCCAAAGTTTTAATTCAATGATATGTGTTCCTTGGAGAGCATAAGAGTCCATAAGATATATAGAGTAATTTTGGAGCCAATGTTAAAATCTCATGTGATATCAATGAGTAAATATGGAGATATCATAAATTGAAATTAAGGTTTAGTTTGGAAAATAGGTTATTAGTTCAGTTATCAACCTCTCCTTCACACATGAAATAGATGACTTTTTGGTGGAAAGGCATTAGGAGTGGCATGAAGTTGAGAGACGGGGCCAAACCCCAACCCTCATAGTTGTTTAACGACATACCTTTATCTTCCTTCAACTTCTGACTTGTTCGGAAGGAGAGTCTGACCGCCTCAATAACCAAACACCACATATCTCAGATCAAGGAGATGATTATGGGGTATCTTATAGATGTCATCGTTTCCCAGCACTTTCCAACCTAGATGAGCAATCACACCATACACCTTTGCAACTCGTAGGTGATGGATAGATGTTGAGCTCCATTGTTCTCACATTGAAGATGGCAAACCAGGATTTGAAGTCGGTCATTAACAAAGGTTATTCCCCAACACCCCTCCTCGACACTGTCTTGTTGTAGAGAATGTTGGAGACCTTCTTCCTCCTCTTCTTCCAGTTGCGATGCTCTTCAGAGGCAAGTTTGGATTTGCCTAGGTCGGAGGCAATGTGCTAAACCATAGGTTGTGCAACCCCACACCGATGGCACTCGTGGTAGCGAATAGGCAAGGGAACGATACCCTGATGGATGCCCCTTTTTTTGCTTCTATGCTCTGCCGCTACTCCGAACCACCCCTGTTGGTACTGAGGTCCGGGCCAATGGAGGAGGAAGAATATGGCTGGGGGATGGTAATAGCAAGAGAAGAAATCCCAGTAGGTTGGCGAGCCTAAATCAATGCTTGGGCAGTGCTTGAAAGGCCCCAACTCATCAGATGATCCTGCCCAGGTCTAGAGAGGAGCACGTCCAGGTTGGAGGACCCAACTGCGTCGCCCCTCATTAGAGTGAGTTTGTGGATTCCCTATGATGAACTAGAACAACAACCAAGTTCCTTGGGAGGTCTTGGTTCTCCTTGACCTATTTTCGGGGCAGGGAGATGCACATGGAGAAAAACCCCAATCTCACGGAGCTTCCTCCGCCACCAATCCAAACTTAGAGATTGACATCATGATTCTGACTACTCACCACCTTCAGGACTGGTCGTTGTGGATCTTGGTTCTTGTGTGGAGCTTTTGGACTTTTCAATTCATGTTGAATATGAGGCTCTATCGAACAATCGCTCACCAGAGTCCCCTCTCACGGCGATGCTCACACACACACAGGTAGGAGCTTTTGCGCCTGGGAACTCTTGTGTGGGCGAGACTGAGATGAGCCAAGGATAGATCAGGACCAAAAATCACAAGCCATCCAGTTCACTTGGGCCAATGGGGACCAATCATGGACTTCCCTCTCAAGCAGTGGGACCCTCCGCTAAAGGTAATTGCTTTAAATTCTTAGAAATATACCATATCTTAGGAATATGTCTAAAAATAGCTCCCCTGGCCAATAAATTCCCTAAAAATACCCATGAACTCAGATTAATGTATAATTTATCATGGAACCCCTAAATCAGTCATTTGGGACATTGTTACTGATAGTTTTTAATTTAGAGAGTAATGCTTCTTTCTAGGGTTGGTTTACTAGAATTATTAGCAAATGATGGAAATAAAATCTGAGAAAAATACTACTGAGCCCTAGTATCACTTGCAAACTTAATATGGACTCAGATCTAATCATAATTTCAAAATGTTAGGTCTTTTCCAATTAATGCATATTTATATGCTTTAAATCTCATATGAATTCTAGAAAATATTGCAAGCATCAGAAAAATTATGAAATTTGAACCGGACCTAAATAATGCCTTCTAGATCAGTAGAAAATATCATGGACCAATTAAGCTCAGTTTGAACCTGGGTTTGGCTAAACCTAGTTTGGACCTAAATAATCAAGACTAATGATGGTTAATTTCTATTAATCAGGTGATGACCAGATTATCTAGATGATCATGTATGTGATAAGAACCTCTAAACTCAGGTACGTGGATATAAGTATAAGACTAGTTTTTGTTGGATGATAACTATGAGTAATTGCTTGCATGTATTTTAATATCTTGTTGGATGTACATCTATATGTATTGTCATTTCCGCCTTGAACATTAAGAACACTAAGGAAAGAAAATGGAATGTAGTTACTTATGGTTCATTAATCTCCCTATTAGAGAGGGAAAGTATTAATGTTGACTAGCACCTCCCTAATGGTACAAGGTACGTGGGGATAGGGCCCAATAATATATGTTTGTGCTAAGTCTACCATAGTAATACATGACCATTGAAATATGATTAATAACTTGGGTTTACCTGATTTTTCTACCAAATAATGTTTTCTTTTTCTTCTTCTTTCTCAAGTATTTTCATTATGCCAACATAGTATAGTTTTTTCAACCATGTACCAACTTTATGTTGATTCGTCTATTTCACGTATTTTCTAGGTTTAGAGCTAGAATGGGAGATAAGAAGGGGAGTGAGCAAGTTGTACATGTTGTACCTATTGTGTTTAGATCTTGTTAGCATACATGTACATATACTGGTAAAATTCTCTATTCAATGTGTAAATGTAAGTTGTAATAATTCATTTTGTAATATACGTGTTGAATGTTGAGAAATGTTATGGTGTTTGTTATATTGAACATTCAGGTATGCGCATATTGCTTCCACATCGCACTCTGATACAATTGGTTAACATTTTTAGATTTTGTCTTCTCATCCCATGGGGTTTTGAGAAGGTGGAAATCCGGGGACGTTACACTTCTTCTTTGGTCAACATGGCTAGGGTTTTGAGAGAGGCTCTCTTGATGGCACTCTCAGTCTTTTATAGAGGGTGGCACGATGCTGGGTCTACTATCAGTCTGCTAGGTTCTACGATGTGAACCAATGGTCATTTGTATCTCTCACCACTAATGGTTCACCAGGACAGATGGTTGTACATAATCAATGACTCGACAAACTTCTCAGTTCACTAATGGTGCTACAGACCGATGACTCTTCTATTTGTTCATATGATGGTTGTTCTTCCAAAGGTGGTTTAGAGACTGATGGTGTGGTAGAAACATCCAACCACCGATGGCTAGGTAGAGTCAAAGGTTGTGTAGTTTAGGCTACCATCGATGGTACTGAAACCTTAGACGCCCGATGGCCTTACCTCTGATGGTCATTCTGAACTGATGGTTACTTTAGCCTTAAAGCTTCTATTTGTGTGTATTTCTCCCTTTCTACAACCAATGGTTGTGAGGCCCAATTGATAGACCGATGGTCTCCATAGATCTAATGATAGGGGAGGGCCTACACATGTTAATTGTGAGTTGATTTTAGTTTCCCGACCTCAGGAAATTTTAGAACATGATTGAAATTATCAAAATACGAGATCAACAATTTATTCAAATTATAGGAGACTATTATAAGGACTAGGAATTAAGGGAAGTCCAAATACAGAAAGAAAATTAAAATAAAGTTTAAAAATCCATGGGTTGCCTCCAAAGAAGTGCTAATTTATAGTCTTTAGCTTGACTTTCCTACTTTAGCTTGACTTTCCTATTTTGCTCTTCAGGACTCTTCGGTTGGTGTTGGTTGTGGCTCCTTTAATTTGAGTTATGACCTCCTTACAAAATCTTCATTTTCATAGTATCTCTTTACTTTGTGCCCATTGACCTTGAACATCCCAGTCTTCTTGCTAGCGATCTCCATCATTCCAATGGGTAGATTTTTGATACAATGAATGGGCCAGACCATCTCGATCTTAATTTCCCCAGAAATAGTCAAATATTGGATTTAAACAAAAGGACTTTGTCTCCTTCAAAGACTTCCTTTCTCTTTAAGTGGGCATCATGACACACTTTAGTCCTTTGCTTATAAATCTTGGCATTTTTGTAAGCATGCAACATTAGTTCCTTGATCTCCTACAATTGTAGAAATTGTTTCTTTCCAGCTTGGTTCAAATCCATGTTTAGAAATTTGATGGCCTAAAAGGCCTTGTGCTCTAATTTCACTAGGAGGTGACAAGATTTTCCATAGATCAGATGATAGGGGATAGTCCCTATTGGTGTTTTGTATGCTGTGTGGTAGGCCCATAGTGCATCATCGAGCTTCATCAACCAGTCCTTCCTAGTTCTATTAACTATTTTCTTGAGGATTTGCTTTATCTACCGTTTGGAAACCTCCACTTGCCCTGATGTTTGAGGGTGATATGGAATTGCTACTTTATGTATAATCCATATTTCTTAAATAAGGTCTCAAATTGCTTTTCTCCAAAGTGGGATCCCCCGTCACTAATGGCGGTGCATGGGACACCAAACCTAGAGAAGGTAGTTTTCTCAAAAATTGTGATAACTTCTTTGGATTTACAAGTAGGTGTTGCTACCACTTCCACCATCTTGGAGACACAATCAACAACAACAAGAATGTATCGGTTCCCATTTGAATATGGGAATGGTCCCATATAATCTGTTCCCCAAACATTAAAAATTTCCACTTCAACCCAATTTGCCATAGGCATCTCATTCCTTTTTGAGATGTTGCTTGTGAGTTGGCACTCCTTAAAATTTTTCTCATAATCTTGAGCTTCCTTAAACAGAGTTGTCCAGTAGAAACCAGATTGCAAAATTTTCTCTACAGTTCTGTCTCCTCCTAGATGCCCTCCGTAAGGTGAAAAGTGGCACTCCTTAAGGATTTGAGGCACTTCTTCCTCCAATATGCAATGCCTATATAGATTGTTAGCACAACATTTTAAACAAGAGTGGGTCATCCCAATAATAATTCTTTAGATCAGATAACATCTTCTTTTTATGATTATAGGTGATATCAAGTGGTAGTTACTTATAGGCTAGATAGTTACAGATATTGGCAAACCATGGTAAATTTGGCTTGAAAAACTTTGCCATCATCAAGGCTTCATCGGAATAGTTGTCATTAATTGGTAATGGGTCTTCATGTGTATGTACTATCCTTGAAAGGTGGTCTACAACCACGTTACCAGTACCCTTTTTGTCAATGATCTCGTGATCAAACTCTTTCAATAGTAAAGCCCATCTTAACAATCTGGGCTTAGTATCCTTCTTTTGCATTAGGTACTTGATTGCTCCATGGTCTGTATACACCTTTACCTTTAACCCTATCAGGTATGATCTGAACTTGTCAAAGGCAAACATTATTTCTAGCATTTCCTTTTTAGTGGTGGTGTAGTTGATTTGGGCATCATCCAACATTTTTCAAGCATAGTATATGATGTGGTCTTTATTGTCTTTTCTTTGACCAAGAAAAACACTAATGGAATAGTCACTAGCATCACACATGACTTCAAAGAGTAGCTCCCAATCTGGTGCTTTTAATACTGGGGCAGTTGTTAAGGCATTCTTCAGAGTATTGAAGGCTTCAAGACACTTTTCTGTGAAATCAAACTCGACATCTTTCATAAAAGGCTTGATAGAGGCTTGGAAATTTTCAAGAAATCTTTAATAAACCTTCTATAGTACCCAGCATGGCCCAGGAAACTTCTTACTCCCATTGCTCATGCTGACTCACAAATTGTCTTAATGTAAGACATCTTATCTCATAAAAGCCTAGTTACTTGTATCATCAAAACTTATCACAAAACCTCAAACTAAACTTGAGTCCTCAAAGACAAACATAAATCATCATATATTATCTTATGTCATCTATATAAGACCTACATCATATCATCAAAACTTATTTTATCTATTTCATCTATCAAATATTCCAAACAAGGCTCTAGACATCTAATCTAGAACTACTCTCTCTTCTAGACTGATGTCATTCACTTTCACTCAGGTTGCATGACCACCTCCTACTCGTACATGTGTGGGGACACATTTTTGTAATACATATACATAATAAAATATTATATAGTTTTTCTCCGATAAAACAAGCGTCAGAGAAAACTATCGAGGTTCGATCCGTTTGGATCTTAAACACAATATCAATCATCACTCATACTTCATCAAAACACTTGAGATTCTAAAAAAAAATAATAATAATCAACATATGAATGACTTCACTTGTGTCATTGGACATTTAGGATTCCAAAAGTCCACTCCATCACACCTACACTTTCCGAAGAATGTCATTTGTCCTATGCAATGCACCAACTACTTTCCCAAGGTGCATGATATCTCTCTTTGCTGACTTCTTGGAAGATATAATGGAAGTATTAATGGATGATTTTTCTGTATATGGCACCAATTTTGATAGGTGCCTCAAAAAAATTTCTCTAGTCCTATAGTGTTGTGAAGAGAAACACTTGGTTTTGAATTGGGAGAAGTGCCATTTCATGGTACAAGATGGCATCGTATTGGGACCTAAAATTTCTGAGAAAGGAATAGAGGTTGATATGAGTAAAATAGAAGTTGTATCCAAACTCTCTTTTACAAAGGAGGACCTCTAGTGTTAGGACCAGTTTTGGGGTTAGCTTAAGAGAGAGCGAGACCCACAGGGAGAAGGTCAGAGAACCTAGACTCCACGATGTGAGAAATATGAGATATGTGATATGATATGTCCTAAACTAGAATACTCCTGAGTGATTGAGATGAGTTTTTTATGCATGATTCCTATAGTCTTGTTGAACCCTATATGTCCTTGGGAGGACCAACCCATAGAGATAGAGAGAGGCTCGTTATATGTGCATATGAACATGAATATGAGTGCCTGCCATCTGGGTGAGGGAGAGAGCCCAAGACCCTGGAGGAGGTAGCTATGTTAGTTTCTGTGAAGCCTCATGCTCGGGTTGGTGGTTTCCCGCATAGGAATCTAGTGGTGTATGTATAAGAGAGTTTTGGGTAAGCATGTTTCATGGGTAGAAGACCTATGTATAGTATGTTGTAGCATGCTTTGGTTTGTGCTTATGTGGCTTGAGCTTGTAAGGCTATCTCTAGTGCCAATGAGGTATACCTAAGAACCCTAGACCGAGAGGGAAGATAAAGTTTTTGTTTATGAGATACTCATAGAGTTGAGTTAGCTCAGAGAGGATGAGCATGGCTCTACCCTCATGATATGGGCCAGGAGAACCTCAATTGGACTAGATAAAGTTTTGATATATGTTTAACAAGACACTCACATAAGTTTGTTTAGCACGACCATGAGATATATATATTGGGATGTGATATATGATCATGACATGATGGAAAACCTAGAGATGGTTTATTAGATACTAACGCATAAATGGTTAACCATATACATGAATAATGTTGATAATGTGATATTGTTGGTTAATCTTGTGATGAAATCACTAGTAAATGTTGCAATTTATTATGAGCTATGAAATACGATCATATGAATGAAACATGTTACATGAGGTGTTAACCTTAATGCTTAATAATGATGAAAAATATTGTTTGATAGTGAGCACAACATAATGATTATGACACCTTGATATGATATAGATAGATAAAGTGGGTTAACTATAGTTAATACCCTCCTAAAAGGCATATGTTAATGTTGAACATGTTCTAACAATTAGCTCAATAAAATGTTTATGACACCTTGATAATGGGTTAACTTTGGTTAACTCCTTTGGAACATGATAATATGATGTGGGAAACCTAATGCACGGGTTAAGATAAGGATGCAACCCTGATATATGAGATATGTCATGACATAACCTAAGTTTCTAAAATTTGAGTTTAACCTTGAATGGAGTGTTTGTGCACCAACATGGTTGTAAAACCCCACTAATAGTGCTTTGGATACATGGTTCTAGGTAACCTTTGCCGGTATGTTACACTTAGAATAGTTCATACATGTGGATGAAGGCAAGATAAGGTTTTTCCTGGAAGTATGAGTATGGTTTACTTTCGAGGACGAAAGTTCCTTTAAGATGTATATGATGTGACAAAGTGGGTTTTCTGGCTTAATTTCGAGGACGAAATATCTTTTAAGGTGTGTAGGATGTGATGGAGTGGACTTTTGGAATCCTAAATGTCCAATGACACAAGTGAAGTCATTCATATGTTGATTATTATTATTATTTTTAGAATCTCAAGTGTTTTGATGAAGTATGAGTGATGATTGATATTGTGTTTAAGATCCCTAAGTACATGCCTTTTGAGGTATTTTATTCGGTGGACAAAACATATAGCTTTGGCACCGTCTTTAATTATAAAGTAGATTATATGATGAGGAATCAATGGTTTAGATTTGAAGATTATGATGCTCTTGGAGAAAGATATGGAGGTTGGAGTTGTTTAAATGACTAAGATTGATATACATACAACTAAGTTCTAATATAGTCCTAAGCTAAGCTAGTGTGACATTGAATGTCACATGGGCTGCTGATCACGACCTCTCAATAGGTCATATGCATGATGCCATTGGATGAACAAGAAGAATCATGGATACATATGTTCAGTCTCCATCTCAGCCGCATATGAGGACTCAACAGTCGAGATTGGGTCTCTACTTTGCAGTTATGGCTACAGTGTGTGGGTGGAGTGAGCGGAAATGCCTAGTCCACGTCCTGGTCGTGGCCTTATGGAGGAAGCTAAAGGAGTAGTTTCCCCTACCTTCTCAAGACCAGCAGTTCCCTTCATATTATCTAGAGGAGTTGCAAGACCCATCTAGTGAACCAGTGGAGTAGACAAGAGAGAGATCCACCTCCCCTTTATTGCTACTTCTCCACCATCTAGAGCAGGTGGCGTGAGGTGGACAGGGCAGCTGCTCACAGAGCACAGCATTTCACGACGGCCATGGCCCTTCCTAGAGCAGGGACGTCAGTGTCTATGGATGAGAAGGAATGAGCATCCAGCCCATTAGCCTTGGAACCACGGTTCACATTCCTGTAAAGATGAGAAAGTCGAGGAGCTTTGAAGTGGAAGATGAGAGCAGTAGAGGCTGACGTTGGGATGGAGTCTCACAGAGTCGCACACGGACAGGGAATTGAGAGCCTAGCCGAATGATGGCGATGATCCGGAGGCGTAGCTGAAGCTTTGCGTAGATTGCAAGCCGCGAGGAAGATGCTCCAACAGCTATCCAGGGAGACTGGAGATGGAAAGGCAACGAGTTGTGGAAGAACCTGGCGAGGCAGGTTCCAGAAGCCACCAATCCGCGGCTGCGGCTTCGTAGAGGCATAGCCGGCATTAGAAGCTGCAGCAAGGAGGGGGGATGTGGATCCCTCATGGGTTCCCTGCACCACGGTGGTGCTCAACACAGGTGCAGGAGGAGGCGACAGAAGTCTCGTGCACTGGAGGCGTCGAAGTGGAGGAGAGACCTCTGGCCCGTTGTGCGCCGGAGGCTAGAGCTTTGCAGCCGAGCTCTGACCCAGCCACGGCAGCACCCGATCCGACAAAGAACGACGGTCATGGGTGCTGCGCTGAGGCACTAGGCTGACGATGACCTAAGAAGACTTGGAGGTGGCCAATCATCGTCGGGCTAGGGCCTCGCGGCGGCAGGCGTTTGCAGGCCGGACGGGAGTCCCTGTTCTTGAGAAAGAAAGAAGAACAGGAACCAGGTTCAAAATGCAGACCGGCCCCAAAACTAGGAAGACCTAAGCCGTAAACTGCCCAGACCAGTGAAGCAGCCGTGCCACGTGTCGGCTGGCAATTGGTCCAAAAAGGTAAACCATTCAGTAAATATCCAGTTCTTAGATAATTCATAGTAATTCGCTGGAATATCAGAAAAATGCAAACAAAGTATCCAAATTCTCATAAAAATGAGTAGAATAACATGATACCATAAAATCAGTGTTTTGATGCACTAATGTTAGGAATATCATGTAAGTTGTATAATTCTTATACCATTTGTTATAAATAGTAAATGATGGCCTAAAATTATGAGGATATGTTACTGAATCCATAAAAATGTTCATAATGTATCTAAAATCAGAGATTATAATGTTGATGCACAAAATCATGTAATTTGCTTCATATGGCTATTTAGGGCTAATAACCCTGAATAAAATGAAATAAATACATGCATGCTCAATAAATGACGAAATTTACAGGAAACCCTCATATATGTAACTGGAAGATAATATATAAGTTTGAGATCAGTTATATGCACGAAATTCATGTTATATGAAGAGCACCCTTAATACATGAGATGTAACCCTAATATGGTTAATGAAAGTGACATAATGTTAAATATGTTCACATAATAATGTGACACATGAGTACATCCAGTTGATGAACTATAATATGGAAAATGGCATCAGTGAGATAATCATAAGACAAGGATACAAGTAATAATGAGAAAACCCTAATGAACACGTTTAGGGTTAAGTTGAGATATAAGATGATGAGAATCTGATGGTAGTATATGACTTGTCTTGACCAAGTTTAACAAAGATATAGATGACATGAGTGATATGTGATTAGGATGTCTCATTGGAAGGTACGCCATTACCTCTTACTTGGCTTATTATATATTATGCTTGTGTTATATGGTAGTAAAGACTTGGCATATGGTATTGATTGAAATGATTGTTCTTGTATGATATGTTGCATGATTTTCCATACTTATTGCTATGAACACATGAAACATAATATATCTGTTCCATTATATCTAAGCACTTTAACTCTTTGGTAGTAAAGTGCTGGAATTAAGTACTTCAACTCTTTGGTAGTAAAGTACTTGGAAGTGATCCAACTCTTTGGTAGTAGATCACATTGTGAAATGATCCAACTCTTTGGTAGTAGATCATAAAGGCCTTAATGCATTCAACTCTCAGGTAGTAAATGCATGGATGATATAATGGAAAATGAGCTTAAAATATGTGTTCACTTTTGTTGATGAATATCTTTGTGCAAGTATACACTTTTCTTATATTTCTTTATAACTGCCAAATATTAGTTTTATCTTCTTGCCAAGATATGATGAGAGGTATATAAAACGACACGTAGGCGTACTCAATACAATATTCTTGAAATATTGTGCAGACGTGTACCACATGTAATCTTTTGTTTAGGTTGTGGTTATGCTCTTGAAGATCCAGGATAGTTGAGAGTTGTGTGGCGAGCTGATGTACAGGTGGACCTGTTGTCTTAAGATCCTGTAGTTTAGTAGTAGTACATGTATATGTATAAGTTTTCTATTCAATATGTAATATCAAATGTTGTAACAATTCATGTTGTAATTATATGTTGAATGGTGAACATGTGTGTATGGTTTTATTATTGTTCATGTGCATGTGCTACTGATTGTTTCCTTCTGACTCCCTTGATTTTCATCTTCTTAGCCTAGTGTGTGGTGTTTAAATTGAGATTCTCGCTGAGGTGAGGGTTTCAATTTGGACGTCACACATCAGATTAAATTTTAGAAAATCTGAGGACGTCACAGGTGGTATTAGAGCATGAACAATAGCAAAACATGGCATTTGCTCATTATGCAACTCAAAACCAAAGAACCTTGAACTTAATAATCTTTTAGGGTTAGATTACTCATCTTTTAGAGACTAGATCTGACCTAGCCTCTAGGTTAGCACCTAGATGTCCAAGAACTAGGTCTAGACTGGTGCTTGTTGAGTAGCAAGTCCTTAGATGTCGTTCTTTCCTTGTAGTGCAGTGGTATGGGTCGTTGCACTATTTGGAAACGACGTGCATCAAGGGAAGAGAAACCCTAGACATATGGCACTTATTGTCTATAGTAGCTACACTAGTCTACACCATGTTCTCACCCCTTTCCTTAGTTTCATGACACTGTACTCTCTACAATGTGTGGGACACTCATTTTCAGGATTTGGTTTTTGATTCCAAACGGATCGAACCTCGATAGTTTTCTCTGACGCTTGTTTTATCAGAGAAAAACTATATAATATTTTATTATGTATATGTATTACAAAAATGTGTCCCCACACATGTACGAGTAGGAGGTGGTCATGCAACCTGAGTGAAAGTGAATGACATCAGTCTAGAAGAGAGAGTAGTTTTAGATTAGATGTCTAGAGCCTTGTTTGGAATATTTGATAGATGAAATAGATAAAATAAGTTTTGATGATATGATGTAGGTCTTATATAGATGACATAAGATAATATATGATGATTTATGTTTGTCTTTGAGGACTCAAGTTTAGTTTAAGGTTTTGTGATAAGTTTTTATGATACAAGTAACTAGGCTTTTATGAGATAAGATGTATTAAGTTAAGACAAGTTGTGAGTCAGCATGAGCCTCAAGCTCTTTTACAAAGGAGGACCTCTAGTGTTAGGACCAGTTTTGGGGTTAGCTCAAGAGAGAGCGAGACCCACAGGGAGAAGGTCAGAGAACCTAGACTCCACGATGTGAGAAATATGAGATATGTGATATGATATGTCCTAAACTAGAATACTCCTGAGTGATTGAGATGAGTCGCTTTATGCATGATTCCTATAGTCTTGTTGAACCCTATATGTCCTTGGGAGGACCAAACCCTAGAGATAGAGAGAGGCTCGTTATATGTGCATATGAACATGAATATGAGTGCCTGCCATCTGGGTGAGGGAGAGAGCCCAAGACCCTGGAGGAGGTAGCTATGTTAGTTTCTGTGAAGACTCATGCTCGGGTTGGTGGTTTCCCGCATAGGAATCTAGTGGTTGCATGTATAAGAGAGTTTTGGGTAAGCATGTTTCATGGGTAGAAGACCTATGTATAGTATGTTGTAGCATGCTTTGGTTTGCGCTTATGTGGCTTGAGCTTGTAAGGCTATCTCTAGTGCCAATGAGGTATACCTGAGAACCCTAGACCGAGAGGGAAGATAAAGTTTTTGTTTATGAGATACTCATAGAGTTGAGTTAGCTCAGAGAGGATGAGAATGGCTCTACCCTCGTGATATGGGTCAGGAGAACCTCAATTGGACTAGATAAAGTTTTGACGTATGTTTAACAAGACACTCACATAAGTTTGTTTAGCACGACCATGAGATATATATATTGGGATGTGATATATGATCATGACATGATGGAAAACCTAGAGATGGTTTATTAGATACTAACACATAAATGGTTAACCATATACATGAATAATGTTGATAGTGTGATATTGTTGGTTAATCTTGTGATGAAATCACTAGTAAATGTTGCAATTTATTATGGGCTATGAAATACGATCATATGAATGAAACATGTTACATGAGGTGTTAACCTTAATGCTTAATAATGATGAAAAATATTGTTTGATAGTGAGCACAACATAATGATTATGACACCTTGATATGATCTAGATAGATAAAGTGGGTTAACTATAGTTAATACCCTCCTAAAAGGCATATGTTAATGTTGAACATGTTCTAACAATTAGCTCAATAAAATGTTTATGACACCTTGATAATGGGTTAACTTTGGTTAACTCCTTTGGAACATGATAATATGATGTGGGAACCCTAATGCACGGGTTAAGATAAGGATGCAGCCATGATATATGAGATATGTCATGACATAACCTAAGTTTCTAAACCTTGAGTTTAACCTTGAATGGAGTGTTTGTGCACCAACATGGTTGTAAAACCCCACTAATAGTGCTTTGGATACATGGTTCTAGGTAACCTTTGCAGGTATGTTACACCTAGAATAGTTCATACATGTGGATGAAGGCAAGATAAGGTTTTTCCTGGAAGTATGAGTATGGTTTACTTTCGAGGACGAAAGTTCCTTTAAGATGTATATGATGTGACAAAGTGGGTTTTATGGCTTAATTTCGAGGACGAAATATCTTTTAAGGTGTGTAGGATGTGATGGAGTGGACTTTTGGAATCCTAAATGTCCAATGACACAAGTGAAGTCATTCATATGTTGATTAATTTTTTTTAGAATCTCAAGTGTTTTGATGAAGTATGAGTGATGATTTATATTGTGTTTAAGATCCCTAAGTACATGCCTTTTGAGGTATTTTATTCGGTGGACAAAACATATAGCTTTTGGCACCGTCTTTAATTATAAAGTAGATTATATGATGAGGAATCAATGGTTTAGATTTGAAGATTATGATGCTCTTGGAGAAAGATATGGAGGTTGGAGTTGTTTAAATGACTAAGATTGATATACATACAACTAAGTTCTAATATAGTCCTAAGCTAAGGTAGTGTGACATTGAATGTCACATGGGCTGCTGATCACGACCTTTCAATAGGTCATATGCATGATGCCATTGGATGAACAGGAAGAATCACATATACATATGTTCAATCTCCATCTCAGCCGCACATGATGACTCAACAGTCGAGATTGGGTCTCTACTTTGCGGTTATGGCTACAGTGCGTGGGTGGAGTGAGCGGAAATGCCTAGTCCACGTCCTGGTCGTGGCCTTATGGAGGAAGCTAAAGGAGTAGTTTCCCCTACCTTCTCAAGACCAGCAGTTCCCTTCATATTATCTAGAGGAGTTGCAAGACCCATCCAGTGAACCAGTAGAGTAGACGAGAGAGAGATCCACCTCCCCTTTGTTGCTACTTCTCCACCGTCTAGAGCAGGTGGCGTGAGGTGGACAGGGCAGCTGCTCACAGAGCACAACAGTTCACGACGGCCATGGCCCTTCCTAGAGCAGTGACGTCAGTGTCTATGGATGAGAAGGAATGAGCATCCATCCCATTAGCCTTGGAACCACAGTTCACATGCTTGTAAAGATGAGAAAGTTGAGGAGCTTTGAAGTGGAAGATGAGAGCAGTAGAGGCTAACGCTGGGATGGAGTCTCATAGAGTCGCGCACGGACAGGGAATTGAGAGCCCATCCGAATGATGGTGATGATCCGGAGGCATAGCTGAAGCTTTTCGCAGATTGCAAGCCGCGAGGAAGATGCTCCAACAGCTATCCAGGGAGACTGGAGGTGGAAAGGCAACGAGTTGTGGAAGAACCTGGCGAGGCAGGTTCCAGAAGCCACAAATCCGCGGCGGCGGCTTCGTAGAGGCGCAATCAGCATTAGAAGCTGCAGTAAGGAGGGGGAGATATGGATCCCTCATGGGTTCCCTGCACCACGACAGTGCTCAACACAGGCGCAGGAAGAGGCGACAGAAGTCTCATGCACTGGAGGGGTCAAAGTGGAGGAGAGACCTCCGGCCCATTGTGCGTCGGAGGCTGGAGCTTTGCAGCCGAGCTCTGACCCAGCCACGGCAGTGCCCGATCCAACAAAGAAAGACGGTCATGGGTGCTGCGCTGAGGCACTAGGCTGACGATGACCTAAGAAGACTTGGAGGTGGCCAATTATTTTCAGGCTAGGGCCTCGCGGCGGCAGGCGTTTGCAGCGCGGATGGGAGTCCTTGTTCGTGAGAAAGAAAGATGAACAGGAACCAGGTTCAAAACGCAGACCGACCCCAAAACTAGGAAGACCTAAGCCGTAAACTGCCCAGACTAGTGAAGCAGCCGTGCCACGTGTCGGCTGGCAATTGGCCCAAAAAGGTAAACCATTCAGTAAATATCCAGTTCTTAGATAATTCATAGTAATTCGCTGGAATATCAGAAAAATGCAAACAAAGTATCCAAATTCTCATAAAAATGAGTACAATAACATGGTACCATAAAATCAGTGTTTTGATGCACTAATGTTAGGAATATCGTGTAAGTTGTATAATGCTTATACTGTTTGTTATAAATAGTAAATGATGGCCTAAAATTATGAGGATATGTTACTGAATCCATAATCATGTTCATAAAGTATCTAAAATCAGATATTATAATGTTGATGCACAAAATCATGTAATTTGCTTCATATGGCTATTTAGGGCTAATAACCCTGAATAAAATGAAATAAATACATGCATGCTCAATAAATGATGAAATTTACAAGAAACCCTCATATCTATAACTGGAAGATAATATATAAGTTTGAGATCAGTTATATGCACGAAATTCATGTTATATGAAGAGCACCCTTAATACATGAGATGTAACCCTAATATGGTTAATGAAAGTGACATAATGTTAAATATGTTCACATAATAATGTGACGCATGAGTATATCCAGTTGATGAACTATAATCTGGAAAATGACATCAGTGAGATAATCATAAGACAAGGATACAAGTAATAATGAGAAAACCCTAATGAACACATTTAGGGTTAAGTTGAGATATAAGATGATGAGAATCTGATGGTAGTATATGACTTGTCTTGACCAGGTTTAACAAAGATATAGATGACATGCGTGATATGTGATTAGGATGTCTCGTTGGAAGGTACGCCATTACCTCTTACTTGGCTTATTATATATTATGCTTGTGTTATATGGTAGTAAAGACTTGGCATATGGTATTGATTGAAATGATTGTTCTTGTATGATATGTTGCATGATTTTCCATACTTATTGCTATGAACACATGAAACATAATATATATGTTCCATTATATCTAAGCACTTCAACTCTTTGGTAGTAAAGTGCTGGAATTAAGTACTTGAACTCTTTGGTAGTAAAGTACTTGGAAGTGATCCAACTCTTTGGTAGTAGATCACATTGTGAAATGATCCAACTCTTTGGTAGTAGATCATAAAGGCCTTAATGCATTCAACTCTCAGGTAGTAAATGCATGGATGATATAATGGAAAATGAGCTTAAAATATGTGTTCTCTTTTGTTGATGAATATCTTTGTGAAAGTATACACTTTTCTTATATTTCTTTATAACTGCCAAGTATTAGTTTTATCTTCTTGCCAAGATATGATGAGAGGTATATAAAAAGACACGTAGGCGTACTCAGTACAATATTCTTGAAATATTGTGCTGACGTGTACCACATGTAATCTTTTGTTTAGGTTGTCGTTATGCTCTTGAAGATCCAGGATAGTTGAGAGTTGTGTGGCGAGCTGATGTACAGGTGGACCTGTTGTCTTAAGATCCTGTAGTTTAGTAGTAGTACATGTATATGTATAAGTTTTCTGTTCAATATGTAATATCAAATGTTGTAACAATTCATGTTGTAATTATATGTTGAATGGTGAACATGTGTGTATGGTTTTATTATTGTTCATGTGCATGTGCTACTGATTGTTTCCTTCTGATTCCCTTGATTTTCTTCTTCTTAGCCTAGTGTGTGGTGTTTAAATTGAGATTCTCGCTGAGGTGAGGGTTTCAATTTGTACGTCACACATCAGATTAAATTTTAGAAAATACGGGGACGTCACAGTAGGTGTCGTAGATATAGGTGAAGGTGGTCATCTCCTGATCATTGGGGTGGATTGTCACTTTATAGAAACCAAAATATCCATCCAAGAAGTAGAAGAATGAATGATGAGCTAATCTCTCCAGGACTTGATCCATAAATGGCAGCAGGAAATGGTCTTTTCTGGTAGCAGCATTCAATTTCCTATAATCTATACACATTTTCCACCCAGTCATGGTCCTCGTGGCTACTTCATTTCCCTTCTCTCCTTTCATGATAGTTTTTCCTCCCTTTTTCGATGCCACATGTATAGGACTCACATAATTTCTATCACTAATTAGGTATATAATCCCTACATCATGCAATTTTATGACCTCCTTCTTGACCACCTCTCTTAATATCTGATTCAATTTTCACTGAGCTTGTGCTAGTGGTTTAGCCATCTCTTCTAGATTGATTCTATACGTGCACACATATAGGCTCAAACCATGTATATCTCTTAATGAGTAACCAATGACTTTCCTCCAAACTTTAAGCTCCTTCAACAACTTGTCCATCTTCTCATCAATCAGATATGAGTTAACTATCACTGAGTTCCTTTCTTCATCATATAGGAATTCATATTGTAGTCCTTCAGGTAGTTTTTTCTGATGGGAAATACAGGCACATAGTATAGTAGCGGAAATAAAAAATTTATCTATATGTATTCCCATAACAACAAGATTGCGTAAACTGCTATGAAATAGGAAGGATGGTTTTAGCAACTTATACCTGGTCCTAAAGCAATTCCAATGACAATACTCACTTCTTTGCAACTACTGACTAGTTTCTCTTGTATGGTGGTTGTGTAGCTCCTAGTTTTCACCACAAACAATGAACAAGACATCTTCTGGGACTACAAGATGCAGTTGTCCTCCTAGCAGCATCCAACAGTCTCCTACCTCTAGAGTAGCCCACACGGACCAACTAGTACTCATGTGATTCACCAAGAATAGATAGGAAGGAGTTTTCCCTCTCGTTGGTGTACTAGTCACCAACCTTCTCTCCCACAATGACAACTATCAGTTGTTCTCTCCCTTTGGCTATCCCTCCCTGTCAGGTAGGACTTGCGTGGGATCTCTTAGTTACCACAACTAGAGAGGACAAGAGTTGTTAGAGGAACTTATTCTTAGTTGTTTGTGTTGTGTCTTAGGAAGCCCTTAATATTCCTTATTTATAGGCGAGGTTAGGGCCAGGGTTTCTAGTTTGTACGGGGTTGTGTGGGAGTGCAATGGACCGGAAGAACTTGAACTTTCACAACCTGCGATAGCCGAAATAGCTATTTTGCACACCATAATGGTCATTTGGTGTGCGAGATGGTTTTCTCACACTGCCAAACATCTATTTGGTAGTTTCTCCATCACACACAAATTTGGCAATTCCGATTCCAATTAATATACATATTAATTTTACTTGCTTTCAAAGTATGTTCAATCAAAACTATTTGGGAAACATCCAGAAACTTCATTCGACCCCAACTGGACCATCTCATCCAAGTGATACGCCCGTCTCACTCACCCAGATGGTCATCTGGTGAGTTGAGATGAGCCGGTCGGTTCAATCATATTGAACTGGTGGGTTCAAAAGTAGAACTGAGCCAATTCGATCCTTAATCTGCCTGACCACCCAAACGACCATCTCAAAAATTGAGACACTCGCCTGGCTACTCAAATGGTTGTCTCACATCATGAGATGGTTGTTTGGAAGACCTAGTCAGCCAATCGAGCAATCGGTTGCATGAATTGAATACCTAAACACTTTAGCTATCAATCCAATACTCATTCAAGATCAAACTCCACTTCTAGATGAGTTGCTATGTGTGTGACCCTATAGGTCCCAAATCATGTTGGCAATGAGTGTCCATAACTAGCTTATGACATCACAAGTAGAGAGTATTGCCTAGTCTCACATCAGTGCTACCCAAGTGAATGGAAAATTGGAGAACAACTTCAACCTACAATCTGTGTAGGTGTTCTAGTGATTGTATAATTCCTTTGTCTCTGATATCCATGATGAACTCAAGGCATGATTTGTCATCCTCTCAATGTTCAATCCATGTTTCTTGAACCAAGAGTAGACTATATGAGATAATGTGACCATAATATCATATATTGATTCACATGTGCATGTGCTTGCATTTCTCAGTCTCACTTATCCAGTGGCCTTGATATCATACTCCAGTATGAAGGACAAATCCCATCTCTATCACTCACAGTCTATCCCCATGTGTTAAAGTCACCCAATCATCACCGTTATAACAACCCATGTTTTAAGACTATGTTTGATGATGTCAAAGTGTACCCAAGAACATGTGATAAGTACAGTGATTTCAGGTCTAAGAATCACAATCACCACCTTCACTATGAGAGATGACTGTGACCACTGCAACCATGTGTCACTCTCAAGGTGGGTCTGTCTAATACACTGTTCCCTAACATGCATCTCTATGCTTGGTTTGATATTTCCATATCATGACTAATGAGATTTAGTCATCAACCAACTCACACTCTGATTTTATGTGTTATTGTTGTCTATCAACCTTCCACAATAACAATCGATCAAGGACATAATGAGAATATGTATATGTACTCTTAACATCTATATGATCTCATCCACAAGGATAGTAACTTGACAACATACATCATTGAGTAATATAATTCTCAAGACATTCACTTTGTATCCTCATTATCTCATAACTGGGTGAAATAGATGAATTGCAAGCTTGCGTTTTATATATGTTATTATTTATCAAATCCTTTTAGGTAATTATGCCATGTCAATCATCATATGATTGGATCTATGGGCATACCTTACCAACAAACTCCCACTTGCACTTAGAGCCAATCATCCATGGATATTATCCTTAGCAATCTAAATATGTCCAACATGCTTCTGTTGCACTAGTGCCTATTGAGCGGGTTAGCAACATTTTTCTTATAGTCAGGATATTTCATGTTCCTATTCTCCTTGTTGTACAATCTTGTATGAGACGAAACTGCTGTAATATGGTATCTAATATTGCTTTGCCTAACAATTAGCTCTATTGTTTTCATAGTACCACTACTGAGTCATCAATGGTTAGAACATATATAAGTTCAACATATGAACCTTTAGATCCATATAATATCATTTTGTATTCATAAAATAAGTATATTTATCTTCTATTGTAGAATAGTATTAATGGCTATTAGTTCAGAACCTTTCCAACTAATCAACACTTCTCCTTTTTAAATCAAAACATATTTTAATTTGTGACCAGCTCTATCACTTATGGAATCTTGCATCGATGTAACTCGTTACATCCAACTCTTCCTCTTATTTCTATCTGCATTGACGAGCAATCTATCCTTAAGTAATTCAAAAGTACCAATCGATATCTTCAATGACTTTCCAATAACCCTTATTTTATTTTAATATCATCTTGTCATGTCGAATACATACAAGATTATATGAGATAAGTGTGTTAATAGCTTACATGATAGATCCATTCTATCATGTAAGATAAGTGGGTTGGCACATGGAATCTTATTCATGATATTTCCATTCTTCAAAAGAATAAGAATATAGGGTTCATGATAGACTAATCCAAATTCTCTCTCATTGGATCCTTCCATATTGAACTCTTTCAACATACTACTATTGTACATGTTCAAACTTCCATTGTGGAATATTCAAGAACTATCTCTATAGGTCTTGATTCTTATCTCATAAGACATTTCATCTTATCCTTCATTGCAGAAGGATTTTCCATGCCAGTTCTCAACATTCATAATATCGAGATGCCATTTTCCATCACATGTGAAATATTCATATATACACCCACTAAATCTTTTGTAATCACAAATTTCATCTTTTATCTTGATTCAAGTCAAACTCTTTGACTATATTATCAAATCAAAAGATCCCATTTCTAAGTTGCTTATTTCAATCCCAGATTGAACTTTGTAGTTCATAGACTTTATTTGTATTCATGAAGTTATAAAACCCTTTAGGTTGTGTCACATATACATCCTTTGATGTATTCCTTTTAAGGAATCCAATTTTATCTTCATATGACAAATCTCTTAGTCTATTTTAACTACAAAAACAAGCATGACAATTGGTAAAGGAATTTCTATCATGTTCAACAACTTGAACTGATTTAAAACCTTATCCTTTCAATTTGTCCTTTTATGTTATCCATGTTGGTCTTTTCCATAATACCCTATTGCACCTTTTAGTTGTTATCCTTTTAAGATGGTTCTTATCAAGGTCCTACCTTGTTAGCTTACATGGATCCCATAATACTCAAAAATGGCTACTAGTTGACTAGTGGGCTCATCCTGTATGACCAACCCATCTGAATTGTTGGATTCACAATCCTCCAAACTTAGATGTGTTCTACTAGAACTACTTTATTCTATGTTACATGATGAACCTGAGACTCCAAAAAAATTTGTGATTCTCATGGTTCTCATTGTACCTTTTTTTGGCCTCGAACATTTTGAGTTCTACTTTTACTCCCACTGATTCTTTAGAAACTCAATTATTCTATCAACAAAATACTTTGTTATTGGATTGGGATTAATAGTAGAATACAACAATTATGGTTTGCGGATAAATGTTTCAAGAACTATCTCAATAACAGTTTTAATCCTTTAGACATATTTGGACACTCCCAAATCATATCATATATGATGTCTCATAAACCATTCATATGTTACATGATTTAGTGATAGGTATATATTTTTGAGGATATAAGAAGATTTCGATTAATAGATGATTATATCATGGATCATCATTGTATAATTCCATCATTCTGACACATCATCATGTTCAGAAAAACTTGACTTGTGATACATTATCACAACTCTTTCCTGAAGGTACTCAAGGTATTGATGAAAGGGTTTTTCAACATTTGATCATATCAAAGTATATTAATACTTTCATCAATTGCATACTTCATTTACAATCTTCTTGAACACTTTCAAGAGATTAATGCTTTCATTTCATTTGGTACATATCATATATTACCAATAAATGAAGTATTACTTAATTATCTATAACATTCATTCATAAGATCTTCATGCATCATATGCATAAGGTCTGATGAAGGCTTTGTCTTCCCACTACATTTAATGAAGGATGTCATGTCATATTTATGCATAAATAAGGTTTGCATGTTTCCTTAGGTTCAATAACCAAGGGAATCTAGATCAACATCAATATGTATTCTAATCATGCCCTTCTCATATTCATACAAGATGGCTAATGGTAATGATAATCTTGAGTTATCAATTATTATCCTTTGGTATAAACATTGTAAACATTCGTCTTTGGATTGTTTTGCATAAATATGACAAGATGTTTATGGCCAATGCAATGCAAGATCATATCTTTTATATAGAAGCACTAAAAATTCTTTATTGATAATCATCTTTGTCTATACAAGATGCTTAAATAAAATATTTCTATTCTAATGGCATAATGAAAGAGCAGTACTAATAACTCTATTACATGCACATTGAGCTAAGATACATTTAAATGTAGACTATGGCTTTCGAAACATTTGCTCCACCATGTCCATATTTGTCCTTCTAAGAGGGCCTTTAATTCTTGTCAGATCATGCACATCAATATGTCAGATCTCTTATGTGGTATCATATACCAAAATTTAAGAAGTACTTATATTAGCTTATGTTGTTTATACATGAAGTGGAGGCCTCAGTGCCATCCTTCTTCTTCTTTAGTTACTCTAACCAGAGTGGGAAATTTCTTCTCCAATGTCCAGACTGGTGACAATGGTGACAATCACCTCTTTGTTTCCTTACTCCACCTTTTACCTTAAAATTTGAAGACTTGGGCTTCTACCTAGCTTTAGAACCTTTCTTAGCTTTGCCTTTGCCTTTAGACTTCCCCTTTTTCTTGTTGATCATCACCATAGACTTGGGCTTGTCTTTCTTCATTTGTATCTCAGTTGTTCTCAACATGCCCCACAACTCTGTCAATGGCTTGTCAAAGGAATTCACGTTGTAGTTCATGGCAAATTGACTATATGACTCTGGCAGGGACCGCAGAATCATGCTAGTGGCCAACTCTTAGTCTAAGGGGAATCCTAGTCTAGCTAAGTTCTCCACATACCCAATGAGCTTGAGTACATGAGGACCTATTGGATCTCCTTCTTCCATGATGCACTTGAATAATGCCTTGGAGACATTGTATCTCTCCTATCTTTCCTGATCTTGGTACATGTTCTTGATATGTGTTACAACCCGATCCTATCTTTGCTGGTAATCCTAGAGATTTAAGATAATCTTAATGCTTGTCATGTTTTTGTTAGTAATATTTTATCTTGTGCTTTCTCTTAACTTTATTAACCTTAAATACTTGTTTGGAAAACTCATAATCATGACTTAAGAATACTATAAAGATCCGAGTTGGAGTTAATATAGTATTAACCCATACAAGTATGCAAGCAGAGAGTTAATGGCATCGGAGGAAATAATTAATAAATAATTTTTAATTTGATAATATTGTGACAACCTCGATTTTCTCTCTCCTCTAATGTACTACTCCTCTCTCATCAATTATCTCTTACTCAATTTATATTAGTTTCATAATTGGATAGTTGTGTTGTTCCTATTTTGGCCACTACGAGGATCAATTTCACAATGTGGGGTGCTATTTTGCACTTTTGAACTAAAGAATCATGCTATATCATCACCGTAAATTGAACCATTTATATATGATCTTCATACTCTATAATGTATTTCATGTTATCTAGGATTCAATTGTGTTTCCAACAATGCAAGAATCACCACAATCAGACCTCCCTAGCTCTAGTTATGATGTTTTGAAGATTGGGTGTTTCAACCCTTTTGCTTTTCCTTTTCTTTTTCTCCAGGTCAGCCTGCAGGGGCCCAATTAGACTTTGGGGCCCAACTTCTTGCCTTCTCTCTCCCACCCCCCTTCTTCTTTGGGAACCAATCGGGGGTACAAGAACACTTCTTGATGCTGCCAATTGGGTGATGAAAGGGAACGGAAGACAACAACCGAACCCTAGCCACCTTGTCCAAGTTATAAGCCCCCCCTCGAGTTCTAACCCTAGCCTCCCTTGTTGCCCTTTTCCTTTTTCCTAGTTTTAATCCAGCCGCCAACGTGATCTGAAAGGGGTCCCTCTTCCAATTTCCTTTCTGCTATCGCCTCACAAGCAGCACCCCCCGTTTCTTCTGGCTGTCGCCCATGCCAAACCCAAGAGGAAGGGTGCCGCCGCCCCTCACTTCACAGAGACTAGTAGACGACGCCGGCGTCCACAAACCTCGGAAGCTCAGGCGGCGACGACAGTGGCTGCACCGGCCACTTCTCTACTGCTCAGAAATGGGTACAACAAGGGGCATAGATGGTCGACGTTGGGGAGTATGTGGTCTCCTCTCTATCCACTGCCCCAAGATCTACTGCACGTGGACCACCGCCACCATCACCCCAGACAGCTGGGAGCTGAGGTCGAGCTCCATGTGGGGTTCACCAGGATGATGGGGAGGGGACGGATCCCCTGTTTCTGCTCTGTTCCAAATAGAGGTCTCGATGAAATGAGACGAAGAGGGGGAAGACGCCGCTTGGGCTTGGTCCAGCAAGGCTGGAGGCCCAGCACCCATGGGCGGCCAAGGCCCAGTCAAGGGACATACCAAATTTCTAGCTAAAATAAGGTATTGTTCCCCTTTTTTAGATCAATTCTTTGAATATGATAACTCCTAGACCCTAAGTCCAAAATGCACGAACCTATATATCAAATCAATCAACTCGAAAAAATCTACAACATGAGAATGGTTCAGACCCCGAATCTTCTTCTAAATATCTGATAATGCTAGATATGTGATCTTTGACTTCTTTGACCATGCTTAATGCATAATTGTGATGAATATTGAATATTTGATGTATACCTACCCTCCTAACCTTGAAGTCAATAACTTTAGTACATATTGAGTTTAATGAGAGTCATCATTATCCCTATTGCTCATAAACGACTCCTTTTTGTGTACATATGTGCCTAGTGCAGACTTTAATGATGAACCTTGCCCTAAAATTACTAATCTTGTTGCTAATGGACAACCACCTAATCTTGTTATATGTTTCTTATGACCTAATGTTGCTGATCTAAATCATATTTTAGATCTAGACCTCTTGACTCGATGAATCATGATCTAGGGTGTCCTATTGTGAGTCTTTTGACCCTAGAATACATGTAAATGCCTTAAACATTGAGATGATCATAGAAAGTGCATAGAACGTCATAATGACATGGAACTTGAACCACACCATCATGTTGAACTCTAGATCAATAAATATCATATAATGAACCAATAAGCAACTTGGAACCCATCTTGGCCAAAACCCTAAAATGCATCTAATTAGGGTTAATGATGAGAATCTAATGCATATATGTAATCTTGTTGTTAATCAGGTTTGGCATGTGGCTAGATGGTGAAAGATATGTTAGGTTATGAAATCTCTGAATCAGGTATGGGCCTTATCTAATTATATGACTATCACTTTCTTGCTTGAAAAGACATATATTGTATGCTTGTTTGTTTACTTGCTCAAATATTTCCATGTAGTATTTCTATGTCTTACTCGATGTTTGCCTCGTCAGTTTTATAACTTGAACACACACACACACAGATATATATATATATATATATATATATATATATATAGAACTCCATTATAATATTGTTGATAAAGGGTTAACTCTTGGTTACGTCCTTGAGGTCCCTCTCGTATAAAAGGGTTAGCTAAGCTTGAGCACCCTTATAGACCCTTCTGACGGGAAGATGGTCAAAGGCCTTAAACATGCTTGATATTGTTGGTATAATGGAGTGAAATGACATAAAATATGGTTTCACATTTGTTAAACAATTAACATGTTTATTCTGGTTCGTTTAATCTTGAAATCTTTTCAAAATTATGCAAAGCTTATATATATGTGTATCTTTCTACCCCATACTCAACACCTCGTGTGTTGACCCATTTCTCGTATGTTGTTTTTAGGTTCAGAGATGGCTAGAAGGTTGATGGGCTTGGTGAGCTATGCTAGGTGTACTTATTGTAAGATCCAGATATAGTATACATGAGTAGACTTGTACAAAGTGACTCTTGAATATGTAATTCAAATCATGTAATATAATGATGTTGCTTAATATATCTTGTTGATTGTTGAGATTATGTTGGTGCTTGTATCTTGTTATCTGTTCATGTGTGCTAAGCTTTACGCTTCCGCATGTCGCCTTTAATATTCGTTTGGTTCATGGGACTAGGATTCCGGTTCCGTGACAAATATTATCAAAAATAATATTGTAGGATTATAGAGAATTCAATTACGAATCTAATAAAGAAATAATGAACCAAATCAGAGTTAAAATGAGAGAGTTATGATTTTTTAGTAAGCATGTACAGAGTGTCGCGACCGCGACGCTGTGTCGTGTGCCACGACGGATGTTGCCCGTGACAACCAATCATAAAATGATCATATCTTGAGTTGGAACCACGATTCAATCCTCTTTCATCTCAGATTGTTTGCTCAATGAGAGGGTGACCTGGAAGGTGATTTCTATGGTGATTTTTGGGGAAGAATGTAAAGAATGACGGAAATCCAAGGGGGTTGCCATAGATTTGACTTGGTAAGTAGTTTTAACTATTGATTCTTCCTTCTCTTCATTTCCCCTTGCTTGGAATCCCTAGTCCAGAAAATTTGAGGTTTGGTTTAACCTATGACCTTCATCTTCTACCTACAACAGACCTCCTTTAGGGTTGAAAGGAAGAAGAAATTGTTGATTTTCTAGGGTCTTGATATAGATTTGAGATTTTCAGAGATGGGTGGCGTTTTTAAGGTGTTTCACACCTTAGGGTGAGTAGGAACTTACTTTAAATAGTATATTGCATGAAAATGAGTTAAATCATCAATAATCTTCAATTGCTTAGTATGTGAGTACAAACCCTAAATTGCCTTTTTGATCTAGCTTTTGCAAAATGATATGAAATGGATTATTTCTCTATTTTGATGAATTTTAGATGATAAAATCATATTATAAATGGATACAATACATCTTAATGAGAATTCCTTAAGTAATTGCATAGGTTATAAGAGTAAACTAAATTTTAGGGTTTTCAGCTATAACTGAAATTGTTGTATAATTAGATAGATAAATGTGTCTATCTGAATCTCATTGATTATGAATGATTGTTTATTTGAATGTGTCATACATATATGTCAGATACTATCTTGGATTTCATGTGATGTGAATAGTGTTTTCTTGATATCTCAGTAAAGAGGGTGAAGCCCTAGATGAGTGGAAGGTTGGAAATTTGTGAATAAATATTGTGAAATCCATTTGAAGTGCTTTTCTTGACATCATAGACTTTATTCAGTCAATGTTATTCTTGATGCATGATATCTCAGTGAATGGTGTGGAAACCTTATTTTATCTCAATTTGAAGATTTCATACATATGTTGATTGTATATGACTTGTTGAAAGCAATCTTTATTCACTAAATGTTGATGACACATTAAACCCTTATGTGAGTCATGTGATTAGTGAATGAGGTAAATGAAACCCTAAGGATATGGTGTTCAATGAATCATGTATTGTGATATCAATGTTCTTAGTATGAGATGTGGTGATGCTTAATAGTTCAATTTTGGTAAATGTTATCAGATGATCTATGAAATGAATGATTTATAAAGATAAAATAAGATATGTTAATGTGATGATTGAATTGTGAATTGAAAGAGTAAATTAGACATTTAGATGCCCTGAACACTGTAGAATCCTCATGATGAGGCTTGCATCGTAGGGAGGAAACAATTTCCCAACTGGAGGTAGTCCAGATCGAGGTAAGCCAGAGCGCACCAGTAGGGTGTGGGGGACTTGACTAGTAGGGAAGACTCCTTATAGTTGTGTGGTACCCAACACGAAACTTAAGCAACCTACACACAATGCATTTATGGATAGAACTTGCTCGAACCCTAAGTGAGATATATTTGGTGAGTTAAAGAGCATGGGATGAAACAAAGTCATTCTGAAAATGACTGTGAACCTAGCCTGGATGGAAGGTTGCTAAGGGGCCAAGCCTGGATGGGATGGTCGTATAAGGTGCTAGCTTGGATGGGATGGCCAATGGAATACCAAGCCCAGATGGGATGGTTATATGAGGGGTCAAGCCTAGATGGGATGTCCAATGAAATACCAAGCTCAGATGGAATGGTCATGTGAGGGATGAAGAGCGGATGGGATGGCTAATGGAACACCAAGCCCAAATGGGATGCTCTATGAGGTGTCTAGATTGGATGGGAAGACCAAAGAAATACTAAGCCTGGACGGGATGGTATGAATGTCCACTGGGACTAAAACCCTAAGGAGAGGGTTCCCCATAAAGAGGCTCCCCTAAATAGAGGGCTCACCTTGAGAAAGAAATATAAAGGGTTGAGAGGTAAAATAAGAAATGCTTATTAGGTTGCATAAAAAGATGATAATATGAAACTTTAGGGTAAGAGGACATAGATATAGGTTTATGTAACCCAGACTCCCATGCAACATAATATACTTTATATTTACTTACATAATATACTTTATATATATGTATAATAACACAATAATATAATAATGAAATTTAGATATTTGCACCCTATCAAAAAAATTATTTGTGCCTAAGAGAATTCGGCTAAAAATCATACCTAAACTCTAAACTAAAGTAGAAGGGCTAATTAGTTATATCACGCTTAGCGCCAATGAGTTTTTTATTTGTCTAAGTAATGGGGAAGAGGACCAAAACATGCCACGGAAAGACTCCATTGAGAAAAACATGGGTTGTCAAGAACATAGAGGAGGTAGGATGGGCAGTTGGTCAGATCTACAATAACCGCAAAGCCCCCCCCCCCCATATCATTTTGAAAAAAAAAGGGTTGTTGTGTCCAGAATATGGCTCTTATGGGTGGCTTAAGAAAATATGTTCCAATTACAAAAATGACCGGATGTGGAGAATGCATGCATGATGAAGGTCAAAAGGTCTTGAACATACATGAGAGACATAAGTAACTAATGATTCTACAAAAAAGGGAAAATATAAATATAACTTGCTCGGTGCCCTGATGCTATCTCCAGAGGAATTGATGGATACCCTCAGCGAGCGGGTATGCTACCCCTAGTGGGTGGGTAAGGTATTAAGACTATCCCTAGTGAGTGTGTAAGTTATTGAGTGTACCCCTAGTGAGTGGGTATGAAACTAAAAGTACCCCCAATGAATGGGTATGTTATTGAGATTACCTTCAGAGAATGGGTATGATACCTCTACCGAGTGGGCCTGCCATTAGACTACTCCCAGCGAGTGAGTATGATGTTGAGAATACCACTAGTGAGTGGGTATGGATGAATATCACCCCCAGAGAATGGGTAGATTATTGAAATACTCCCAATGAGTGAGTATGAATACCTCCCAACGAGGTAGTATACCACATAGATTGAGCAAGTATTGGTAGAGAAGTTATAATATAAAATGTATGGTTACATAAGAATATAAATTCAACTCTCAGGGTTGGTGTCACAACCTGGGGTGGGTCAACCCAAGAGCGGGAAAAGGACCTATGGGGAAGGCAAAACCCTAAGACCTTGTAGATAGGTTGTGGCTAGAGAGCCTAACCTCCTCCTTTGAACAATGAATGCACCATAGGTTAGGACCTTCCTGTTGAGAAATTGGACATTATTATAAATCCCTTTGTTTTGATGATGACAAACATTTCTTTCTTGTGGTTTTAACTTGCTATTTGAGTGTTTTAGGGACAAGCATATAAGGTGGTGGATAGCAAAGACTTGGAAGATCAATTTTCTAAAATTGCTTTATAATCATGATTGTAATCAAATGTAAAAACTTGTACAAGTATATAATGTACAAGTACTTAGATATCATGTAAATTAAGCATTTAAATCTTTCCTAATCCACACACAACACTAAGGTCATATCCGAAGTTAGTGTCACAATTGCACATTGATACACACACTCAGTAAATAAATACATTGAATCAGGGATATTCTTGGTTGACAAAAACTTTGACCGAGGCACTCTCGGTCGACAAACTCCTAGACTGAGAATAGACCCTCCTAGCCATTAGATTGAGTTAGAAAAGTGGTTGGGAGTGTGAATCGAACGTTACAACATATTGACTCAGACTCCCACTCGGTCGACAAATTCCTCGACCGAAAAATTCTCGGTCGACAAATACTTCGACCAAAAATGGTTCTGACTGCACTTTTTAGAATTAATCAATTAGCCATTACAAACACAATTAGTGGATATCTAATGGCTATTTGAGCACTAAGAACACCATGGAAGGTGTCTAGAACATCCCCAAGTATTAGCAAACCACTCCTATAAATAGGACAAGCTTTAGGACACCCAAAGCACTAACTTGCAATCACTTATGCATACAATTACACTTGAGATTCAATCTTTGTGAGCAACAAGCTAAGCTTCACTTGCAATCTAGTGTCCTATAGCTTAGTATCTAATAGCCACCACACTACCACGTTCATCCACAGTGGATAGGAGATCAATACGCTTGATATAGGATCAAAGCGCTGTACTTAATTGGTAACGTTGTTTCTTTCTTCCAGTTTTGTTCCTTCTATTGTATTTTATTCTCCTTTGCTACTCCTAGGTTGGAGGCTGCAAAAAGGAGGTTGTGGGAGCTTCTTCAGGTGGTGAAGGTAGCTCACAGACTTTGGACTACTTCTAGAAGGTCTCAACGGCAAGCTACTTCAAGGAGGAAGGCTACTTCAAGGGGGAGCTTGAAGTTACTTCAAGTGAAGGTTGCTTCAAGGTTGGTGAGACAACTTCGGGGTGAAAGCTGTCCAAAGGGTTTGTGAAGGTAGTTGTATCTTATGTAACATCCTTGTGAGGTAATAAAATACAATTGCTTTCAAAATCCGAGTTTGGGATCAACCGGGTAGTGGACTGACTCCCTTAGTATTTGTTAAGGGTGGAACCACTCTAAATGCCTTGTCTCCTTCTCCAACATTTTTTTGGGTGTTTGCTTAAATTAATTTTAAAAATATCATAAAACCCTATTCACCCCCCCTCTAGTGTTTGTCAATTGGTATCAGAGAAAGCTTCAAGGAGATCTAATCGAGTCTTGAAGATGGAGGGTGGTGGTGTCTACAACCTCAAGCAAAGGAGAAACTTGGACCAACCTTCAACAAGCTATAGATGGTGTTTAGGAATGGGACACACAACACTTAACTGTCCAAGGAAGTCAAAGAAAGAAGAAGTGCATAAAGAGGTACAATGCTTCGTTACTACTACAAATGAAGAAGAACAAGAGGTAAGTCTTTTTGACTTGTCAAAAGAAGATTTAATTGTTAGTCTTCAAGAAATGCATGACAAATATATTGATTGTAAAAATAGACTAAAAAGAGTTACTAAAACTAATGAGGATTTGTATGCTCAATTAAATGATCTTGCTTTTGAAAAGGAAAGTATCATTTCTAAAAATTCTACCTTGAAACCATCCCTCAATGATTGCAATATAAAGTTGCTTACTCTAGAAACAAACTATGATATTCTTTCTCAATAAAAGGTTGAACTACTTGCAAAATTGAATGATCTTCAAACTCAACCTATTTTGTGTACTCATGTAGATTATGATGTTATTATGAAAGAAAGAGATAGTTTGTTGTCTAATCTAGAGCAAGAAAATTTAAATGTTAAAAAGAGAATGGGTGAGATTGCTAAATTACAAAAAGAAATTAGTGGCTTGAGAAATAATGGTATTCTTGATAAGATTCTAAAAGATTGTTCTGGTTATATTGGAAGAAGAGGTTTAGGATATGTTCCAAAGGAAAACTTTCACCAACCTAAACCTAGGAGAACTCAAGCACCCAAGACCAAATTATGTATGTACCCAAGAACAACTCAACTCAAAATCCTAGAAAGAGAAATGAAATTGATTCCATTTGTTGTCACTATTGCTTGCGTCTTGGACACTATTCTTTTTCATGTCCGAATAAGAAAAAGGATGTTGAGTTAGTATGGGTTCCAAAACCCCCAAACTAAATGAATATGAATTAATCAAGTTGATATATGACCAATAATCTTGATTTGAACATCCTTATGTCTATCTCAACTTAACACAATAGAATAACAAAATAAATCAAAGAAATTAACCCATAACTTGAACAAACTTATTTCTGAACAACTTGTAGAGACACTCTCGGTCGACAAAGAATTCGACCAAAAGTAAGTCAGTCGAGAAAATATTCGACCAACGAGGGCTCTGCACTGAACCTGAAATTACTAGCAAAACATTAACTTATTCGGTCAAATTAGAGTTCGACTGAGTAAATCCTCGGTCGAAATATAGTGGACCAAATCTAGCAATGATTCAACCTGATAAAAACCTATAAAAATAGCAAAAAACTCAGTCGAGAAAATCTTCGACCGAGATGTATTCGATCGAAGAAAAGTTTGACCGAATCAAGTCCTGCTGAATTTGTTTAATTGATTCAGTTTGCTATCAATATACCTAACTAAAATGATTAGTGGGATTAAAGGAAACCTTTTGAAGAAAAGAACTTTGAGACAAATTTGTCAAATCAAAATATATTTGCATCATACCTAAATTGTGAGATAATGTACTCAAGTTGCTGCTTACAAAGAAAAATGATGTTGATTGGAAATATATACTCTTACTGCAAGTAGACATGCTTTATTGCAAAAACAATTCATAAATCTTGAAGACAAACTTCTCAAACATATTAGTAGTTTGCATCATTAAATATATGTTAATGACATCCTTATTGAACTTGGTGCAAATTACAACTTGTGTGATTCTGAACTTTATACAAATTGAAATTGGACATGCTTCTTTGAAAATTCAAATGTTATCAAATTTCAATTGCAACTTTCTTGAAAAAGATGATTAAGCATACATGGTCAATCTTAAATCTGAAAATTATGAATCATGTTTTGAGAAAATTTAATCAAGGAAATGATGGATATGTTTCTATTGCTTCATCATGATTACTGTGTTCCACATGGTTTGTCTAAAATAAACGCTGGTCTATATCTATATATAAATCATGTGCTTAGAAATTGCTCTTATCATCAAAATGATTATAGTGATTCAGCTCACTGATGATGCTATAATTAAAAATGCCATTATTGCATTAAGGTAAATCTCTATGGCTCAAATGCATCTTGACATAATGATTATCTTGTTGAAAAGGATATCGTATTTGTGATGCATGAATATTTTCATGATAGACTTCAAGTTTTATGTTTTGTATATAAAATAATCTATGAAGAAAAAGGCAAGCAAAGTTGTTTGATTTTAATATAATGCTTAGAACAAGAATGTTAATGTTTTATCTAATTGTTTGTTCTAGGAGTAAAATGTACAACTCATATGAATTAAAAATCTTGCTTCAAGTCAGTAAATACTATAAGAATCAAACATGTTTTTAAGGTACAATTTTTTCATGGTAAAAGTGATCATGTATACAATGCTTCATGGGCTGGTATAAAAGTCATGTCTAATTAGAATCTTAAAACCTTGTTTAGAATATAGACATCAATATTGTATTTAACACTCATTCCAAGAAAAATTAAAAGAATGTTATCATGAAAAGACAAACTTGACCTTAGGTCACACTAAGCAAATCAAGAGCAAGACACCATTTCAAAATCAAATATTGCTCACATGAATTAAGTTATACACAAACTTGATCCTAAGCTATAAAACTAATATAAACTCGTTCAAATTGGTATCCACCTGTTCAAGTCACATAGTGTTGTGTGTGGATTAGGGAAGATCTAAATGCTTGATTTACATGATATCTAAGTACTTGTACATTATATATTTGTACAAGTTTTTACATTTGATTACAATCATGAAAATAAAGAAATTTTAGCAAATTTATCTTCTAAGTCTTTGCTATCCACCACCTTATATGCTTGTCCTTGAAACACTCAAACAGCAAGTTAAAACCACAAGAAAGAAATGTTTGTCATCATCAAAACAAAGGGATTTATAATAATGTCCAATTCAGCCAACAATCTCCCCCTTTTTGAAGATGGCAAACATTTCCAATATAAATCAAAGTAATGTAAATCATATGAGTTTCATACCTGAAATTTCCTTTGCATTTCCTTGTCATGTATTCTCTTGTTCAAACAATATCATTTTTAAAACCAAGAGATTATGAAACTCTTTTCTTTTGATTTATATTGTTTCTGCCCCTTTGTCATTTCAAAAAGATATCCAATATAACCAAGACTTTTATTATTCCCCCCTTAATTTTATGCTTTGATGCTCCCCCTTAATGAGATATTTAGTTTTAAAAGCAAGGGTTTAAATGCAAACCACTTAATTTTTTTAATGTGAATTTTAGCCATAATTTATTTCTCAATCATTTGCAAAGGATGTTAAGCCTTGAAATGATATGAGATCCTTTTAGGTTCATGGCATATGTGTTTTGATTTCTCAATCATTTGCAAGGGATGTTAAGCCCTAAAATGATATGAGATCCATTTAGGCTTATGATGATATATATTGATTTCTCATCCATTTTTCAAGGGATGTTAAGCCCTGAAAATGATATGAGATCCATTAGGCTTATGATGGATACAGGTATTGATTTCTCATCCATTTTACAAGGGATGTTAAGCCCTGAAAATGATATGAGATTATCTTTACGACACAGTAGGTTCAAGAAATATATCTCTAATCAATAATGAGGGATGTTAGTCCCATATTGATATAGAGAGTCCATTTTAGATAAAGATAATTCAATAATCCTAAGTTCATAGCTAGTTTTTAAAGTTTGATTTGATCAAGATTTATCCTAATGTTTACAAAATTTTGTGAGCTTCCCTTAATCTTATAATCAAGATAATTTAAGAATTCTAAGGTCATAATAAACATTAGAGTTTGAGTTAAACCTTTATGAGAGCTTTGCACTAAAATCTTGTTTTCAATATGATGAACGAGTTTCAGATCAATATACTAAGATTGAGTGCAAAGAAATGATTTACAATTAAGCATTTTGTCAAGCTTATTTTAGGTCGACCTTGACTTTGACCATGGTTCCCCTTGGTCAAACTTGATTTCGACCTATAGGAAATTTCTACAGATTTCCAGTTTAAGCATTCACAATGATCCACTTGTTTGAATATAAGCATCACAATTGCACATTGATACACACACTCAGTAAATGAATACATTGAATCAGGGATATTCTCGGTCGACAAAAACTTTGACCGAGACACTCTTGGTTGACAAACTCCTCGATCGAGAATAGACCATCCTAGCCATTAGAATGAGTTAGAAAAGTGGTTGGGAGTTGGAATTGAACATTATAACATATTGACTCAGACTCCCACTCGGTCGACAAGTTCCTCGACCGAGAAATTCTCAGTCGACAAATACTTCGACCGAAAATGGTTCTGACTGCACTTTTTAGAATTAATCAATAAGTTGTTACAAACACAATTAGTGGATATCTAACGGCTAGTTGAGTACTAAGAACACCTTAGAAAGTGTCTAGAACGTCCCCAAGCACTAACAAACCACCCCTATAAATAGGAAAAGCTTTAGGACACCCAAAGCACTAACTTGCAATCACTTATGCATATAATTACACTTGAGATTCAATCTTTATGAGCAACAAGCTGAGCTTCACTTGCAATCTAGTGTCCTATAGCTTAGTATCTCCTAGCCACCACACTACCATGTTCATCAATAGTGGATAGGAGATCAATACGCTTGATATAGGATCAAAGCGTTGTACTTAATTGGTCACATTGTTTCTTTCTTCTAGTCTTGTTCCTTCTATTGTATTTTGTTCTCCTTTGCTAGTCCTAGGTTGGAGGCTGTAGAAAGGAGGTTGTGGGAGCTTCTTCAGGTGGTGAAGGTAGCTCAGTGGACTTTGAACTACTTCTAGAAGGTCTCAACAGGAAGCTACTTCATGGAGGAAGGCTACTTCAAGGGGGAGCTTGAAGTTACTTCAAGTGAAGGTTGCTTCAAGGTTGGTGAGATGACTTCAGGGTGAAGGGTTTGTGAAGGTACTTGTATCTTATGTAACATCCTTGCGAGGTAATAAAATACAATTGCTTTCAAAATCCCGATTGGGGATCAACCGGGTAGTGGACTGACTCCCTTAGTATTTGCTAAGGATGGAACCACTCTAAATGCCATGTCTCCTTCTCCAACATTTTTGTGGGTGTTTGCTTAAATTAATTTTAAAAATATCATAAAACCCTATTCACCCCCCTCTAGTGTTTTTCACTTCCCTGGAAAGGTAAGTGACTAAATCAATTTAAAGATTGAGATAACAATGAATGCCACCTAAAGCGTGAAGAATTGAGCACACATATTGAGTATGATTCTTTCAACCCATGTATTCCATCTTTGAGGGATGAGGAAAAGTCACTATGAATGTGGCTGATAGTATAAGATCGGGTCCGGAATGAAAATTTGCCATGAGCCCAATGAGGGGACATAAAATGAATAATGGGCAACATAAGAGATGGATGAAATCTGGTTTAAAGAATTACACATGAAGATAATGTGCTTGAAAATGGTTAAAGTTGTAATATCTCAAATAAACCCTTGGGAATAGTAGATACCTAAGTCAATCCTTAGGTCAAGTAGGGGTAAAGGATATGAGGCTGATGGGATTAGGAGTTGATTTTTCCCTAAATGCGCAACACCATCTGGTCGGGAGGTAAGGACTATGATTTTCCCGAGACCCATGACTCAAGAGATTGGCCACCTTCATGTTGTTCATGTGGCCCAAGGGGTGAATATGAGAAGCACTCCCTAGATGCATGAGTATGAGATAACTCCAAAAAGTACTTGCACCCCTAGAGACCTCAAGAAAGTGGCTAAGACTCATAAAACATGAGGTGCAAATATACACGACACAAGAAGTCATGTAATAATGAAATGAATTGTGTACAAACTCAAGAGTGAATAAGACACTTGATTTCATGAAATATAAGAAATATATGGAATTAAAAAAGTATGGTTTAAATTCATGTTGAGAAGGATTCAACCTAAAATATGTAATAATGTGTGGATACACCATCAGTGCTCTTGGAATGGGATGAACCTTGTATTTGGGTTGCGGTCAAGTGCTTATTTCATCCCATTATGAAGGAGAGAGATTCGACAGGCACATGATATGCTTAAAATTGACATACGAGAATGAATACCTTAAAGTTGAACTTAATGACATCATTTAGGGTTTGAGGTGTTACCTCGCCCTTTATGGGGAAATATATTAAGAATATGTTGGAAATTTAGGTGAAAAGATAGTCACCAAGTGAATTTGAAATCACAAATGGAATTGTAATCACCAAGTGGTAATATCATGTAAATACTAAAGGATGTGGATACACCTTGAATTGAATTCAAGTGCCAACCCTAGTAATAACATGGAGAATTTTCATATCAATAGAAGTTGTTAAAAATATCTAATTAGGGTTACTAACCCTAAGTTGTAAACCAAAGATGAGTTATCATTCACCTTAAGCTTACTAGGTTTGAATTGTAGGGACAAAATTAATTTTAAGGAGGGGTGAATGTTATATCCTAAATTTTGTGAAAATGAATTTATTAAATATAAAACCATGGTTTAATAAATATTCTTATCCAATGGTATTATTCTTGGAATACTAATGTCCTTGTGGGATAAGTTAAAGAAATAAAATGGACTTCATTTACAATGACCCATCAATAATGTTGGAAAAAAGAAAGGATGGAAAGTCCATAATAAAGGAATTTATAAAGTAATAAACAATTTATATTATTAAATATAGATTTTTATGGAATTCTTTAGAAAAGAGAGTTTTCATGGATAAATAAAGGATAGGGATTTTTTAGATCACTAGATAACTCAAATACTGAATAATTATGCAAGTTTCCAAAGGAAAATAAAATATGGTGTGCTTTAGATAATTAAGAGAGTAATTATCTAGACCGATTGGTGAAACATGTTTAGAGATATCAATTAGTATGTTTTGATCTAACTTTTTGTATACTTGAAAATAATAAGGAAAAGAAGAAAACTCCAGAAATTGGGATATTCCATAAGATAAAGGTCTGTTTTTAAATAATGTTAGAAAAGAGCAAGTTTTGGATATGAAAATATATCTAAATAAAACCCAACAATGTCAGTATAGGTGGGAAAACATTAATGAATTCCTATAAATAATTTAAGGGATATTTTGGAAAATAATGGGAGAAAGAATAATCAAGTTATCCAATATGTTCCATATACGTATATGCTACCCTTCATGAATTTTTGTGTGTCAATCAAGTAAACTGGAAATTAAGTTACATGAGTTCATGTATGGGAATTTGATAAATGTTTTCCTTGTATAATCGTGCATGCTCTTTCCATGAATGTATTTGTATAATCATGGGAAAGGGAACAAAGACCAAGGGAACAAGAGAATAAGGAGTATGTTGGAAATGAAAATGAAAAGGAAGTCTTCTTCTTTTATGGGAAAGGAGTTACCTCTTTCCCTTTAGCAATAAACCTCCAAGAATCCTATCTCCTCACAAGATACTATTGATTTACAGAGCCCCGAGCCATGCACCTAGATCTTATATATGGTTGCATCTATCTCGGTTAGAAACCCCCTTCATTACGGCCACCTCTGCACCTACCCAAACTCAAGCCTCAGCCATGACACTATTTCTCATTGGCAGACTCATGACCTTCATCACAAGAAAGGAAACTCAGGCCACAGCATGACAAGGACTATCATAATTCCGAAGGAACGCCTGAAGTCATCTAGACCACTCCGGCGATACTCCTTCCCCTTCTGAAGGATATACTCTCTATTAGGTTTCCATCACCAGCAACTAGGGACCTCGTTTACCTTAGCTCTAGCTACCACCGATCATACTCATGGCTTCCCCATGTTTTGATGGAGTCTAACAGAGTGGAACCAACTTGCTTTGATGGACATGGAGCCGCAGATCACAGATGACCCCAACCCCACACCCGCTTGTGGCATTAGACCCAACAACAGAGCAAACTTCTATGAGGAAGACAAAGACAAAGTAAAAGACACCTCTACCTTGAGAATGTGAAGCACATGTATGCAACTATTAGGGAAGAGGGGTCATTTGACCCATTTTAAAGCTGAACCAAATAGAAAATCAGAAAAGAGGTAACTTATTGACGTGGCAATCCCTGTTTAGTCCATTTATGCTAATTTTTCAAATATTCTAATAAATTATTGGTAGCTATGATGAAAACAAATTTGATAGGAAACTTGATCAGAAAAATGATAGGAATGAAAACAAAATATAATGGAGATGTAATTCTAATCCCAATTCTAAAAGTAATGCAAAATGTGTTAAAGTGGCATTTAAAGCATAACAACTCTAGTTTTGATGAATAGGTTGTTAATCATGTGATGTAATATGAAAATATGGAATATAATTGTGATGTAACATGATTAGGACCATAACGAGGATAATTAGAGTTGCTAATGTGTATAGTCATGAATATGAAGACTTAGAGTTAAAGATCCTAACTTATTATGTTGTTATGGACATAATTGAATGTAAGCAATCAATGGATGGACAAAATGAATATGACAAGTGAGGTTTCACTTAATGTTTAATATGTTATGGAATTAGGGTTTGTACCCCTATTCCTTAACCAAACCCTAAATCCTAGATTAGAACCTTAACAAGGTTTAATCAAATTAATGTGATGGTGACACTTTAAGGATTTACATATAAGCAGATTAAAATTTATTTCTTGATTTGCTTGCTTAATTGGATAATATTCTGAAGGGCTAGATAATCTGCATGGCTCGCCATTGAGGTGCCTCATTAAACTTATGACTACTTGCATTAGTATGTCGGTGTTTTTTGAGTGTTTCTTAAGGATTGAACAACTAAACTGTTGGAAGTTTATTTACAATTTGTACAATTATAATGGCACTATGAGTATCACATAAAGGAATATTATGTGAAGCAAATTCCAATTCTTATTTGCAAGTACTTGATGGAATATATGTTGTTAATTTACTTGCACTCTTTTTCATGCACCCCACGTACACAGTATAACTTGTTATACTGGTTCATGCTTTTGTTTCACCACATTTTAGGCACATGCCAGATAAGGTGATATCAAGATATGATGGACGGATGAAATAACTGGAAGACATTAAAGTTAACTTGTAAGGAGGATTAGATAGATGATACTTCTTATCATATATACAATTCTGATGATGGAAAGTTATGTAATTTCTAGAGGAACATTTTGTAAACAATACATTTGAATTAATGTAAATTATTTATTGCTATTTATTTTTTGCTAAATTTGGATCCTTGGGAAAATTTTAGGTAATGTCTCTCATACCTTAATTGGGGTTTGCTGAAATGTGAGTTCGATATACCCTGCCTCACCTTGTCACCCTCCCTCAACTCCTTGATGTTTCACTTGCTCAACGGCCACCTACACCATCAACCCTAAGGCATCCAATGCCTACAAACACCCCATCGTGGCCTTGTTTATTCACAAGACCACCACCAATAACTACTGCGGTTGGAGATTTGTGGTCAAAGAATTTACAGATAAACCTCACTCGAATCCTTGGAGTTAAGTCAACAATTCCTTTGGTCAGTGTCTCCTATGGTCAAGAGATACATATACTATTATCCTTTCTATTGTTGTTGGTCTTCACCCAATCGTGGCAATGCTCAGCGTGGAAACCTTCTCAACCCCCTGTAACATCACAAGGACAACATATCACCCTTGCCTGACCTTCAACGATGATCTGCAACATGGATCTGTAGACCTACAACTTTCTGGGATGAACAACCACCACACAATAAGGACTAGAACCCATCATCTAACATTGCAGAGGAAAGTAGATACCAATGATCAACCCTCATCTCTACACAATCCTCCCCTCTGACTATGTCACTCCCTATTGGTTCCGTTAAGGTGAATGACGACTAAGGACACCTCTCTCCACCACTGTCCACGCGACCAAAGAGTTCATCAGAATGTCTCCAATCATACAAGCACATTGTTGCAGACTAACTTTGTACAAGCCTCCGAATCAAGAAAGAATCGACTTCCATAACCATATCCCTCAGGTACTTGCCCCCTTCTCCTGTGTTTATTTTGACAAATTAGTAAAATGAAACCAAACAAAATTGATACCTTAGAAAGTGTAAACTGTGATTTATACTCAGACCTACTTTTGTGGATTCAATATATTGGGGGTATATGTATGACCTTAAGATTAGTAACAAAAAGGGAAATCAATGTAGAATATATATATTCACACATACACATCGTCATTTATTCCTATAGTTACTATATTTGCAATTGAGTATACACATGACCTTAAGATTACTAAGATGCAAGGGTAATTAATATGTAAACCATAGTCACAACCTAGGTATGTACTTTGATCTTATTAGCACATATGTATGACCTAGATGATTTTAGAGGAAGTAATATATCATTCAAAGTTTAAGAAAATTGATAGAAGACAAAATAATCCCTAGTCTCAAACTATATCCTTCAATAGTTGGCCTCAAAATTGGCTATTTCCATTAATGACTCATATAATGGATATTTCAACTTGATAAAGGGGTAAATGAACAAAAATAGTATGCAAAGAGATGAATATGGAGGAATTGAATTTAATGGAATCAAACCCTATTTATAATTGTGATATAAATATTGCAACCCATAAAGGCATGGAAATAAATTTCTAGAAAATGTTTCATAATAAAACATGTACATTGTATATAGGCATGTGGTATATACTAGTATATTACATCATAGACATATAACACATGAATACATAAATCATGAGAATGAATAATGATTACAAGATCATAGGTGACCACATATATAAAGATGAATACTATACTAATTACCTCAATATGAGATATTATAACAGCTAAAAGTGATTATATAATAAAATACTCCCTGAGGGGTAAAATTGTAAATCCACCTAATAAGAACTTAGGAAGTGAATTCCAAGCCAATAAACATCAAATAACTCTATTACATTCTTTCTTTCTAGATTTGTGAGGAAATTGCATCTTTGATCCTTCTATGCAACTCAGTTGCAAGTTCTCGATTAAGACATGTATAAATTCTCGATTCTTTATTCAACTATTTATTTACTTCTTGAGTTTCATATATATAACTTTGCAGAAGTGGTGAATCAATTTATTAGTCTTTCCCTCTTGTTGAAGTTCACCATGACTAAATTTAAATGTTTAATATTGTTGAGAAATTGAAATATTGCTAGATTTTGATATCGACACAAAAATTCAAAATATCGACTAAGAGATTTGGCTACCTAGATTCGGTGTGACTAAGAGATTTGGATCACTAGATTCGGTGTGTCATATCCCCCAACCCTGCATAGTGGATAATAGACAATTAGAAGTCCCCTGGTACTAGTTACCCCTAGGCACCTAGACACCGACAAAGACAAAATATTGGATTGATCGTGCCAATTGATATATCTTGTCATTTTGAATAATTTTATAACTTGATATTAGTTTTGAGAAAAATATTTTCATTTTGTAATCTTGATATTAGTTTTGAGAATCCATTTATTATTATCTAGTGATCACTTTGAATTATCATACCTTTTTGAAACTAGAATGGTAACTAGACTATCTTTTGTTATTACCATAGTCCACCAAGCCATCTTACCTAGATTTGATCTCATAACTTTTAACTTTCAAAATAACTCAATAATTGGATTTATTACCATCCTAGCTAACCTTTATTTTCCCTTTATGAGGTCCATGTGTGTTTTTGTTCCTCTAGGAACTCAAGGATAGGTGATATAGATGTCGACCAGAAAAGACATGCAAGAGTTGTCCTCTGTTGAAGAGTAGATAGGAATTAATGTCTATTCTTGATCTTGTAATCATATTTATAAGCCTCCATAACTCTGATGTAAAGCACGATTGCAATAAATATTGTTTATAATTTTGATATAATTTTTGTAAATATTTGATCATAAAGATCGAGTCTTTCCAACATGGTATTAGAGATATGAACAATCTATACTCATGGATGTCTCCTAGAAGTTAGGGTTAGATAACTAGTTCACATAGAACTTAAAGTAGTTTACAATTAACCCTAGTCTTGCTAGATCTATTCACTGAAGATAGAAATGGAAACTTAGGTGAAATTAATTGTCTAATACTCCTTTTAATAGCATCACCCTGTAAGTGTAACGAGTTGAGGTGTCTAAGGAAGGATGTTTAGTGAAGGTTATGGCATAGTTATTATCGATCCACTTAGTTGGTGGTGGGGTTTCCTCACTTTTCATACCGACCAAGCAAAGGCAAATTCTACTACTTAGGAATATAATAAACCCTAACCAAAGTCACCAATCTATGCCAGTATGTCAAAAAAAGGATATAGAAAACTTAAATACAACCTTTGAGAGACCTAGTAGTTAGTGAAACTAGAAGCCCTAAGTTATAATTCATGAATCCCTTTTGATTGAAAACAATTCCCTTCTTCCCTAATATAAATGAAATGACCCTTTAGGTTTCATGCAAATCTTCTTTGACTGTTTGAGTCAAGTAGTTAGGATGGTGAATGTTGGTAAGAGGTGATTGTGACTTCCTCATTACATTGATTTTGGCCATTTTTAGTTTTGCATCGAAATTTTTTGCTTCGAGAAATTACTTTCTTTATAATACTATATCTACAAATAAAATGATTTTATGTAACTTTATCAATTATTCCTAGAGCTAAGTCACAATCATGGAAATATGAGAAAACCCTAGAGTTGGTGAAAGATTACCTTGAGTTTGACATACCTAATTTAGATTTCTAGTTGAATCCTTTTAAGGTGTGAAGAATAACATCTGACTAGAACATGGTCATGCTAATTTTGAGGACAAAATCAACTTTAAGGGTTGGAGAGTTGTAACATACCAGACTTTGGCACTAAATTCAATCTTGAGCTATTATACATATCCTCCAAAATTGAAATCCTCTTTTGCTATAATTTCATCCATATTTGTTCTCGATTCAATTATCTTCAAATTTGAACTACCAAAATGCAATTTATCACCATTTTGATCAAATCACCTCATTTGGGGCCCACAATTGAAGAACTAAACTCAATTGGAAATTCTTGGCTTTAGAATCACATAGAAAGATAGTATTGAATTCCTAGATGTTGATGTTTGGATTCATTGCGAGTTTAAATATATTGGGCCATCTTAAACTCATGAATTAAGGGATCTAGTATTCTTAATAACTCAAGTAATGACCATTAAAAACATCTTAAAGTTTAGAGACTGAACATGTGAGTACTTCACAAGATATAAATTCCTAAATTCATTCAGGACTTAAATGAAAAATACACAAAAATTAAGTGGGTCAAAATGGCCATTGACTGCATTACCCCTAACCCCACTAACCCTATGAACATCATGTCATGCGTTCCACAACCGCAGTGGTCGTTACCATCCTTGGGCAATGGTGACCCACAACCCCCCACCATGGCCTCTCTCTCCCATGTTGGCTTCTCCCCCAAGCCTGGTCTTCATAGTCACACCCTCAATCAATGGTAAGGAGAACCGCAAGCCAAAGGCCATTGAAGGCCGACAAACTGAAATAGAAACGACTGACAAAGCCGCCAATACTCATCATTGAATGAACATTACGTTAGTCGCTCCATGTTAACCATAGGACCTCTCTCCCGCTAGATGCATTTACTCTCCTCTAACCTCGAAAACCACAATCAAAGCCTAGAATAACCAAATATATATAAGCATCTACACACAGACATGAGTAACACCTACATATTGGAAAATGACCTCCCCCAAACCTACAACGATGATAATATAATAAGTCAACAAACACCCTTGACTATGACTTCCTCACCTCGTCTGCCTCCCTCAACTCCTTGATGTATCACCTGCTTGATGAATACCTACACCATCAAACCTAAGACAACCAATGCCTGTAAACACCCCATCATGGCCTTGTTTATTCATGAGACCACCTCTAGTATGTACTACACCTAGTGAACTATGGTTAGAGCATCTATAGAGCAACCTCAATGGAATCCTTGGATTTAAAGTGACAATTCCTTTGTCCAGCGTCCCCTGCGGTCAAGAGATACATAGACTCTTCTCCTCCCTATCATCGTTGGCCTTCACCCAACCGTGGCTACGTTGTCAGACCCAACCACCATGGCAAAAACCTTCTCAACCCCCAGAACATCACAAAGACAACACAACACCCTTTCCTGACCTTCTATGACCATCTTCAACATGGATCTATAGACCTACAACTTGTGGTGATGAACACCCACTACTCCACAAAGACTAGAACCCACCATCTAACCATGCAGAGGCAAGTAGAGATCAAGGATCAACCTTCAACACTACATGATTCCTACATGATCCTCCCCTCTGACTATGTCACTCCCTACTGGTTCTGTTAAGGTAGAAGGCAACTAAGGACACCTCTTGCCACCACTATCCACACAACCAGAGAGTTCATTGAAACTTCTCCAATCATGCAAGCACATTGTTGTAGATGGACTTTGCACAAGCCTCCGACTCAAGAAAGAACTGACTTACATGACCACATCCATCATGTACCCACCCCTTCTCATGTGTTCAGTTCAACAAACTAGTAACGTGAAACCAAATGGATTTGTACCTTATAAACTATAAACCTTGATTTATACTAAGACCTACTTTTTTTGGATTCAATATATTGGGGTATATGTATGACCTTAATTAGTAACAAAAAATGAAATCAATGTAGAATATATATAGTCACACATAGACATCTTCACTAATTCCTATATTTACAATAGAGTATTACACGACCCTAAGATTACTAAGATGCAAGGGTAATTAAAATGTAAACCATAGTCACGGCCTAGATACATACTTTGATCTTATTAACACATATGTATGATCTAGATGATTTTTGAGGAAGTAATATATCATTCAAAGTTCAGGAAAACTGATAAAAGACCAAATTAATCCCTAGTATCAAACTATATCCTTCAATAGTTGGTCTCAAAATTGACTATTTCCATTAATGACTCATATAAAGGATATTTCAACTTGATAAAGGGGTAAATGAATAAAAAGAAGTATGCAAAGAGATAAATATGGGGGAATTGAATTTAATGGAATAAAACCCTATTTATAATTATGATATAAGTATCACAGTCCATAAAGGCATGGAAACCAATTTCTAGAAAATGTTTTCACAATAAAAAAATCTACATTATGTATAGGCATATGGTCTATACTAGTGTATTACATCATAGACATATATCACATGAATACATGAATCATGAGAATGAATAATGAATAATGATTATAATATCATAGGTGACTAAATGTATAAAGATGACTACTATACTAATGAACTCAATATTAGATATTATAACAACCAAAAGTGACAATTTAATATAATTTTTATGTCCTCAAATTTTAGTAATTTGAAATACATAACTATAAAACTTGATTGAAAAACAAATCCCTAGATTATTATTGATAGAACGATATTATAACTTATGAGACCATTTTCATAGCAAATATCTCCTTGGGGCACAAGACAAAGGAATAAGAGAATTTGTATGCAAATAATTACTAATGGCTTTATGAATTATTGGATAATAGAAATATGAGGTGATATGCAAGTTTCTAAAAGAAAATATGATGTGAAGTGTTTTAGATAATTAAAAAAGTATTTATCTAGACAGTTTAACAACACATGTTTTGAGATGTCAATTAGTATTATTTAGATCTAACTTTTGGTATACTTGAAAATAATAATAGAGAGGGGGAGAATTCTAGAAATTGGGAGAAAAAGAATGTTCAATGAGATAGTATTGTTTTAAATAATATTTAAAAGAACAAGTTTTGTATGTGAAAGACATCCCAATGAATCTAAATTACTAAAAAATATAACTGGGAAAGGTTTTTATGAGTTGCCATGGGATGAGGATAATTGGTTTAAAGCATATACCAATTAGAGAGATAAAAGAATAATCCAGAAACCAATACTAAAGTGGAATCTAAATAGAATAAATGACCAATTATCCAATGAATACCATAAAGTTATGTGCATTCCTTAATGACTTGTTGGTTGCCAAATCCAAATCCTAATAAGAAAAGGATAGTGTCTTATTTAATCTTGGTTTATAGGAGGAAAGGCCAAGAGTTGTTATAAAGAAATAAAATGAGAATATTTTCCTTGGTAGTGTTGGGTGTTGGATAGAAAGAGATGCCTTTATAGAGATATATATTGTCGATGGTTTGGAAACACCTTCCATATCTATTAATCCTAACCCACATTGTTTTCCCTATGGGTATACAAGGAAGGTAACTCAGGCTTCCCTTTAGAACATTTGTCTCCTTTTCTTCTCTCTTCTTGATTTTAGGGTTTCTCCCAGAATAGATACACATATGGAAACCTAGAACCCTCGCTTCTTTGGTGGCACCCGCCTTGTGTAAACCACAAGAAGTTGTGATGTTAATCCTTGTCTTTTGGACCATTGTGCTAACCTTCCTTGTGCCTGTTAGGATGAACTAATGCTACAGAAGGTTCTCAGGTTCCTAGAGAAGTGCTAGAATGGCTAACCTCTCTTACATCTCGGTCCAACCATGGAATGACCATGCATAGATATCGTGATGCCATCACCACCTTCCCATTCCTAGCTTCTTCTTTGAGTGGAGAGGAACTTCTATTTGATTTATGGTGATGACCCTTGACCATAAGAGGGGTTTGAGTACCTCGACATGATGCTAGTAGAAAGGTCAGTGCCTACAATCATCCTGCCACTCCATGCTTCTTCACATCTACCTCTATGTCAAGGAAGCTCCAGGCATGCATCTAGGATGACCCTAGGGAACGACGAAGGTCTACAGAGATCTCCAGGCATTCGACTCTATCAACCACAACACCTGAGGTGTTTAGGTATAACTTTCTATCACCTTTCTCAGGATGTCATCATCCTCCAAACTGGTAGATAGGAAGCCACCTTCACTCCCCCAGCTCCACCAGCCACCTGACATGATTTTTTTCGTGTGTAGAACGCAAGTGCATGCGTCAATGTAATATAGGCCTTTGTGAGGCCCGAGTCGAACTCAGGGACACTGAACTATCGGTAGACTACTACTAACTATTCACAATCAGCTAGACCGGTTAAAAAGGTTTTAAGAGTTGATTAAAAAGAAAAAGAAAATAAAAGAAAGCAAAGCAATCGATTAAATGTTGAGTTTAATCAATTTATATGGGAATCTTTAGGATTGTGGTTTCACCGCGGGTTCTCGTTATATGAATTTCCACATAATTAATCAAATTCATCTCTCATTTCGAGTAGTGGCATGTAGTCAAAATTGTTCACTGTCGTGATACAATTCACTGCCTAAATCTAGGTCGGTTCCACCATCATAGTAACCTATACCCTAAACTAGGTGCATTAGAATCAACCTCTGGGTTTCCACCATTAACCGTACATCACCTTGTTCAAGGAATTTATGAGTTAATGTGAATTTTGTCTCTTTTCAACCATTAATTCTTCTTTCAAAGCAATTAAAGGCATTAGATTATCATTAGGGTGATCAAGAATAATGATATAATGGAGAAAATCAAATCATACCATGGATTTAAGAGACAAAATATGAATTACTATGATAAAAATGCCATACAACAATTACCCGGGCTACTCCCGGTCCTAAAGACAAAGGGGATTAGCCCCACATGTTCATCTCAGAGCAAGACATGGTGGAAGAAAGGGAAAACATGAAGAAAAATGTAGATGAAGTGACGTAAACCCCTGAACGGAGAAGATCTAAGTGTTCCTCGACGTAGAATATGCGATCTATAGCCTTTCGGCGGTGGACAACGTCTTCTTTGGCTCTCGAAATGGTTGGGGCGTGCTTCTGAGCTCCGTTCTCCTCTCTCACTCTCCTTGGGATGTGTGCAGTGGCTAATGACATGATAGATGGCTCTTGGCCGCCGTCATTAGGTATAAACACCAACTTAGATTTCCGAAATATCACCACCGTTGGATTCGGGCCGATCTGAAAAAAAACTAATCTGATGGCGTCGATACCATCGATGCGAGTCGATGGTATCGACCCTTTGTGATATCGGCAAGTTTCCTTTCTTCTCTGTCATTCAGCCTAATGCAGACTCGATACCATCGACGTGGGTCGATGGTATTGACACCCTTAGGCGTCGGTTGTATCACCTTTCTGACACTGAAGTTGTAAAACCTCGATAGTATCGACCTTTGTGTTGATAGTATCGACCTTTGTGTTGATAGTATCGACCGGCTGATCGATGGCAACCTGAAGGTAACTCGCTACCATCGACTTCCCAGTCGATGGTATCGACACTGCTTGGATCCTTGCGGCTGTCTGTCTGTGACTGTGTCGATACTATCGACGGATGTCGATGGTATCGACGGATGTCGATGGTATCGACGGATGTCGATGGTATCGACAACTGTATATATGTGTTTTTCTTGAAATTGCAAGACAAAACCAAATCAGCCAAGCTAAAACCCATTATAATAATTGTTTATAATCAAAAAGATAAAATATGAGAGATTTGATGCAAAACTAGATTATAGACTAAAGCAATATGAATCATGCAATATTAACCACCGAAGTGACTAATAAACATAGAAAACACATGTAAACAAGTTTATAAAAGTGACTTAAAATCATCGCATCAAACTCCCCTAAGCTTGAACATTGCTCATCCTCGAGTAACAAAACTTTTAGAATAGAATTGTGAGGGTAAACTAAAGAACGGATTATCACAACAGACTTTACCATATGATCTCCGCCAGACATTCACATTTCGGCCCTTACTAAACACAGAATGATAATTACCCTCAAGGCGACAATAATCATCCATAAAAGATATCTACCTCAAAATTGATAAACACTATTACATAAGGCAGTTAACATAATCAAATCCTCCGGTTCAGGCTTGGTGCATCTTTATGATCTTCTATCTACGTTGCTCGTTTCCTACCTACCATCTAAATGGAAGAAACTCTCCTGATATTAATGAGTGAGGAGAATATCACGGTGGCCTACCAATTCGAGCAACGGGTGGATGGGATAGGTGGTTTTGGAAGAAATGGAAGAACAATACAGTTTTTAACATGCACAAATAATAATAATGACCTAAATGATGCATATGCAAATGAAAATGCCCTAGTGCCTACATTTGGGTGGAATGATGCATGTTCCGACTATCCCATCTCATGCGAGATAGAATATCTACAACTACATAATGTGCTTATTCTTCCTATTATACAGGTGAAACAAGATCTTTTCTCCCTCTAAAACCAGCCTTTTTTTGTCTTTCTTTTTTTTCAAAGCCCTTCTTTCTCTCAAAATGGCTAATGCAAAATGTACAATATTTTTTAGAATTTTTTTTTTTCATTTCGGGCTTATTTTAACATAACTGTTATTCTTGAGGCATTACAAATTAATGTTAGAGAGTATAGAACGAGTCACCTGCTTCTCTTATTTTTCAGAAGAAATAAAGCACAACTTGTCCTATATGCTCAAAAATATGTTAAAATGAAACACATGAGATCAGTTATGCAACTATGATGACATGCACTCAAGAATGTGTGCATGCATGATTCATCTAAAAAAAATTCATTTTCCATTTTTTAATGCAAAATCTAACTAAAATGCTATGCAATCAAAAGATGAAAATCGTAATGTTCTTCCAAATTCTTATGGTGGAGTGTGAAAAAAATGGGGTGGATAGATCACAAGATTAATTCCTGAACCATTGGAAAATATTATATGTCCCTCCTTACTGACCTGTGTAACAATTAAGAGGTTTCTCTCTCTTATTTCAGATTAAGGTCTCATTACCATTTGGTCAGTTTAGGCTCAAACAACCAATTTCGTCCACTTTTTGTGAATCATAGGCATGTACAGTTGTAGTTTTCTATTTTAAAGTTGACAAACCCAATTATTTTCATAAGTCATGTGCTCAAGGTTGAACAAAACAAGCTTGCAAAATCACTAAATTTTTTTCAAATTGACCCCTGATTCCCATGTGACACACAGAGATGACACATCACATTAGACATCCACAGATACACTAGATAGAGTGTGGATCCTAAAAACTAAGAAAATTAAACAACAGAAAAGGCAAATAATTGCTAAAAACTAAAAGTAAAAACTAGAAAAAAGATAGAAGATGTTCCATCTCCCCCCCTAAGCTTGAATTCGACTATGGCCTCATAGTCAAAAACAAACTTAAACGGTGGAACAGTGATATCGATCATTGGTCAGGTGGTGGCGGGTACTGCGGAGCGGTAGGGTCCCATGATGGATACTGCCCCTGAAAATTCGGATCATACGGGGGCATGGGCAGAGGTTGAGGATATCCCTCGAAGTAGTTTTGGCTCCAATAGTTGTCGTAGAAAGGTTGTTGCTGCATCTCCATCCTATGCAACCTGTCATGAATATTTTTTTGGTTGGCGAGGAGGAGGCACTCGTTCTCGTATATGGCCTGATGGTTCACGAAAAGCCGGTTCATGGTATCCTGAATACCTACAAAAGAATCAGTATGCTGCTGTTGGGTCTGCTGAATCTCCTGCAACATTGAGTACATCCCTTGCATCGAATAGGAATCCTCTCCTTATTGAGAGGGCTGAGGTGGCGGAGGTTGTGAAGAAGATGATGCACCCTGGTGGAAGCGAGGATGCTTCCGCGGTGCCACTCGTGCCCGAAGAGGAGTGAAAGCCTCCTCTTCCTCTTCATGCTCGTCGCCGTCATCATTGTTGTCGTCGTCCCCGTCTTCCTCTTCATCGGAGTCGTTGATGGTGATGATGGGCCACCGGAAGTTCCGAGCTCCCTCGATGTTGAAGACGGGGTCTGGAAGCACACATTCTTGATATTCGTGATTTACATGGCAATGTGCATAAGCCACGCCATCATGGAGCATAAGGAGATTGGAGCGGTGTAGACGATGCAGGTTGAACTTGTTCCTGTTGGAAATCGGAGCGAGTTGGGAAAAATCCAACCCAAGGTAGAGAGCCAATGGTGTGATGAGCCCTCTAAAGTGGATAGGAGTTTTTGGGGTACTCCTCTTCACAACCAACACACACGTCAAGAAAAATGCGCCCCAATTGCACTCCTCTCACTTCAACAGATTATACAAAAAGAACAAGTCTGTCTCCTGAAATTTACTAAGTGAGAGGTAGCTCCAAGCAAAAAGAGTAGTGCACAACATGTGGTGCAGAATCCTCACAAACGGATGCTCGAAGTCGGCGATGGTTGCGTTGTGGTAGCTGACAGACTTGCATGGAGGTACGGTTACCAGCTGGGCGAAGATGTCATCGTAATCGGTCTGATTGTCCGACCTCCTGTGCTAGTCTCTTCCATATTTCCAGTTTTATATGGAATTGAATTGCTTGAGGGTGAGAGTGTAATTGTTGTTGTAGAGCTGGAAAGAAACGTGGCCCTGTATCCATTCTCGATCAGTGGCGATGAGGTCGTTCAGCACGACACATATGTACAGCAACACCATGAACTCTGCCATGAGCTCTTTGTATGTCGGCCACTCACCGAAAAATGGTTGGTCGTCAGCGTGGAACTCCATCTCGTTGGGCCTCCTGCCCGTATTCCTTGCTTGCCCTTGAAGGACATAAGAAAGATTGGGCTCGAACCCAAGGTTGCGAACCATGGTCCGATCGACGTAGTGGGTTGGCTCGATTTTCCTTTTCAGCAACTCCTCATATACCTTCCATACTTCCATGGAAGGATGAACAATCCTCGGATGAGGAATCGATCCAGGTGGTGGAGGAACAAATGTCGGAATCTCCATCGGGGCCGCCCTTGAAGAAGATGCTCCTTCCGTCCACACCATCATCGCAGAGAGAAAGGGAATAGGAGATAGAGATCGGTGAAGGTCGGAGAAGATGATCTCCGCTCAGTGCAGAACTCGGGGAAGATATCCCGATCCTTGGATGCTCGACGAAGGCCTCCGGTCGCTCAACAATGATCAAGGCACAAGTGGAAGGAAGAAGCTCTGAAGGTGTGAAGAGATTTGACATTCAACCCTTTCTTTTATAACTGAGTCCATCGCTACTATTGACCCATCGATACCATCGATGGGGTGTCGATGGTATCGACACCTGTAGCACAAACTGGGTCTTCTCTAGTATCGACAGTTGTCGATTGCCTGATGTGGGGGCCCGAATCGATGACGTGCCGATACTATCGACATGTGTTGATGGTATCGACCCATCCCACAGATCGACTTCCTTGATTTAGCGGCCGCCGTTGATTTCTCCTCACGGATCGATGACGTGTCGCGTTGATACCATCGACGCGAGTCAATGGTATTGACTCTGTATGGATCAATTGCCCTCGCGAGGCTCGGGCGCCGCTTTCTTACTATTGCCGGGTCGATACCATCGACAAGGCCGTCGATGGTATCGACTTCACTGAGACAATTTCTTCTATAAATCTTCAGGGATCTCGTGAGTATCAACATCCTCGTCGATACTATCGACCCCGTGCTATCGTTTTATTTGGCGTCTCTGATGGTAGGTCGATACCATCGATGAGGCTGTCGATGGTATTGACTCAAAAAAATTTCTGCAGTTGCCTACCTGTACCCATGTCGCTACCATCGACACAATGGTCAATGGTATCGACTCTGCCTCAGACCTACACACTGAACAAATGATCAAGGTATCATTTTTACACTAAAAACAAAATTAAACCAAACAAACTCATAAATGTGAAAGAAATGGACAAAACTACCAATGGTTGGGTTGCCTCTCAACAAACACCCTTATTTAACGTCTTAGGCTAGACAAAATCAAGATTATCATGCATCCTTAAGTTCTATGAGTTTGACCTCATGCACTTTCCTCATGTAATCCTCACCAAAGTATAGATTCAACCTTTGTCTATTGACCAAAAATGTCGTCTCTCCATCGTGCACCAGGATGGCACCATGTGGTCGTACCTCCTCCATAATGAAAGGTCCACTCCATCGGGATTTCAATTTCCCAGGATGCAGCTTCAACCTTGAGTTGAACAATAACACACGATCTCCCTTTTTGAAGACACTCAGTTGAATGTGTCGATCGTGAATGAGTTTTGTTCTCTCCTTGTAAATCCTCGAGTTTTCATAGGCATTCATCCTCAGCTCATCTAGCTCATTGAGCTCTAGCATTCGTTTCTTCCCTGCCTCATCATAAGTCAAGTTAAGCTTCCTTAGCGCCTAGTGCGCCTTATGCTCCAACTCTACCGGTAAATGGCAGGCCCGCCCATAAGCCAACCTAAAAGGCATAGTGCCTATAGGTGTCTTAAATGCGGTTCTATACGCCCATAAAGCATCCGGTAACAAAGTACTCTAGTTCTTTCTTGTCGAAGCCACTGTGCGCTCTAAAATTTTCTTGATTTCTCTATTGGACACCTCGACCTGCCCTTGTGTCTATGGGTGGTATGGGTGATGGAGCTTCCACTTACGTGGAATTGCGTGCACCACTAAAAATCCTAAAGATGGTAAGTCTTTAAGTTTATCCTTGCTTATACTAGATAGAAAACTCCACCCACGTATGCTAAGATACGTGGAAGTCTTATCGTAGTATAGTTAAGGGTTGAATCCACGGGACAACGGTCTTGTTGTAAGAAACAAGATAGAAAACGCTAGAATATCACTTAATCACTCAATAGTTGGTATTTAGATCAAAAGGTTGATTTGGTTGTTTTTAAGCTAAGTGCAAATAAAGTAAAGAAAGCAAGTAAATTTGAGGAGTCAAACTTCGATAAAAGTCACTAGGGTGTGATCGGTTTTTCACCGCCACTACACATGGATCAACACATGCAAAGCAAAACATAACCTGCAAAAAGAGTCTAGTCAGTTAGTATCTTTGTAGACTTAGCTTCCTTTCGAAGAACTAACTACGAGAAGTGTGGGAATGTTGCAACACCATCCATTCCCGAACAAATGGTCACTTACTTTGCATCATTCCCTTCGCGAAGTGTGTTCCTCGACTTACCAAGGTTGCACTTTCATACGTCAACTGATTCCATTTCATAGTATGAAAGTGCAACAAATGATAGTGAGTTTACTCCACTTCTTGAGATACACTTCTAGATACCAAAACAGATGCATGGTGGATACATGCACCAGGAACCAACATACAAACGAGTTTCAAATCTAATAGTACAAACGTAGACAATTCATACTAAAAGATAAAGGATAACACAAGTTGGAGATCAAGTAACATGCATTCATTAAACGTTTGATGTCGAACTGAAAAGATAAGGACTCTATATTAAAAATTATGGATTACATTTACATGATATGAAAACATGGGTAGCGGGGCTACTCCCCGCACCCTAGTGAGAGAGACTACTCGCTCATAACTAGGACAAAGAAGGAGGCAAGAAGAGAGAGAGAGTGTCATCCCCACAAAGGAGAGAGGAAAGTCAACCCCTTGGAGAGAGAGAAACGATCCACCAGCTTCACAGGTTGCTTGATGATGAGATCTCCCTCTTCCCACCTTCTTTGGCGGAGAGAGAGAAAACAGCTTCAAGATGGAGTGTGGGTCTCAGACCGGCAGCCCCTGGGCAGAGGATGGAAGTCGGATTTGCTCTAGAGTGATTGAGGCAGCCTTTGGACGTCTGAAAAACTCCCCCTCTGTGATGGACCCTTGGGGTCTTATTTATAGGCCTTAAGTGAAGTCCAAACGGTTTGGAGACCGTTTGGACCTCAAGACCGTTTGGACCTCAAGACCATTTGGATCTTGAGACCGTTTGGCTTCATGCGGTCTTGAGACCGTTTGAACTCCATGCGGTCTCAGGACCGGTTGGCTTCATGCGGTCTTAAGACTGTTTAAACTCCATGCGGTCTTGAGACCGGTTGGCTTCATGCGGTCTTAGGACCGGTTGGATTCATGCGGTCTTGAGACCGTGTGACTCCATGCAGTCTCGGGATCGGTTGGCTTCATGTGGTCTTGAGACCGTGTGACTCCATGCGGTCTCGGGATCGGTTGGCTTCATGCGGTCTTGAGACCGTGTGACTCCATGCGGTCTCGGTACCGATTGGCTTCACGCAGTCTTGAGACCGTTTGAACTCCATGCGGTCTTGAGACCGGTTGGCTTCATGCGGTCTCGGGACCGGTTGGCTTCATGCGGTCTTGGGACCGTTTGAACTCCATGCGGTCTCGAGACCGGTTGGCTTCATGCGGTCTTGAGACCGTGTGACTCCATGCGGTCTCGGGACCGGTTCGCTTCATGCGGTCTTGAGACCGTGTGACTCCATGTGGTCTCGGGACTGGTTGGCTTCATGCGGTCTTGAGGTTGAGTTATTCTTTTATGATTTTTTGTGCTTTTTTTGCATATATAGAAAGGAAAAGTTAGTCTGATAGTATATTTACAAAAAAGGGTAAATTTAGGATTATGTATAGTTTTAACTTAGAAAGAGTATGGAAAACTAAAGAAAAGGACTAAGATAATCATCCAAAATGGGAGGTTATCACCCCCCCCCCCCCCCAACTTAGAGTCTAGCTTGTCCTCAAGTTGGATAGAGCTGAGACATGTAATGGCGAGGCGATTTTATTTAGTTAGGATTTCCATACTCTTGTTTCAATTCTTAACCTGAGTTCCCCTAAGGTCATATCAAGTCTTATTGCTTGCCTTGACTCTTTCAGATTTTGAGAGTTGCTCGGGTCTCGGGTTTTTTCTGTATCTCGTAGTTCGCATTGGGACCACCTTTATTTTGTGCATGTTGTTGACTCTAATCAGCTTTATACCTCTCTGAAAGACCTACTGGAAGCTAGAGAGGGTATGAGGGTTGGCTAAAAGCTTGAAGTGTAGCTCCCCCTTCAAGTGGGGGAGGGGCTGTCTATGCTTTTTAGGATCTCACTACCGGGCACGACACATCTGCCTTTATGAGGGCAGCTGAATGTACCGGCTGGGTGAGTCCTTTATGAGCCTTTCATATATTTAGATACCTTAGGGTTCCATTACCGGGCACGACACATCTGCCTTTGTGAGGGCAGCGGAATGTACCGTCCAGATGAAACCTTCATCGGTTCTTTATATAGATCCTTATTCATGGCACAACTCTCATAATTTTATTCGTCTCTCTGGCTTTTATTCGATAACTCGCAGGCTTGGGTTTTGGGGTTTTGTTTGGGAATTTATTTTGGGCGGCCAAGCCTCTTTTATTTTGAAGAGAGGAAAGTTGTTCTTAGGGTTTTTCAACATGCACTTATTTGGTTTGTGGTCCACTTGCAGAACCTCTTGATTTGGAAGTTGCCTGATTCCCCTCTCATCCTTGAGAGCTTGGCTTATTTCTGCCTTGATTTTGACCCGTGGAGAGTCAGATAAAGAATTGAAGCAAAATCATGAAAATTAAGAGTGGAGCGACATTATTAAATCACCATTAAATGTCTAAGTGCTATTTACTTTTGGGGACTAACATGATTCTAGAGTTAAATGAGGGTGATTATACTCGAAAAGGGTTAATTAAAAAGAAAGTTAAAAAGGGAAAATGTATAAACAGAGAAAGGAAAAGAAGGAAGAGGGATGTAAAAATGATACCTCGCCCTTATCTAATGCACACAAGAAAAAATAGAATGTAAGATATTAGAGGGATCAGTGAGGAGGTTTCGGACATCGTCGAATTGACAGCCGAATTCCTCACTGATATGTGCAAAAGGGACCCCAGGAGCGGAAGGGTGGGATGGCCGGGGTCTGCGTGGGATGGTACTAGTGTCTTGTGGAGGAGACACTGATGATGCCCCGAGCTACGTAGTGACTGTGGATGTAGTCACCAGCGGTGTCGGGGTGGTTGTGGAAGTGAAAAGTGGTGAAAGCGGTGGTAGCGATAGTGATGGGGTGGAAACTGCGGAGGTGAAAGGGAAAGTGGTGAAGTCGGGCATAGGGATGGAGAAGGGAAAGCCCGAAGGGAAAAGGGGTGATGAAGAGGATGTGAATGGTTGCATGGATGTGATGGGGAAGAAAGGAGTGGTAGATGTTGAAATGGTGGAAGGTGGAGTGGTGGCAGCAGTTAGCTGCTCGTGTAGACTCTGAATGAAAGAGTCGATTGAGGAGGAGGTTAAGATTTCTTCATGGAGCTTCTCGGCCTCAGGATTTGGCTTAGATGTTGGTGTCCCCGACAGCTTTTGGGCCTACGACTGCCTTCTAGAAGGTCGTTTGACGGGTATTTTTGTTGGTCGAGCTGCCGGGGATGTGATGCTCAACTTCGTTTGTCCCGTTGTAGCTTTCTTTTCAGTTGTTTTAACCGAAGCTAGTAGTTGTGAAAGGTCCTCATCAGAGAAGAGGAGTTGTTTGGTATCATACTTTGCTAGCTCCGGAAGCGGGATGAGTGTTCTGAATGACTTAACCATAGGGCAGAAGACATAGTGTAGTTTCCCATCCTTTTCCTTGATGATGAAGGAGTTCTTCAGAGTTTGTTCATTGGTAAGGATGTCACCCTTTAGTTGCGTGCAGCGGGGTAGGGGTCTGTCCATCTTGAGGTATTTGATAATAGATGTGACATGCCCCCCATGCATATTTCTTTCCCCAGGCTAGAGGTTGATAGTTTTTGGATCAGTTGTCATCTGATATTGACCGGCCTTTTGTTAAGAATAGACCAGAGAACGAAAAGATCTGAAATTATAACGTTTCCCCCCTCTGTCCTGGGGAAGAGTGTGCCAGCGAGAATTGTGTGCATGGTACGCATAAAGCCAGAGTGTATATTGGACGCTTTGCACGTATTCGCATCATAAGTGGGGATCCCGGTTAGAGATTTCTAGAATTTGTGTCTGTTGAACTCTGAATGTTCGGTCCCCACCTCCATGGCTTTCCGCAGCTGGTCCTGGTTGTCAATGAAGATTGTGATCAGCATATTTTCCGTTATGACAACCTTGCTGCCGAAGATTTGGGTGACGAGCCTTCTGTCACCCCCGTCCCGTGACCTATCCATGATGTCGACGGGCTCTTTGGTCAGAAAAGTGAAGAATTCTGTAGTGGGTTCGGAATAGGATACTTCAGGTACTAGACACAACCTGGCGAGGTTGGCTTTGTCTAGCACGTCGAAGATACGATCGTATATCCCCATCCTACGCAGTATGCTGGAGCACACATATTTGGTGGGTTTTAGTGTTTTGTCAGCGGGGAGGTTGGTTTGGATGAAGAGGTTTTCTGGTGGTGGTGATGGGAATGAAAGTGGGGGTGGTAACAGGGATGGTGGTGGTAGTAGCAGGAATGGTGGTGGTAGTGGTGGTAGTAGCAGGAATGGTGGTGGTAGTGGCGGTAGTAGCAAGGATGGTGGTGGTAGGTTTTGCAAAGGGTTGATCCATGGCAGAGGCAGGTCGAACTTGTTTCCTTGCCCGTTTCTTGGAGGGCTGCCCAGATGCAGTCTCCAAGACCTTGCGTTTCCCCTTTTGTTCTTTAGCAGGGGATTCCTCCTCGGAGTTAGGATTGTACTCCGAGCCTTCATCATCAGAAGAAGAGATCTCAACTTCTTCTTCAGGTGCCTCGGCTAGGCACTTTTCGAGGCGATCAAGCTCGCACAGGACATCCATTATTTTGATATTTGGAGGTGCCTTCCCGGTCCTGTTGAAGTCAACTCTTATCTTTTGGAGCCGAGCTTGTTTTTCCAGTAGTTCCTTTAGTTTCCAGATTTCAGGGTCTTCGAACCCGATGACGTTCTTTGCTGGTGATGCCATAGCTGTAGAATGAGAAATCAAGAGTTAGAATAACATGTTTAGAAAGATTTGATTTTATTAATATTTATGTATTTTTGTATTTTTATGGAAATTAGATGAATGTGCAAGCCCAAACGGTTTTCAAGACCGTTTGGTCCCAAACAGTTTCAAGATCGTTTGGTCCCGAACGGTTTCAAGACCGTTTGGTCCCGAATGGTGTCAAGAGCGTTTGGTCCCAAATGGTTTCAAGATCGTTTGGTCCCAAACGGTTTCAAGACCGTTTGGTCCCAAACGGTTTCAAGACCGTTTGGTCCCGAACGGTTTCAAGACCGTTTGGTCCCGAATGGTTTCAAGACCGTTTGGTCCCAAACGGTTTCAAGGGCCGTTTGGAGAACGAAGCGTCGCATGGCCATCGGCGAAGGCGAAGATGAAGGTAAAACGGCATAGCGACAGCGGATGCGTTGGCGACGACGACGAAAGCGGCGGTGATCATCGGCGATAAGGGCGATGGTGAAAACGATGATAAAAACGACGGTGAATCCGGTGGTGAAAACGGTGATGAAGACAACGATGAAAAAGGCGGTGGCTCTGGTGATGGAGACGGAGGGGAAGACGGTGACGGTGGTCAGGGCCGTTGGTGAAAACGGCGAAGACGATGGTGGTGCCGGCGACAATGATGGCGGAAGAGAAGAAGGTCGGACTACCTTTCAGTAGGTGGTAACGGCAGTGGTGAGGAAGCGAAGGACGGTGGACGGAGGTGCGGTTGCTGTGCAGAGGCACGGGAACCACGTCGCCGGAGGAGAATCACGCGGGAACAGGGGAAAGCAAGAGTAATAGAACAGAAACACAAGAAAGTTCGAGAGTTTGAAGAGAGAAAGACAAAGGGGTAGGGTTTATATTTATAGGAAACGGGGGGTTGACCGGACAAAAACCCTAAGTCAAGCAGTTTAGCGACCGTTTGGACTCCAAACAGTTTTGAGACTGTTTGGCTCCAAACGGTTTCGAGACCGTTTGGTCCCAAACGGTTTCAGGACCGTTTGGCTCCAAACAGTTTCGAGACCGTTTGGCTCCAAACAGTTTCAGGACCATTTGGCTCCAAACGGTTTCGAGACCGTTTGGCTCCAAACGGTTTCAGGACCGTTTGGCTCCAAACGGTTTCAAGACCGTTTGTGAGGGTTAAGGTCGAACGAATTTTTAAATTTTTATGTTTGTTTTAGTTATATGATTTTTTTTTGTATTTTCATAAGATGAACCTAAGGTAAATAAAAGAACGGGAAATAAAGAAAGAAACTGAAATCTTGGGTTGCCTCCCAAGTAGCGCCTGGGTTTTACGTCGCTGGCTCGACGAAGTTGAGGTTGTTATGCTGACGGCGTGGCGTCTTTAATTTCTATGGTTTGTCTTGGTATTTTGTCTTCTGGAGTGTAGTATCTTTTTAAACGGTGACCGTTGACCGTCTTTTCTCCTCCGTTGTTGTCTATAATAATGGCAGCTCCAGTTGGGTAAATATGTTTTATAGTGAAGGGCCCAGACCATTTTGTTCTAAGTTTGCCGGGAAATAACTTGAGCTTGGAGTTGAAAAGGAGTACTTTGTCACCAACGGCGATATCTTTTCTTTTGAGATGACCATCATGCCACATTTTTGTCTGCTCTTTATAAATTCGGGCACTCTAATAGGCGGTCATACGGAGCTCTTCTAGCTCCTGTAGTTGAAGTTGTCTATTATCTCCCGTACTTTTAAGATCAAAGTTTAACTGTTTGATGGCCCACCAGGCTTTGTGTTCCAGCTCTACTGGAAGATGACAAGACTTCCCGTACACCAAACGGAACGGGGCTGTTCCGATTGGTGTTTTGTATGCAGTTCGGTATGCCCAAAGGGAATCAGGAAGTTTGGTGGACCAATCAGTGTAGTTTCTGTTTACTGTTTTTTCAAGAATCACCTTTAATTGTCTATTTGATATCTCCACCTAACCACTAGTCTGTGGGTGGTAGGGCGTGGCGACTTTGTGATTGACTCCGTATCTTTTCAGTAAGGCTTCAAAACTTCGTTCCAAGAAATGGGTCCCGCCATCTGATATGACAGTTCTTGGAACTGCAAATCTTGGGAAAATAATATCTTTGAACAATTTAATAACAGGCTTGGAATCGATGGACACAGTGGGTACAACTTTGACCCATTTTGAGACGTAGTCCACTGCGACCAAGATGTACGAGAATCCATAGGATGAAGGGAAAGGGCCCATGTAGTCTACCCCCCACACATCAAAAAGCTCAATTTCTTGCCACATTGTGAGGGGCATCTCGTCTCTTTTTGATATGTTGCCCGAAAATTGGCATTTGTTGCAGGCTTTCACAAAATCGTACGAATCCTTTGATATGGTGGGCCAGAAAAAACCAGATTGTAAAACTTTTATAGCTATTTTCTTAGCACTCATGTGCCCCCCTGTGGGTCCTAATTCTCTAGGACCGGGGTTATTTCTGCTTCCGGCAAGCAACGACGGAAAAGTCCGTCATCACAAAGGTGAAACAGGTAGGGTTCATCCCAATAATAATGTTTTATGTCATTAAGGAACTTACTTTTGTCCTGGTGGGAAGCAGATGGGTGGATGATTCCTGTGGCTAGATAATTAACGATATCATCATACCAAGGGAAGCCATGAGTGGCTTTCATAAGCTGATCATCAGGAAGAGAATCTCGGATAGGGATTTTATCTTTTTCTTCAACCTTGATCCGGCTGAGGTGACCAGCCACAACATTCTCCACGCCACTTTTATCTTTGATCTCCAAGTCGAATTCCTGAAGCATTAGCACCCAGCGGATAAGCCTGGGTTTGGCATCCTATTTCTGAATCAGGTATCGAATGGCGGAATGGTCGGTATAAACAATGACTTTAGAACCAATCAGATAAGAGCGGAATTTTTCAAATGCGTAGATGATAGCCAAAAACTCTTTCTCCTTGGTGGTGTAGTTTTTCTGTGCTTCGTCTAGCATTTTGGATGCGTAGTAGATAACATAGGGTTTCTTATCAAACCGCTGTCCTAGAATAGCCCCTATGGCGTAGTCACTTGCGTCACACATGATTTCAAAGGGCTGCGACCAATCTGGGGTTCTCAAGATAGGTGCGGAAACTAAAGCATTCTTGAGGGTAGAGAAACTTTGCATACATTCTTGATTGAAAATGAACTCGGTATCTTTAGTCAGGAGTTGGGTCATGGGTTTAGCTATCTTTGAGAAATCTTTGATGAATCTTCTGTAAAATCCTGCATGACCCAGGAAAGCTCGAACTCCTCTTATGTCCTTTGGAGGTGACAGTTTTGAGATAACATCAATTTTTGCTTTGTCCACCTCGATTCCTCTGTCACTTACCCTGTGTCTGAGGATGACCCCTTCCGTTACCATGAAATGGCATTTCTCCCAATTCAGGATAAGGTTGGTTTCCTCGCAGTGCTGTAGAACTTGTCCGAGGTTGATTAAGCAGCTATCGAAGGAGTCTCCATAAACTGAGAAATCGTCCATAAACACTTCCATAATGGATTCAGTTAGTCCGACGAAGATGGCGGACATACACCGTTGGAATGTAGCGGGTGCATTACACAACCCGAATGACATTCTTCTAAAAGCGTATGTCCCAAAAGGACAGGTGAAAGTAGTTTTTTCCTGGTCCTCCAGGTGTATAGGTATTTGATAGAACCCGGAGTAACCATCAAGATAGCAGAAATATTTCTGATGAGCTAAACGCTCCAGGACTTCATCGAGGAAGGGTAGAGGGTCGTGGTCTTTCCTCGTGGCTTTGTTCAGCTTTCTATAGTCAATACACATCCGCCACCCTATTACCGTTCTTGTGGGCACTAACTCATTTTTGTCATTAAGTACTACGGTAGTGCCTCCTTTTTTTGGAACAACCTGGACAGGGTTGACCCACTGGGAGTCAGAGATAGGGTAGATTATACCAGCTTTGAGCAGTTTGAGGACCTCCAGGCGAACCACCTCCTTGAGATTAGGATTCAGTTTTCTTTGATGTTCGCGGGTTGGCTTGAATTCCTCAACTATTGGAAGTCTATGCCTACACAGGGCTGGGTTTATGCCTGTTAGGTCATTTATCTTATATCCAATGACCTTTTTATGCTTCTTTAGCTCATCCAGAAGCTTTTCTTCCTGATCTTCTGTAAGGGTAGAGCTGATGATGACTGGGCAAAGTTTTTCGTTATCTAAGAAAACATGTTTAAGCCCTGTGGGTAAAGTCTTCATTTCAGGGGCTTTTGGTGGCTCAGTTGCTTCTATAATGGTAACGGCTTTAAGTTCTTCAAAAGTGGTCGTTGATGCTTCTTTGGCCTTTTCTAAATGTTGCAGACACTGTTGAACTAGTTTGTTCACAGTGAATTCAACATCCGGATTGATTAGGACATTTTCTAGTTCGTCAGCTGGCTCAGATATTTCTAACTGAGACATTTGTTGTATTACATCAAGAAGAAAGATCTCCTCTTGGATACTGGGGCATTTCATGCTATTAAGGACTCGGAATTGAATTGCTTCTTTTCCGAGCCTAAGAATGATGGTGCCAGCTTCGACGTCAATAAGTGCCCTGGCAGTAGCGAGGAAAGGTCTGCCGAAAATAATCGGGTATCTCAAGTCTTCTTTAATATCCATGATAACGAAGTCGCATGGGATGTAGGCATCCTTGCCTATCCTTACTGGGATATCTTCAATGATCCCCAGAGGTGCAGTTATGGTGGAATCAACTAATTGTATAGTCATTGCTGTAGGCAGCAATTCGGTGAAACCCAGATGTTTGCACATGGAGTAAGGCATGATGGATATACTGGCCCCTAGGTCAGCTAATCCTTTTTTAGTGGATGCATTTCCAATGCAACATTGGATTCCAAAGGAGCCTGTGTCCTTCTTCTTTTTGGGCATCTTGTTTAAGATGATGTCAGAAGTGGTTTGAGCAAGCTTAATAGTTTCTTTCTCCTCAGTGATGTACTTTCTTGATAGTAAGGTTTTGAGGTATTTTGCCCAGGCTGGCACCTCAGAAAGAGCATCAAGTAGTGGAATATCAATGTATAGTTTCTTCATTTCCTCTTTGAACTTTTGAAACCTAGTGTCCATCTTTGTTTCTCGTAGTCTTCCTGGGTACGGGATTCTTGGTTTATATTGCAAAACTTCAGGTTTTGTGGACATTTTATCTTTGCCCTTTGTGCCCTCTGAGGGCTTCTCCATTCCTTGTTGTGGGCTCTCATTTGTCATGAAAGCAGGGGTATCATCATTATCCAGGGTGATCTTGGTGGTCTCATGAAGAGTGCGTCCCGATCTTGTGGTGACAACATTTAATTGTTCATGTCTGTTCTGTCCATGCTTAGGATTTGATTCGGGCTGCCCTGCAAAAGTTCCTGCCAGAGGCTTCAATTGTGCAGCGATCTGGGCAAGTTGGGCTTCTACTGCTTTTTGCTGTGCTTGCTGATTAGCGAGCATAGTCTGTTGAGATTGCAGCATCTGCCTTATCAAGGATATTTCATCTTCCGGTTGAGAAGGAGTGTTTTTCAGAGGACTCTGTTGTTGGGTTTGTTGAGATTGTTGTGGTGGCAGCGTCAGCTGAGGTTGCTGAGTATGCAGCTGTGGATGGAGCGGAGGATGAGTGTACTGATAGTAGGCTGATTGGTTCCTGGGGTAGTTGGCCCTAGGGAAGTTATTCCTGGAATTCCCTTGATTTTGGTTGAAATTGTTTGGGAATCCAGGTGGTAACCTACTAGAGGATCCCCCCTGTGTCTGATGTTGCGGATTAGCGGTCCCAGCAGGGTTTCCGTACTGAAATCCTGGATGATTCCTTGGCTGATTAGGGTTGTAATATACTTGTCCAGGGATGGAATGGATGGAGTTGACTTGTTCCGGTAGTTGTTCTTCAGATTGGTCGTTGATGGGTTCATATGGTTGTGGTGGTGGATGCAGATCCATCATCACATTATAAAGCATACCGCAGGAAAGGGTCGGATGGTCAGAAGAATGACAGGCCTCACAGGCTCCTGTGGCAGCCTTGACTTGTTGAACTAGAGGATTTTTCTTTTTATCAAATTCTCTGAGAGAAGTCTCGAGAGCTTGTTGTTTATGAACTATGGTTTTCAGGACTTCAGCTATTTCTTTCATCTCTATTGATTCTTCATCTTTGTAGACCTTGAGGACACCTTTACCGGCTAACCGTCCCCAGTTAGACTGGTTTTCAGCTCCGAGTGTAACAATTTTCCAAGCGTCCTCATAATTCTTTCTCATGAAGTTTCCTCCGGATGAGGAATCCAAAAACTATTTGATATCGTCACTTACTCCCCGATAGAAGGTTTCTATCAATTGGTTATGGGAGATTCCATGATGAGGGCACTTCTGTAAAAGTTCTTTAAACCTTTCCCATGCTTCAGCAAGGGATTCTCTGGGTAACTGAGAGAAATGATTGATCTGCCCTCTGATCTCATAAGTCAGTGAGGGAGGAAAGAACTTCTCTAAAAACTTTTCCTCTAGGGGAGCCCAGGTGGTTATTATGGGTTCCCTGTCAAGTGAATTATACCAACTCAGGGCCCTCCCAGACAGAGTGAAATGAAACAAATGAAGCATTATCGCATCAAAAGCGACTCCGGCTTGCAAAACCAGGCGGCACAGTGCCTTAAACCTTTTCAGATGATCCATGCAATCATCTCCAGAACCTCCAGAGAAAGAGATGCCTTGCATGATTTGGATCCACTGGGTCTGAATCTCAAAGTTGGGAATGTTAATAATCAGAGGTCGAACCGGGTGGTTATCCTCATAATTCCTTGGGACAGCATAGTCTCTCATTTGCTTGTTCCTTAACTCCAACTGAGCAGCTTGGGTTGCTGCCTCAGTTTCAGCTCTGATGCGAGCTTGCTCCTCCGCACGAATCTCCTCTTGGATTTGGGCACGAGTGTCTGCGATGAGTTGTGCCCGTTGAGCGGCGATGGCTGTGTTTACCCTCTCCATCACCAAAGCAGCCTGGCGTTGATCTTCAGCCATCTGCCTGGCTCTTTGGCGATTAAGTCGGATGCGGCGATGGAAACTTCTCTCTACCTCAGAGTCAAACTCTAGATCAGGGGAGAATCTGAGGTTATGCGCAGGTTGCATACACGTTTTCTACCTAAGTAGAGAGAAGAAAACACCTTTTAGATGATGATAGAGATATAATGAATTCAAGTAGATATGGACTAATGATTAAGAGAAAGTGTAAAATCCTAACCAACTAACAAGGTACTAAATGAAATTAAAAACGTTCTGTTGTCCCCAGCAACGGCGCCAATTTTTGATGGAGCTTCCACTTACGTGGAATTGCGTGCACCACTAAAAATCCTAAAGATGGTAAGTCTTTAAGTTTATCCTTGCTTATACTAGATAGAAAACTCCACCCACGTATGCTAAGATACGTGGAAGTCTTATCGTAGTATAGTTAAGGGTCGAATCCACGGGACAACGGTCTTGTTGTAAGCAACAAGATAGAAAACGCTAGAATATCACTTAATCACTCAATAGTTGGTATTTAGATCAAAAGGTTGATTTGGTTGTTTTTAAGCTAAGTGCAAATAAAGTAAAGAAAGCAAGTAAATTTGAGGAGTCAAACTTCGATAAAAGTCACTAGGGTGTGATCGGTTTTTCACCGCCACTACACATGGATCAACACATGCAAAGCAAAACATAACCTGCAAAAAGAGTCTAGTCAGTTAGTATCTTTGTAGACTTAGCTTCCTTTCGGAGAACTAACTACGAGAAGTGCGGGAATGTTGCAACGCCAGCCATTCCCGAACAAATGGTCACTTACTTTGCATCATTCCCTTCGCGAAGTGTGTTCCTCGACTTACCAAGGTTGCACTTTCATACGTCAACTGATTCCATTTCATAGTATGAAAGTGCAACAAATGATAGTGAGTTTACTCCACTTCTTGAGATACACTTCTAGATACCGAAACAGATGCATGGTGGATACATGCACCAGGAACCAACATACAAACGAGTTTCAAATCTAATAGTACAAACGTAGACAATTCATACTAAAAGATAAAGGATAACGCAAGTTGGAGATCAAGCAACATGCATTCATTAAATGTTTGATGTCGAAATGAAAAGATAAGGACTCTATATTACAAATTATGGATTACATTTACATGATATGAAAACATGGGTAGCGGGGCTACTCCCCGCACCCTAGTGAGAGAGACTACTCGCTCATAACTAGGACAAAGAAGGAGGCAAGAAGAGAGAGAGAGAGAGCGTCATCCCCACAAAGGAGAGAGGAGAGTCAACCCCTTGGAGAGAGAGAAACGATCCACCAGCTTCACAGGTTGCTTGATGATGAGATCTCCCTCTTCCCACCTTCTTTGGCGGAGAGAGAGAAAATAGCTTCAAGATGGAGTGTGGGTCTCAGACCGGAAGCCCCTGGGTGGAGGATGGAAGTCAGATTTGCTCTGGAGTGATTGAGGCAGCCTTTGGACGTATGAAAAACTCCCCCTCTATGATGGACCCTTGGGGTCTTATTTATAGGCCTTAAGTGAAGTCCAAACGGTTTGGACCTCAAGACCGTTTGGACCTCAAGACCGTTTGGATCTTGAGACCGTTTGGCTTCATGCGGTCTTGAGACCGTTTGAACTCTATGCGGTCTCAGGACCGGTTGGCTTCATGCGGTCTTGACACCGTTTGAACTCCATGCGGTCTTGAGACCGGTTGGCTTCATGCGGTCTCGGGACCGGTTGGCTTCATGCGGTCTTGAGACCGTGTGACTCCATGCGGTCTCGGGATCGGTTGGCTTCATGCGGTCTTGAGACCGTGTGACTCCATGCGGTCTCGGGACCGGTTGGCTTCATGCGGTCTTGAGACCGTGTGACTCCATGCGGTCTCGGGACCGGTTGACTTCACGCGGTCTTGAGACCGTTTAAACTCTATGCGGTCTCAAGACCGGTTGGCTTCATGCGGTCTCGGGACCGGTTGGCTTCATGCGGTCTTGGGACCGTTTGAACTCCATGCGGTCTCGAGACCGGTTGGCTTCATGCGGTCTTTAGACCGTGTGACTCCATGCGGTCTCGGGACCGGTTGGCTTCATGCGGTCTTGAGACCGTGTGACTCCATGCGGTCTCGGGACCGGTTGGCTTCATGCGGTCTTGAGGTTGAGTTATTCTTTTATGATTTTTTTGTGCTTTTTCTGCATATATAGAAAGGAAAAGTTAGTCTGATAGTATATTTACAAAAAAGGGTAAATTTAGGATTATGTATAGTTTTAACTTAGAAAGAGTATGGAAAACTAAAGAAAAGGACTAAGATAATCGTCCAAAATGGGAGGTTATCACCGGGGTACCAATATTGTGCTTTACCCCATACTTTCTCAACAACGCAGCAAACTTTTGATTTTTGAAATGGGTGCCTCCATCGCTGATAATCATCCTTGGCACACCAAATCTGCAAAAAATATGATCTTTTACAAACTTGCACACTACAACAGCATCATTAGTCCTTGTGGGTATTGCCTCTACCCACTTTGATACATAATCAACAGCTAGTAAAATGTACAAATTAGAATTTGAGGACACAAAGGGTCCCATAAAATCAATGCCCCACAGATCGAATACCTCAACTTCTTTAAATTCGTTGAGGGGCATCTCTTGCCTCTTTGAAATATTACCTGCCCTTTGACAGGAATCACATCTTCGCACGTAGTCGTAGGCATCCCGAAAGAGTGTAGGCCAATAAGGACCACTCTCTAGCACCTTGGCCGCCGTTCTTGAACTCGCATGATGACCACCGGTTGGCAGTGTATGACAATGACTAAGTACACTATCATATTCTACCTCTGGTACACACCTGCGCAAGACACCGTCCCTGCATTGCTTCAACAAAATGGGATCATCCCAGAAATAATATCTCAAAGAATGGAAATTTTTCTTTTTCTCTTGATATGTCCAATCATCTGGGATTATTTTACAGGCAAAATAATTAACAATATATGAAAACCATGGGTCCTTGGAGTTTACAGAAAGGATTTGCTCATTAGGGAATGTCTCAGTAATGGGTATATTAATGTCCTTCTCATCTACCCATTCTAACCTAGACAAGTGGTCTGCAACCACATTCTCAATCCCCACCTTATCTTTAATTTCAATGTCAAATTCTTGTAATAATAAGATCCACCTAATCAATCTAGGTTTGGCATCTTTCTTTTCCATCAAATATTTTATGGTGGTGTGGTCCGTCCATACCACAACTTTCGACCCTACTAGGTATTGACAAAAAATTTCGAATGCAAACACGACGGCGAGCAATTCCTTTTCAGTTGTGGTGTAGTTAAGTTGTGCTTCGTTTAAAGTATTAGATGCATAAAAATCACAGCGGGTTTGTTTTCAAAATGTTGTCCTAGAACAACCCCTACCGCAAAATCTGAAGCATCACGCATTAATTCAAAAGGCTTTGTCCAATCCGGCATTTGAACAACCGGTGCAGAAATTAACTTCTCCTTGAGTACATTAAAAGCATGCAAACACTTCTCATTAAAGTCAAACATTGCATATTTCTCAAGCAGTTCAGATAATGGTTTAGCGATTTTCAAGAAATCTTTGATAAAGCGGTGATAAAATCCTACGTGACCGAGAAAACTTCGTACCCCTTTAACCAAATTAGGTGAGGGTAATTTTGAAATAACCTCAATCATAACTGGATCCACCTCCAGCCCCTTGCTAGACACTTTATGTCCAAGCACAATCCCTTCACTAACCATCATATGACATTTTTCCCAGTTGAGAACTAAATGTGTGTCCTCACATCGTTGTAAAACTTTATCCAAATTATACAAGCATGCATCAAAAGATGCGCCATAGATGGAAAAGTCGTCCATGAAGACCTCTAAACAGTGCTCAATCATATCAGAGAAAATGGCCAGCATGCAGCGCTGAAAGGTTGCGGGTGCATTGCACAAACCGAAAGGCATATAGTGATATGCAATTGTTCCATAGGGACAAGTGAAGGTAGACTTCTCTTGGTCCTTAGGATCAATGGAAATCTGATTGTAGCCAGAGTAGCCGTCTAGAAAACAAAAATGAGATCGACCGGCCAGTCGCTCTAAGATTTGATCGATGAACGGAAGAGGAAAATGATCTTTCAACGTGGTGGAGTTCAATTGATGATAGTCAATGCACACCCGCCACCCAGTTACCAATCGGGTCGTGACCGGATCATTTAACAAGTTGCGAGTGACAGTAATTCCCCCCTTTTTAGGGACTACTTGTGTGGGGCTTACCCACATCAAATCGGAGATAGCATAAATGTTTCCTGCAGAAAGGAGCTTGATCACCTCCTTCTTGACGACCTCCATCATGCTTGGATTGAGTCTGTGATGTGGTTGGATTACAGGTTTGGCTTCTTCCTCGAGCCGAATCTTGTGCTGGCAAAGTGTAGGGGAGATCCCCTTGATATCCGTGACTGACCACCCGAAGGCGCCACGGTGGTTCTTTAGCACGATCATCAATTGATCCTCTTCCTCGGCACTCAGATATGTCGAGATAATCACCGATAGTCTTTCACCATCAGCTAAGAATGCATATTTCAAATGAGGTGGCAGTGGCTTCAATTCTAACTCTGGTGGACTGATCAAAGATGACTGAAGTGGTGGTGGGAGTGGCCCAAGATCTTCATAATACTTAGCATAATAGCACGGCAGCACTTGAAGCATCTTGACACATTCTTGTAACGACTTGCTTCTCATCCAGTCATGCATTATATTGACAAGGCAAGCTTTAAGAGGTAGTTCTGGATATGCTTTTAGGACAGAATTTGCTATTGCATCATCTTCAGTAGAAAGAGAAATTTCCTCCTCCTCATCATTTGGAAAACCCACAACTCTGCAAAGAGAGACAACTTTGGTTTGTTCCATAATGTCTACAGCCAGTGTCCCCTTATCTACCTTGGTCATTACATGAGCCATATCTAGAAACGGCTTCCCTAGACAAAGAGAAATGTTCTGATCAAAATGTTTCACCATGCGACACTGCTTCTTTGCTTTTGATTGTGTTGTGCTTGTGGGTATAACCATTTCAAATCGGTCATCTGCGATTCCCAGTGTCAAACGGCCTCGTCCCATCTCGAGTATCATATTTGCATTAGCTTAGAAGGGTCTTCCGAGGAGTAGCTCATTTCCTTGTTCATCTTGCATTTCCATTACCACAAAATCTACAGGAAATACAAACATGTCAACTTTAACCAAAACATCCTCGCAAATACCATACGGCTTAACCACATAATTGTCCGCTAACTGAATCGTCATGTTTCTATGTCTCGATTCTTTAAGTCCCAGCTTCTTGAAAGTAGAAAGAGGCATCAAATTGATACTTGCCCCGGAGTCACACAATGCTTCGCCGAATTTCACCTTACCAATGTAACATGAAATATTGAAGTAGCCCGGATCTTGTCTTTTAGGTGGAAATGTGCCCATAATGAAGGTGCTCACTTTCTCTTTAAGAACCACCACTTCAGTGTCAGGAATCTTCCTCTTCTTTGTAATTATATCTTTTAGAAACTTGTCATAGGAGGGTATCTTCTCTATTACTTCTAGTAGTGGAATGTTAACAGAAAGTTTCTTAAAGCTGTCTAGGAACTTCTTGAACTGAGCGTCCACTTTCTTGGCCTTCAAACTGTTTGGATATGGGACTGGGATAGTATGTGCCCTCTGATGTGGCGGCACATATGGTGTCATGTTCTGCATCTCTTCCTCAGCAATGGGTTCTGGTGTGGCTTCCTCTACCACATCAGCTATCAACTCTGTGATTGTAACCTCCTTTGTGGCCTCACCTGCAGTTTCTGGCTGGGGTGTGCTTGGTTCATCGGCCCTGGGGTTTAAAATCTTCTTTCCACTCCGTAATAGAATTGCCTTGGCTTGCTGATTTCCTCCTGGAGCATTTGTATTTCCGGGAAAACCTTGTTGTGTTGGCTTTTTCAGATTTGCTATCTCAGCTGCCATCTGTGCTAATGATGTCTCTATAGTTCTCATCTGAGCCCCATGACTTTGTAAGGTCTGCCCAAATTGATTCATAAATTCTCCTTGTTGCTTAATCTGTTGGCCAAATGTGCTCATGAGTTCTTGATTCTGCTTGATTACTTGATTGAGCAACTCATTGCTCTTGTCCTCTGCCGACGGTTGTGGTTTTGCATCAGGATCCTGCAAGAAATTTTTTGGGTCCTTCCATGAAAATTTCTTATCTTTCCTCTAAGAATATTCATTGTTTCTGTACCCATGTTGCTGGCGCATAAATTTCACATGTGCTTCATCATCAGATTATGCGTCTTCTTTTGCTAGCAATTTCTTGGCCAGAAGGTCCATCTTCTCATTTAGCTCCTTGATGGCCTTTGACTCACCTGCAGCTCGAACCTGTTCTGGCGCATCTCTATCACCCCAAGACTGCTTTTTGGCCATGTTCTTTAAAATCTCCCAACACCTTGTACCTATGTTGTTTAAGAAGAACCCCAAACCTACTGAATCCAGGTTTCTTCTATCATGCTCAGAAAGAGCAAAATAGAAAATCTTGACTTGTTTCTCCTTGTCAAGCCCATGATTTGGGCACCTCCTCAGCATTATTTGAAAACGTTCCCAAGTCTCAGAATACGTCTCCCCGGCTTTCTGGCTGAAATTGTGGATCTTCCGTACTAGGTCGTTGGTTTTCTCCGGTGGAAAGAATCTCTCGAAGAAGACCTCGATCATTTGATCCCAAGTCTTGACAGTCTCATCATCTAGGTTATGCAACCATTCACGTGCATTACCTACAAGAGAGCTGGGAAACAGCTTCAAATATAGTGTCTCTTGTGGAAACCTGTCTATCTTGATCATATCGCAATTTTCCACAAATGTGATGATGTGTGCAATTGGGTCCTCATTCTTCAGCCCGTGAAATGCTTGAGACTTGACCAAGTTTATCAGTGTTGGGTCAATATTATAAGTGGGAATGTTGACTGCCATTTTTTGTATTGGTCCCTTCGATGCTGATGAGGAAGAAGCTTTTATCTTCTCCCATATTGTATGTTCTTCATCCATAGCTTCTGGTTCAGAATCTGAATCTATATCTTCAGGTTGGTCTTGAATGTTGTTCTCCTCGTCGTCTGATCCCCAGAACGGGACCTCTGATGATGGTTGTGCGTAGTCTGTACTACGCGTCTTCACCATGCACTGGTACCTGCAAGGTAATAATTTTGATTCAGTACAGTGCTAGACGATTACCAAATATGAAAGCTAAACGATGAATTTCAAAAATAATAATAAAATAAAATGTGGCCTAGAGTGGTCTCTTGCAGCACTCGTAGTGCCGACAATCGTCGTGTCCCCGGCAACGGCGCCAAAAACTTGACACAATTTTTTTCGTGCGTAGAATGCAAGTGCACGCGTCAATGTAATATAGGCATTTGTGAGGCCCAAGTCGAACTCAGGAACACTGAACTATCGATAGACTACTACTAATTGTTCGCAATCAGCTAGACTGGTTAAAAAGGTTTTAAGAGTTGATTAAAAAGAAAAAGAAAATAAAAGAAAGCAAAGCAATCGATTAAATGTTGAGTTTAATCAATTTAGATGGGAATCTTTAGGATTGCGGTTTCACCGTGGGTTCTCGTTATATGAATTTCCACATAATTAATCAAATTCACCTCTCATTCCGGGTAGTGGCATGTAGTCACAATTGTTCACTATCATGATATAGTTCACTGCCTAAATCTAGGTCGGTTCCACCGTCGTAGTAACCTATACCCTAAACTAGGTGCATTAGAATCAACCTCTGGGTTTCCATCATTAACCGTACATCACCTTGTTCAAGGAATTTATGAGTTAATGTGAATTTTGTCTCTTTTCAACCGTTAATTCTTCTTTCAAAGCAATTAAAGGCATTAGATTATCATTAGGGTGATCCATCATAATGATATAATGGAGAAAATGAAATCATACCACAGATTTAAGAGACAAAATATGAATTACTATGATAAAAATGTCATACAACGATTACACGGGCTACTCCCAGTCTTAAAGACAAAGGGGATTAGCCCCGCATGTTCATCTTAGAGCAAGACATGGTGGAAGAAAGGGAAAACATGAAGAAAAACGTGGATGTAAACCCCTGAATGGAGAATATCCAAGTGTTCCTCGACATAGAATACGCGATCTATAGCCTTTCGGCGGTGGACAACATCTTCTTCGGCTCTCGAAATGGTCGGGGCATGCTTCTGGGCTCCGTTCTCCTCTCTCACTCTCCTTGGGATGTGTGCAGTGGCTAATGATGTGATAGATGGCTCTTGGCCACCATCATTAGGTATAAACACCAACTTAGATTGCCGAAATATCACCACCGTTGGATTCGGGCCGATCTGAAACAAAAACTAATCTGACGGCATCGATACCATCGACGTGAGTCGATGGTATCGACCTTTCATGATATCGGCAGGTTTCCTTTCTTCTATGTCATTCAGCCTGATGCAGGCTCGATACCATCGACGCGGATCGATGGTATCGACACCCTTAGGCGTCAGTTGTATCACCTTTCCGACATTGAAGCTGTAAAACATCGATAGTATCGACCTTTGTGTCGATAGTATCGATCGACTGATCGTTGGCAACCTGAAGGTAACTCGCTACCATCGACTTCCCAGTCGATGGTATCAACACTGCTTGGCTCCTTGCGGTTGTCTGTCTGTGACTGTGTCGATACTATCGATGAATGTCGATGGTATCGACAATTGTATATATGTGTTTTTCCTAAAATTGCAAGACAAAACCAAATCAGCCAAGCTAAAACCCATTATAATAATTGTTTATAATAAAAAAGATAAATATGAGAGATTTGATGCAAACTAGATTATAGACTAAAGCAATATGAATCATGCAATATTAACCACCAAAGTGACCAATAAACACAGAAAACACATGTAAAACAAGTCTATAAAAGCGACTCAAAATCATCGCATCACCACCAACCAAAACCATAATTTGTCTGGGTTCGTTCGAGGCTGAGGGATCCTCCCCGAGCAACCCAAGCCTAGGAGTAATGGGGAGGTGCAACTACGATCATCTCACATAGTCAGTGGCGGTAAGAGATGGCTACCATCGAGAGGTAGGGGAAGATACGGAGTCCAAAGACCCAAATGCCCCCATCCATATACTTGAAGGGTGAGGGCAGGAGCGTCATTTACACCACCCTCAAATCCCAGGCGGAGCTGGGATTTTATAAAAATAATCAAAGGTGTATTGTTGACATTTCAGCCTCTCATCGGACCAATCAAAGGTAAGTGGGATTGAAACAAATAATATATTAAAATTGGAGTAAAATGAGAGAAACACTAATAAAATACTTGCATACCCTAATTAGTCTTCTAGTTACAAAAGCATTATGGATATGGACTAAAGTGGTGATTCATGTATATAACCTTAGATTTGTGTAATAATATGTTTGAATATGATAAAAATTATTTATTTGCCATGATAAATGATATTGTAGAACAAGATGATAAATCAAGATGGTCATGATAATAATAATGAGTAGTTAGGGTTTCTAATATGAATAATTATGCATCTGAAGAATATGGGTTTAAAGATCATGATTTGTTATGTGTTAATGCACATAATCTGATAAAAGTGTTTGTGATATTATAACAGGGCGGATCTGATAATTATGATTACACATAATATGATCTAGGGTCCTTGAGCCATTATATCACTAAACATGGGAATTGGGGTATCAAAGTATAACTCTAATGATAACTCTACAAGAAGGAACCCTGAAATATAGATTAGGACCTGAGTAGGGTTTGATCTAATTAATGTGATGGTGACACTTTAGGATTTTCATACATGCAGATTAACAATTGAAGTGTTTGGATCCGTTGATTAGACTGATTGAATATTCTTAAAGTATAATTGTGTCATCTTCATGGCTCACTATCAGGGTACATATTACACTTATGAATACCTGCATTAGACTTCCGGTGTTTGCCGAGTGTTTCTTGAATATTGAACAACTCAAATGTTGGATGTTTGTTTACATTCTATTCAATTAGTATGCCAGTATGAGTATCACATAAATGAATGTTATGTGAAGAAAATGACAGCTTTAATTTGCAAGTAATTGGTTGTCTATATGTTTTTATTTACTTTCACACTTTTACATGCTCCCCATGTACACAAAATGTTTCGATATGTTGATCCATGCTTTTTTTCACGACTTTTAGGTACATGTTAGATAAGATGATATCAAGATATGATGGACAGATGAAATTACTTGAAGACATTAAAGATAACTTGTATAGAGGATTAGATAGATACTTCTTCTCATACATTCAGTTCTAATGTAAGAATTTCATGTAACTCCTTAGAGGAGCATCTTGTAAACAATATATTTGTATTAATATAAGTTATTTTATATTTTATATTGTTTGGTTATATCTGGATCCTTGAGAAATTGTAGGTAATGGCTCTCGACTTTAAGACCTTCCTTAATTGGGGGTTGTCAAAAAGTGAGGTTGTTACATTTGGTATCAGAGCTCTAGATTTTTCAAGTAATAGTTACTAGTTCGTAATTCCAAGTAATCTATAGAAATATGAGGGAATTATTAGGGCATTTTTTAAAGATGACGGTGTCTAGAAGGGACCACGGTCCGGGGATTATGAAAAGTTCCCTCACACCACTATTTGGCTTATGAGGACTCCATGGCCTATGCATCCTACATGGACAAAGTTAAAAGATTCTTCCAGAAGTAAAATCCTTTAGGGTTTCTTCTCATATTGATTCATCCCCTTTTCATCCTCTTACTTAATAAACCTTAAAATATACTTTTTGTCTGAAGTTAGGGTTTTTGAGAATACATAGGATTAAGACATCCTCCGCCGATTAATATACATGAAATGTTGAAATAATAATGCACGTGTAAATAATAATCTACAAGTAATACGAAATAATGTATATGCAATACAAAAATAATGATAAAATAAAGAAAAATGGTTTTATGAGTTGCAAGGGAAAACTCTAGATGGAACTAGGGTTGGTTTAGAAGAACCCTAAGGGGTCAAGGGACAAAGAAACCCTAAGAATTAGGGTGTAGTCTCTAACCCGAACCCAAAAACCCAATTATGGGGAATGAGAGTAGTGTGGTGATACATAACACTACCCATATGAACCTAAAAAAAGGAATAAGAACAATATAAGTAAATGAGTTAGGCGACTCAGTCTCCCGTGCATATGTGCATGTGGAACAAAGCATTAATGAGAAAAGTTTTTGGAAACATAAGAAACCTAGGAATAATGCATTTATGGATATAGTATGTTTAAACCGTATATCAATCTCTGGTGAGTTGAAGAGCATGGGGTGAATAAAGTCATCATGGGGATGAGTGGTGATCAATCTTGGGTGAGGGAAGGTTATGAGCATCCACTACAAGGATTAAAACCCTTAGAGAGGGTTCCTGCTAGTTATGTGTGCAAGTTATAATATTCATAAACTTGAACACTACCCCGCAAGTATACGGGTGCGTGTAGTATTATTGAGGTTGTCCAAGGAGTAGGGTATTGTTAGGTGCAAGTGTGTCCTGGTTCAACAATCTAGATTGATTTTTAAAAGTTGGATTTGATTGTGAACTACTAATCTAGCAATTAAAAGAAGAAATGAACTAAATTAAGATGATATAGATCATATTTAGGATATCTTGGACATAAGATTTCTCTTCCATACCATTACATCATATGCAACTATGAAATTAACATGTTAATTGACTTGCAAAGGAGGTTGTTGTCATCATATACCTCTCGATGATATGAGATGGTTCTCATTTTTAACAAAATTATCCTGTGTCTATATCAAAATTCAAGATGCAACCTAAGATCCTCCATGTATCCAAGTCACTCCTATGGTTATGGATTCATTCCCAAGAGCTCTACCCCCTACTTCGATATAAACCTTCCCAGATGATACAATGAAGCATAAAATATGTAGATTTGATTGCCAAGCAAACATACAACCAATTATCACGGTAGAAACTCTTGGAGAAGTCCCAAATCACATGAGTAATGGAATGGGAGATACTCTCCCATGCCCAAGAGAAAGGGTTCTACTCGTGCATGATGAAGAAACAAAAGTGCAAGGTACAAATTTTAGAGTTTTGCATGATTAAAGAGAAGAAAGAGCAAAGGAAACCAAAGAGTGAAGTCAAGTGAAGTAAAACGCTGGATGGAGGATGGAACTCCACCCTTGTTGCTGCTCCTACTCTGACTATCTTCCCTCCAGAGAAGCTTGGATGAGTAGAAAAAACTCTATTGCACCTTTTGGAGAAGAAATGGTGAAGAATGGATGTTCTTTCCCAAGAAACCTCTTCTTTCTCCCCAAAATCATCCTCCTCTTGCTTTACAACTCTTTCTGGTCATGGAGAGCTTCAAATGATGAGAGTCCATCGCCCCATATGGTTGTTTTCATATTTAAAATAAGAGACCATTTTTTTCAAAATTTGTAGAAACTGACAAGACATGGCGTGTTCTGAGAAAGACACGTCATGCCGCAACGTGTAACTGTTGGGTGAAACTACATCCACGCAGAGTGCACGACGTGCCACTAAAAGACATGGCATGTAGATGCAACCTAAAGTCGACATGAGAAAATGACACATGGTGTGTCTGAATAAACACACATTATATGAGTTTCCAGAACTTTGAAACTTGACTTTTAAACACACGGACACCCCGCATTTTAGTAGAAACACATCATGTCTTTTTCTCTACAGCTGGGGTGTGAGTCTCTATAATCTTACAAGTCATTTATTTAAAGTGTCTTCTTCAATTTCTTCAAGATCAACTCTATCAAGCATGCAAACTCTTTGGGATCCAACTAAGGTCGGATTTTGGTTGGATTGACCCCATTTATCCATCAAAATCATGTACATGTGATCACAAACACAAGGCGAGTAAAATAACTAAAATGGTGATGTATGTTTAGAGGCCAAATGTTCAAAATGGACTAATTTTGTTCATAAAAGTGGACAAAAAGTGTATATAAAATACACACATCGGTTCCCCATAAAGAGACTCCCCTAAAGAGAGGGCTCACCATGAGAGGAAAAGGATAGGGTTCGAGAAGTTGTAACAAAAAATGTACACTTGAAAGTATAAAAACTTTTAGGGTAAGAAGAAACATGAGATATAAATAGTTTATGTGACCCAAAATCCCATGCATGGATGTGGAGAAATTAATGCATGATGCATGTGAAAGGTTTTGAGGATACATGAGAGACATAAGTAACCAATGGTCCCATAGAACCTATTGAGATTTTTCAAGGAGGAAGGTCAATACCTTCTACACTAGTGCAGGTGTTTAAAGAAATGCCAAATCCTAATGTGCAGACTTCATCATCATACCAAAGGAAAGAAACACCCCCTGCAATGGTAAACAAACCAAGAATAGGCATACTGTACAGAGCCAAAAATTCCTTATTTTCTCCTATGAACAACAAACTTTCCCTGGGAATCATCAATGAAGAAGATGAGGGTGCCATCTTAATGGCCCAGATGATTAAATGAATCCATCTTTTAAAATATCCTCTTCGAATGTACGGGGCATTAGCAACAAAATAAAAAGTGTCCAAGAGGAGATGGTGATAGTGGGGAGTAGAATTGTTATTTTAATTGATACTAAGCCAAGGAATAGGAAGATTAGTAAATTCATTTCTAAGTATTTTCCTAGCTGTGAGTTGATCTCTAACATAGACTTCCATGCTTTATGAAGGATAGTTATCATCTGGAACTCTTAAGATTGTGTTGTTGCTAAGATTTCTGAAACATATCAACATATTCTATGTGAAGTTTCGATTGACAATATTTCTTTTCTTGTCTCTATTTTTTATGGACACAATGAGGATAGTGATCAGACATTTCTCTGGGAAACTTTGGAGCATTCTAATTAGGGCTACAGTATGCCTTGGAATTTCTAGGGATTATAATGCGGTTCGTAGAGACAGTGATAGAATAAGTAAGAATCCTCCTACAAACAAATCTATGAATGAATTTAATAACTGGGTTTTGAAATTTGGATACCATGAGTTTGATAGAATGGCCCCTTCTTATCGTGGGATGATGGTCAATAGGATGACTTTATAACTTCAAAAATTGATAGAGTGTTATATAATGGTACATTTCTGAACCTGGTTGAAGAATTTTCTTGTGAACTTATTTGTAATACCATTAGTGACCACATGTCCATTTTGTTTTCTGTTGAAAAACCTAGAATTATCAAATATCCTTTCCATTTCATTAATTATTGTGCTTCAAAAGATGGTTTTCTTAATCAGGTATAGAGAGCTTGGGAAGAAAATTTTGAAGGGAATTCCATGTTTAGAGAGTATAGGAAGTTCCAAGGGCTCAAAACTTTGTTAGGGGAATGGAACCATATAAGTGTGGGTGTTTTTTTATAATGTGAAAGTTGATAAGTGTAATGCTTTGAAAGAAAAACTAAATCATATCATGACCCTTTAAACTCTAAATTTCAAAGCAAGGCTAAGATTCTTAGGGAAGAGCTATATAAAGCTGAAAAAGGCTGAAGAAAGTTTTATAAGGTAGAATTCAAGAGTATAGTGGCATATAACTCAAAAAAATTCTACTCATCACTTAAAAGCATACGACAAAGGAATGAATTTAGAAGCTTGAACATTAATGGCCAAATGTGCTATGATATGAATGAAATCAAAGAGTTTGCAATTAAGTACTATTATGATCTGTTCAATAATAATCATAAGTGTGAGGGCTTAAGGACTTCAAATGGTTAGGTCCAATGCTAACAGAGGATAAATATTATTAAAAGTGTGTCTCAAGATGAGATTGAAGATATTGTTGCTTCTTTGAATATTGCTAAAGCTTCAGGTCCTGATGGTTTTAACGCTTGTTTTATTAAGAAAACATGGCCTTTTGTAGGTGATGAGATCTCTAAGGTTGTTAAGGATTTTTTCTCAAATGGAAAAGTATTAAGAGAGTCTAATAAAACATTATTACTCTTATTCCCAAGGGTATTAATACTTCTGACATTAATAATTGGCATCCTATATTTCTCTATAATGTTATGTACAAGGTGATATCAAAGATCATGGCCAATAGACTCCAAAGCATCCTACCCCTTATTATCAGTTGCAATCGGCTTGCTTCTATTAAAGGGAGGAACATCAAGGATGCTATCCTTCTTTCAAATGAGATACTACATGATTCCAATAGACCTTCTGCGGGAGACAATGGATATCTCAAAAGCCTGTGACAATGTTAACTGGAATTTTCTTTATGTAGTATAATACAGGAGGGGCTTTCCTCCATCTGGATAAATTAGAAATCTAGTATTTTCAACTCTACCTCTTATCAGGTCCTTTTAAATGGTGAGCCTAAGACCAGATTGTATCCTTCTAATGGGATTCGACAAGGGGATCCCATGGCTCCCTATTTGTTTTTAATTTTCATGTAGGCTTTCACTGTCCTTCTGAATCAAATTATGGATGATCAACTTTCATCCCCTATCAAAGCATCTAACAGCCTATCATTGCCACACTTAATTTTTTTGTAATGATCTTATGATCTTCCTTGAAGTGGATTATGCTACTACCAAGGTTGTACTCAAAGTTCTAGATACTTTTGGCAATCTATCAGGTCTGAGACTAAATAATTCCAAGAGAGAAGTCATTTTTAGTAAGAGTACTTGTAAAGATGATTTCATGGATTCACTTAAATTTAAAGTATGCAATCTACATTCTTTATATCTTGGTTTACCTTCAGTTATTGGAAGAATACCTAGGTTATATTGTACTATCCTGGTTGACAAAGTCAAAGCTAAACTGGAAGGCTGGGAATTGAAGGCCTTATCTATGGCTGGTAGGTTGGAGCTTGTCCAATCCACCTTAAGTGTGTTATATCTACATTGGTGTTATTCTTTTCCTATCCCAAAAGCTACCATGGAGGACTTTGAAAGTCTTTACAGATACTTCATTTGTGCGAAGAATGATGAAAAATTTCAACTCCATCTTGTGAAGTAGAATAAGGTTACCTTGCCTATGCAGGAAGGGGTCCTTGGTTTTAGGATGATTTCTGAAGTATCGTGGGCATTCTTGCTTCTAAATAGATGGGATGTTGCTATAAGAAGGACTCTTTATGGGTCAAGTGGGTAAGTGAAGGATAATTATCCAAAACTTCTTTTTGGTTAGTTGAACCTAGCTCATCTATGTATTGGATCTTTTCTAAAATTCTAGAGAGCAAAGATGGGCTTCTAGAGCATGTTAAATTCCATATTGGCAATGGAGTTTAAACTTATATCAGATAGCAAATATCTATGGGACCAAATTGGGAAGGATGCATACCTAAATCTTGGATAACCTATCAATTGTAAAGTCAGTTCATTGTTGTCAAAGGTTCATTGGGTGGTCCCTAAGAATAGGAATAGTAAGAAGCTCTATGCATTCCTCAAGAATATTCCTTCTAAAGATGAATGATCCAATTTATTATCCTTTAATGACAAAAGGCAGCTTAGTTTAAAATATGTTTAGAATGTTATTATAGAGTCTAGGGATGAGTCAAAAATCTTTACTTGGCTCTAGAAGGGCAAAAATCCTCAAAGATATCAGTTGAATATGTGGAAGTTTTCCCATGACAAGCTTCTAACTTTGGAATACACAAGAAGAACGGGTATTCCTATCCCCTCAAGATGTTTCCTTTGAAAAAGTGAGTGTGAATCATCTACTCATATTTTATTCTCTTGTTCTTTTACTAAGTATATTTGGTGTTGCATTGAGAAGGAAGTGGATATTTGTTTCAGATTCTACAACTAGTCAAAAATTATCAACATTCAGGTTACGAAACATAAATTTATTATGATGTGTTGTACCACATTTGGTGGGAGAGGAATCTCAGAGTCCACGAGGACACAGAGATCTCTATTGAGTGTGTTGTCAAGAAGGTGCTACAGGAGTACATAGGGATTTGGGATTAACTTGTAGAGGCCCTAATATTTGAGTGGCTTGTTCAGATGGTCTTATCTTGTGCATAACGAAGGTACTACATGGGCTAATTGGGCATTGGAGAATGTAGAGGCCATGAGTGCCCCATGTTTGTTTGTTTGTTTTGGCTAGTCATTGCTAGAGTTAGCATCTTCATCATGTGTTATACTTGAAGATATTTAGTTGGAGATATTCTACTGTACATTCTCTAGCCTGCCTACCTAACTTACATCTCTTGCTCTTTTTTATTTTGTTGCATTGTACATGAATTTTACATAAAATGAAAAAAGGAAAAGGATTTTCGATGACCAAAAAATGTTATCATTAGAGTATATATGCGACCAAGTTTGACTTAATGGCATAGGAACCACCAATTTACTTGTTTGAGTTCATAACATAGCATTGATGATCATTAGGTCAAGATTTTCATAAGATTTCATCTTGAATTATCAACATGCATATGAGATCACATTTCAAGTCAATATTAGGACACTTGATCATGATAGTGCACAAAATTGATGCAAAAGAAATTTAGGGATACAAGGCATGAGAAGTTACTAATTTCAAGGCCACATAAACATCTAGAGTAACTTTGGATCCATAAATGCATAAGGTTTAACATTCATCACCAATGTACATGTAAGGCCATATTAAGACACATTAAGTGTCACAAGATCATCATTAGGATCCAAGAAAAATTATGATTAAAAATGGTTGCATTTGAGGGTGAGATCTACTAATCTAGAGCATTCATACATATTTGAAACACACTTGAATACGTTTAACATAAACGAAATGATCTTTTACATATAGGTACACTTTAGGTCATTTAAGTAATGTAGATAACATTAGGCTTCATATGGTGAGCAAAGGTAGAATCTTGTTACTTCAAGATGTTTAAGTCACTTATTTTAGGGTAAGATAAGGTTTTAGGGCATTAAACATCAGGATTGATCATTAAATAGCATAAATCATCTAAAAATATCAAAACTCATCATCTTTAGCTCATCAATAGATATATGAGTAAAATTAAATCTTGAAACCAATTCTATTGGATAGGTCTCATTCTCTAGATCATAATAATATACTATAGGACGATTTTGGCCCTAGGATGCATAAGATATTATAGTGGCAAGATCAAGCATAAAATTGGAAAAAGTTTTGGGTTTTTTAGGAGGTGGCAGGCGTAGCGGAAACAATAAAAGTTTTTCCACATACCCTACTAGCAGATATCGTTGATAACAATGTATTCAGAAAGAAGGTGTGTGGGATATACCTCAACATGGAGAAAATACATTGATGTCCCTTTGTGTGGTGATGTGCATCACTCCCAACATGCACATACGGTCCTTGTTCATCCTCTGAATGTAGGAAGCTTAACATATGCATCTCTATTTCATCCACACAGATGGACTGGAACTCCACGTCATGCTTCGCAATCCGGTGGGAAGGAGTAGCCTTCTTCTTGACAACGTGCTAGTGTCGGTTGCTCTCCTTCTCTCTCGCTTGGGACGATGATGACTAAGGTTTGCATATAAGAGTGTGTCAAAGTGTATCCAAAAGTCTGGCCATCATGTCCCTATAAATAGCAGAGGAAAGGAAGCAGGGTTTTCCAAAACCCCTGGGAAAACAAAAGGGTTGTGGTTGCATTTAAAACGAGCCTTTCATGGACTATTAAAACGATATATTAGAATCAATTAATTAGCCAACTAATCATATTAATTGATTAACTAATCTTCGTTGCCTGGTTTGTAGTCAATTGCTCAGGATTAGGTATCCAACAAAATGACTCAATTGAATTAACTGTCTTAAACATTTTAACGGATTAACTCATATTATAATTTAATAGATTACCTAAACATTTTAATAATCAATTTGATTCAGAACATTTACAATCACATCCACAATTATACTCCTATTTCAATCACATCCTATGTGTGTGACCTGGTAGGCTCCAAATTATGTTGGTAGTGATATTCATAATCATATTATGATTTCACAAGAAATGATTGGTATCTAACAAGACTTGTTTGCTACATAAGTAATTGGAGAAGTTGGAGAACAACTTCAACCTACAATTTGTGATTGGTGTTGCAGTGAATGTATAGTTCCTTTGTCTTAGATATCCAGATTGAAATCGAGGTATGGAATCGTCATACTCTTTAACATTCAATCCATGTTCCTTGATCTAGAGCAGACTGTATGAGATATGTGTAAGCTCAATATCACATATTTATTGACCTAGAGGTTATACATTGCTTATATTTTGATAATGACTTAACCATTCCATTCATATGTATCTAATATGTGTGTTTAAGATTGTTTGCAGGAATTAGGTACATGAAAAGGATCCAAAATCCAAATCCCTAGAATGACTCAAGTTCAAGTCAAAATAGCTACAAGTGTGCATTTTGGGATTTCTATGTAAATGACCTTAGAATATTTTTGTAATCACTTGTAATGATGAATTGACTTGTAACTAAGGTGAGAAAATTGATTGGGACATAAAACATCAATGTTAAATCACTTTAGATGCAATTTAGAAAATTGATTTCAGGCACTTGGTCGGTCGAGTTTCCCATCCTTAAAACTCGACCTATCATCCTTAATTAATTTTCTAAAGATAGCATCGGTCTAGTTGTGCTTACACAGAACTCGACCGATCAAGTGGGTGACCAAAATGATCTTCAGGTATCGGTTGAGTTTCCCCAGGACAAACTCGACCGACCGTTTGAATATCGGTTTTGTCTTTTACTTGATCGGTCGAGTTACCTTTATTGAAACTCGACCGATTGCACTGTACGGAATTTGTAGAAAAAAGTGATGTGACCATTTGTGGGTTATTTGATCGCAAATAGAGATGTTTTCTTGAAAAAAACATCTATATTTCGGCCCAAGAGTTCACCTAACTCAAAGAAACACCCTCAACTATATATAAGACACTTGGAGTTCATTCCAAGGCTGCTCTTTCATTACAAACTTAGTTCTACCATAGCTGAGAGTGTTCTAAGCCTTTGAGCCCCTTTCTCTCTCTACCTTCAAGTCAAATTCGTGAGTATGAGTGATATAGGTTCCTGTGTGAGAGAGCTACTCCCTGTATTGTTGTAAAGCTCTCCTCCTCCATCTTCCAACCTCAATTCCCATTGAAGATAGTTGAAGATCTCTCTCCAAGTGAAGGAGAAGGAGGTGTTGTTCTTCAAGGTTGAAGAAGGCAAGTTGCTCCATGTATCCAAGTGAAGGAGATAGGTTCTCTAGATCTCCAAGTGAAGGAGAGAAGCAAGGCAATGCTCAAGGAAGATAGGTAATCCCTTGAAGGCAGAAGACTTGAAGAAAGGAGTGGATAAGTCCATGTTGATGGATGAAGACTCCATGCTTCAAGTGGGTAAGCTCCTTCTATAGGTTGAAGATCTTTTCTTGATGTACTAAGCCCTTGGATGTGTGATTGTTGTATCTTGTAATCTTATTGTGGAATATAAGAGTACCAAGATTACAAATCCTAGAGACTAACCCACTCTAGGTAGTGGACTGACATTGCTCCTAAGTTTAAGACATGGAACCACTCTAAACTACATGTCCAAGTGCTTTCTCTTCTTTGTCTCTCATCCTTGTTGTGCATGTTAGATTAAGTCATCAAATTGTTTCTTGTTTAAGTTTCTACAATTAATATAATTTGGTGGTCTAATCAATTTTGTGAGAATTGTGAAGCTCTATTCAACCCCCCCTTCTAGAGCCCATTGATCCAACAAGTGGTATCAGAGCAGATCTTCTCCAAGTTACTTCAACAAGTAGGAGAAGACGGACGATTCAACACTTGGTTCACTTAACCTAGAAGGAAGCTTCTCCATGAGACCTCAGGTCTTTGATGGCACCAACTTCCTCTATTGGAAGAGAAGGATGCAGTTCTACCTTCAAGTTGTGAGCTATGAAATGTGGAAGATAGTCCACCTCAAATATGAAGATCCAAAGGGGGACATCACCACATGGACTAAAGTTGAAATGAAGCATGCTCAACTCAACACCAAAGTTGTGAGCATCATCTACGCCACCCTCACTCCATCTGAGTTCAACTGGATCTCCTCATGGGACACCACACATGAGATATGGAACAAATTGTGTGTCACCTATGAAGGAACCAAGAAAGTAAAAGAAGCCAAGATCTACATGCTTGGTGGTCTTCTAGAGAACTTCAAGATGGGTAAGAATGAGAGAGTGGTTGATATGTACACTAGGATCAATGTCATCATAAATGGATTGGAAGCCCTTGGGAGTGTGATAGACAAAGGCACCATCAACTCCAAGATCTTAAGATCTCTTCCAAAGAGATGGGAGCCCAAGGTGACATCCATTAAAGAGGTGTACAAGCTAAGTGAACTTTCAACTGAGGAGCTGGTTGGAAATCTTCAAGCCCATGAGCCTAGGATTGACAAGCAAGAAGAGGAAGAGAAGAGAGAAGAAAAAGAGTCCAAGAAGATAAAGGACACAGCCTTCAAAGAACAAATTGAAGAAATGGTGTGGCAACAACAACTTGCTTTGAAGTCCCCCAGCCCTTCCTCAAGTGAAGATGAAGGTCCTAACGAGCATGAGGCAAACTACTCAAAGGAAAAACATTTCAAGGGAAAGCCCTCCTCTTCAACTCCAAGGTGCTATGAGTGTGGTCAAAAAGACCACTACAAGAGTGACTACCCCAAGGCCAAGAAGAGCCACCACAAGAGCAGCCACAAGAAAGATAAGGAGCACAAGAGAGAATGCAAGTACAAGAGGAAGGACAAGAAAGAAAGAAGATCAAGAGATGCAGCCCATGCAGCTTGGGAGGAGTCTTCTTCAAGCTCCTCAAGCTCTGAAGATGGAGAATGCCATCTTGCTCTCATGGCCTCTACTAGTGAAGATGTATGTGAGGTAAGTGAGGTAAGCAAGGTAAGTGAAGTAAATTTTCTAGAGATGCCTAAAGAAATTATCATTAATATGCTAAATGAATGCCAATCATCCTTTACTAAATGCAAATCTAAAAGGAAAAAGTTAGGCAAGATAGTTGATGATCTTTATGCTAAAATTGAAATCCTTGATAAAAATGAGAAAGTTCTCCTTGATAGCATAGACTCCTTGCAAGGGCAATTTCTTGACCTTGAGCTTCAACATAATGGAGTAGAAGTTGAGAATGGTGTATATCTTAAAAATATTGAAAATCTTAAGATAGAAAACTAAAAGTGTCTAGATGAGATTGATGTTCTTAAAACTGAAAATGTAGAACTCAAACTCATGGATGATGCTAGGAGAAATGAAGTTTATGCTTATCAAAGAGAAATTGTTTTGCTTAAATTTGAAAATGTCAAATTGCTTACTCAAGTAAATGACTTATCTTCTAGACCTATTTTTCAAAGTAATGAAGTTGCTAGCATAGCTTTAGAAAGAGATTCTTTTCATACTAAATCTCTCTGTCTTGAGGCCGATCTATTGCATGCTAGAGATGAGCTTGCTAGTCTTTCTACTACTGTCATTAACCTTAGTGATGATAATGCCAAGTTAAGATCTTCTTTGTAAAAGTTTCTCTCAGGAAAGAAATCCCTCAATGATGTCCTAGAACACTCTACCAAACAGGTTGGTACTAGTGGCTTGGGATATGATGGGACTTCTCCCAATGGTAAGAAAAAGAGCAAGAACAAGGGTAAGAATAAGAGTGTGGAACCTCCTATTTTCCATGGAGAGAATTTTGGCTCTAATAACCATATGGTTTGTGTTCATTGTAAATGTGATGACCATTACTCCACTTATTGTCCTTACAAGCCCAAGGGGACCAACCCAAAGATGAAATGGGTCCCCAAGCTAACCCCGAATCCCAAAGTTTGAGTTGGGTTCTGAAATCCTTCTTTCTTGTAGGTTAAAAAGAGATGGATTTTTGATAGTGGCTGCTCTAAGCATATGACTGGAGAAATCTGCCATTTCAACAAGTTTGTGAAAAAGAAAGGAGGATCAGTAACCTTCGGGGACAACAAGAAGGGTAAGGTCATAGGTGAGGGTGATGTGGGAAATGAGTTGTGTATTAAAAATGTGTTGCTTGTTGATGGCCTACATCACAATTTTATTAGTGTTAGTCAACTTTGTGACAATGGATATCTTGTGTTGTTTACTTCTTTAGAATGCTTGCTTCTAGATTCCCTCTCCTACAATGTTATATATAAGGGAACTAGAAATGGTAATATTTATGTTATTTTTCTTGATGCTCTTAAGCCCATACTAAATAGATGTTTGGTAGTGGATAAAAATGATATTTCTCTTTGGCATCGCCGTTTGGGTCATGTGAATATGCATCAAATGAAGAAACTGAGCAAAAAGGACTTGGTTAAAGGACTTCCCAAATTGGATTTTGAAAAGGATGAGGAATGCCAACCTTGTACACAAGGGAAACAAACCAAATCCTCCTTCAAATCCAAAGGAGTCATGAGTACCAAGAGAGTTCTTGAACTTCTTCATATTGATCTATTCGGACCAATGAGAACGTAAACGCTTCGTGGTTCCAAGTATTGTCTTGTTATTGTTGATGATTTCTCTCGATATACTTGGACCTTCTTTCTCATTTCTAAAAGCGATACTCTTGATGTTTTCTTAAGCTTTTATAAACGGGCTGAAAATGAAGCTTCTAGCCAAATTGTTTCTATTTGTAGTGATCATGGGGGAGAATTTGAAAATGATCTTTTTGAGCATTTTTGTGAAAATTTTGGTTATTCACACAATTTCTCTTCTCCTCGTACGCCTCAACAAAATGGGTTTGTAGAGAGAAAGAACAGGTCGCTACAAGAGATGGCTAGGACCATGCTTCTTGAGTATGACACTCCTAAGAAGTTTTGGGCTAAAGCCGTTAGCACCTCATGCTTTGTGCAAAACTGAGTTTTTACACATCCTTCTTTAAAGAAAACCCCCTATGAACTATGGCGTGGTAGAAAGTCATCTATTGATTTCTTTCATGTTTTCAGATGTCCTTGTTTTGTTTTAAACACAAAGGATTCTCTTGACAAGTTTGATCTGAAATCTTATAAGGCTTTATTCCTAGGCTATAGCACTACTAGCAGGGCATATAGAGTATTCAACATTGAATTGTCTAAAATTGAAGAATCTATCAATGTTAAGTTTATTGAAACTAACCCTGTTGTTGGCAAGCATGTTGTTGATAATGATGTTGCAGATGATTTGGTTCATATCCTAAAAGACATCAACATCGAAAATAAAGGTAAGCAGGTGATAGAAGAAGAAGAAGAAGAAGAAGAAGAAGAAGAAGAAGAAGAAGAAGAAAAGAAGGATCCCACTCCCCGCTTTGCAAGGAATCATCCCAAGGAGTTGATCATTGGCAACCCATTTGAGAGAGTGAGGACACGAGCTTCTCACAACAAAGAACAAGTAGATAGTGCCTTCATCTCCCAACTAGAGCCAAAGAACATCAAAGAAGCCCTTGGTGATGATGAGTGGATCCTAGCCATGCAAGAAGAGTTAGAGCAATTTGAGAAGAATCGTGTGTGGACTCTAGTGCCAAGACCAAGTGATAGAAAAATCATTGGCACCAAATGGGTCTACCGCAACAAGCTAGATGAGCAAGGAAAAGTGGTAAGAAACAAAGCAAGGTTAGTAGCACAAGGTTACAACAAACAGGAAGGTATTGACTTTGATGAAACTTATGCGCATGTTGCTAGATTAGAATCTATTCATATGTGACTTGCGTTTGCTAGTTACAAAAATTTCTTGTTATATCAAATGCATGTTAAAAGTGCATTTTTGAATGGTACAATTGAGGAGGAAGTATTTGTTGCTCAACCTCCGGGCTTTGAAAATGACAAGTTACCCAATCATGTTTATTTGTTGCAAAAAGTTGTCTATGGACTCAAACAAGCACCTCGAGCTTGGTATGAGAAATTAAAGAACTTTTTGTTAGATAATGGGTATGTCATGGGCAAAGTTGATTCTACCTAGTTCCTAAAACACACTTCTAACCATTTTCTTATAATTCAAATTTATGTTGATGATATCATTTTTGGCGGGACTGATCTTGATCTTTGCAAGGAGTTTAGTTCTCTTATGCAGAGTGAGTTTGAAATGAGCATGATGTTTGAGTTGACTTTCTTCCTCGGCTTTCAAAATAAGCAAACAAAAGAAGGAAACTTCATCAACCAAGGAAAGTACACAAATGAAGTGCGCAAGTGCTTTGGGATGGAGAACATGAAGTCGATGGATACACCCATGTCCAACACCTCCAAACTTGACAAAGATGAAGAAGGTGAGAAGGTAGATGAGAAGTTCTATAGAGGTATGATTGGAATTTTACTTTATTTAACTACCTCTAGACCTGATATTGTGTTTAGTGTTGGCTTGTGTGCTCACTTTCAATCTAGCCCTAAGAAGTCGCATCTTATTGTTGTTAATAGGATTTTGAGGTACTTAGTCAAAACCCAAAATTTTGTACTATGGTATCCTAAATCAAGGGATTTTACTCTTAGAGCATATAGTGATGCAGATTACATAGGTTGTTTGGTTGATAGAAATTGCTTAAGTGGCACTTGCTTCATTGTAGGACCATGCTTAGTGTCTTGGTTATCCAAGAAACAAAGTACAATGGCATTATCAACTACCGAGGCTGAATATATTGCAGTCGGGAGCTATTGTGCACAGATCCTATGGATGAAGCAAATGCTCCAAGACTTCAACATATTTTTTGATGCTTCTCCTATCTTTCGTGACAATACTAGTGCAATTAATCTATCTTACAATCCTATATTGCATAGTAGAGCCAAGCATATAGAGGTTCACCATCACTTTCTCTGTGATCACATTGCCAGGAAGGATATCTATATCACACATGTGGACACGGAAAATCAATTGGAAGATATCTTTACAAAACCTCTAGCTAGAGATCTATTTAATTTTATTCGATCTAAACTGCTTATTGTTGATTTGAATGATATTGCCATGTGATCTAGCCAGTTGTCTCTTTCCTATATGTTTGCTCATGTCTTTCTTCACCTTGTTTTTGCTTATGCATGTTTAAATGTGCCTAACTTGCTTGTAAACATGCTTAGTTTTTGCTTGTTTTTGGGTTTTTATCGAATTCCATGTTTTATCGCAAAATAGTGCCCAATGATGAGTTAAATGTGCCTAACTATGTTAATGATACATAATAGAATGGAAAATAAATTTAATTGGCATGTATATGGCTAGAAACTAAGAATGTGACTTTTAGATCAGGTTGACCTTCGGTCGAGTTTTCACCCTGAAAAACTCGACCGATCAGGAGCCGAGAGCAAGTCTTTAGTGGATCGTTCGGTCGAGTTTTCCATACACAAACTCGACCGATCCGCGGGCTGAGCCAACTTAAAAGTTAGGATTGGCCGTCTTTTTTCCCTCTCAACTAGAAAATAGATGACTGATTCCTCACCTCTTAGCCCTAAGCTCTCAAACCCTGCCCTAAACCTCCCTCTCCTAGCCCTAGATTGACCTAGTAACCTTGATCTTGACCTCCCCAGGCGTCATTGGTGGTTTTTGTTCGGCGTTTGAGGTTTGCCATTGCTTGTTTGCATGATTTTCATCTCATTTCGTTTCATGGCTTCTCATAGACAAAAACGTCCTGCTCCAAGCAATGATCCAGCTTCCTCATCTAATAATCGTTTGATTCCATTTGATAATACCTCTTTTGTGTCAGTTGAAGCTGTAAATAGGTACAAGGACCTTCTTCCCCGAAGCCCTTTTCCTTTTCGTGCTTTGATCGAGCCTTCCCCTAGGTATCAAGTGATTATTGCCTCTGTTTCTCAGCTTCTCACCTCCCACCATTTGTCCGCCCTAGCGATTGAACGTGACTTCTTTCACAACTCCATGTCAAGCACTAAATCTATTCACGAGTTCTATGCCAACTTGTGTTGGAACTATGATTCGCTCATCCCACCGTCGAATACTCAAGTAATTCTTACTTCTATGATTGTCGGTCGTCGTTTCCAACTTTTTGAGGATACTTTAAATGTCTTTTTTGCCGGAGACGAGGAAAATGACACATGGCGTAAGGATTATGGAGAGTATTTTGATCTTATTGACCTGGAAGGTTTTTACAAACACCATGAATTGACATTGTCGGATGTTCATCGGTTTTTGAAGAAACCTGACGTGGCCTATAAGAAGAAGTCCACCCTGCCCTCCTCCTCTCTTGACCTAAAGAGGTGCATATTGGCTCTGGTGATTAACTGTAATGTCCATCCAAAGAGAAATGAAATGGACATTTCTGAAAACACCACAGTCATTATGTATTGTTTGTTAAACAATATCAGTGTCAAGTGGGCCAGGTATATCTTACATCACATGACCTGCTTTGACACTAACAAGAACACCAAAGGCACCCACCCTACCCAGCTTTGATCTGTGGTTTTTTCAAGTTCGCCACTGACAAATGTCTCTTTTCTGACTTCCATTATCCGGTCTCCAGGAAAGGTGTTTGTATTAGTGAAAGCACTCTTCAAAAGTTTGTTCCTGTGTTTTCCTCTACCTCTGGTGCTTCTGCCTCTACATCCGCTTCAGCTACCCCATCCTCCTCCACCTGAACTCCACCACTGCAGCCTCCTCCTAGACCAAGTCGTGCGTCTTTTTGTGTGTCAAATGAAACCCTTATGGGTTATATGATACATCAACAGGCATACAATCAATAGGTTCAGGACCACCTGCACCAGGATCTGTGTTCCATAATGTCTCACATGAACCTATCCTATGCATCACCCTACCCCACCTACCAGCCATACCCCAGTAGTGCCTATGCTTCATATGCATATGAGCATTACTATCCTTCTCCCGAGCCTTCCGTTGCTGCTTTGCCACCTTTTGATGCTGGTAGTTCCATTCCTACTATTTTGCCATTACCTACTGGCCCCCTGGCCACTCTGCTAGCCTCTTTGGGTGACTCTGCACTGTCCTTCCCACAGGCTAATGAGCTTCACGCTCTTGGTATGTCTTGGGCTGAGCAGAATGCCCACTGTCCTGGTCTTTCTTATGACCCTCCTACTGATGAGGAGATGCCAGACTGGGCCAAGGATGATGATGATGATGTTGATGATGACGAAGATGAGGATGCTTCCGATGACGGTGATGGTGCTGGTTCTGATGCTGGCACTGTTGCTCCGCCTTCTGACGGGGATGAGGACTACACTCCTGGCGATGAGGACGTTGTTGATCTAGATAGCTTAGACGTTTAGGTGGTGTCTTCATTTTTAGTCTAGAATGCTTATCATATATATCTTTCTAGACTATTTTGTATCAGAAATATCCTGGCACATTCTTCTGAGTTGTACTATTTCTTATCTTTGTTTTATCATTGTTATGTTATGTATTTGCTCTTCTGAGGACATACATCTGAGTTGTAATATCCTTGATGTGCACTATGGTTTTTCCTCTATTTTTATCCTATGCATTGGTTCCATCTTGAGTTCTATTTTTTATCATGACTTGGATTGTATGTTATCTTTTATCTATGTGTGATATATGCATTTAAACTATTGTTTATTCCATTGCATACATGTTTGGTTGAGTTTTTGAGAAGACCTGGCCTATGCTCTTCTACCCCCCCCCTACCTTTTTGATAATGTCAAAAGGGGGAGAGATATTTCAAGTAATAGCTCATGTCTTGAAACTCAATCATATTGCTTTTTCTTTGCTATAATATTGCTTTTGCTTGTGAGATCCGTTTTCTTGTTCAATTCATTGTCCATTATGTGAACTTGCAAAGGACTACACATTACATGAATATTGGTATTTCTATGTGTAGAGAAACTAACCATGCAGGTTATAGGAAGCATAGATTGAGGGGGAGCAATTCACATTGTTCGAATCATGAATCCCCCTAATTCACAAGGCAAAGGTATAACTTTCATATCCTTTTCAATATGCTTGAGGAATGGTTTGTCATTGTCAAAAAGGGGGAGAATGTTGACCTAGAGTTATACATTGCCTATATTTTGATAATGACTTAACCATTCCATTCATATGTATCTAATATGTGTGTTTAAGATTGTTTGCAGGCATTAGGTACATGAAAATGATCCAAAACCAAAGCCCTAGAATGGCTCAAGTTCAAGTCAAAATAGCTACAAGTGTGCATTTTGGGATTTCCATGTAAATGACCTTAGAATATTTTTGTAATCACTTGTAATGATGAATTGACTTGTAACTAAGGTGAGAAAATTGATTGGGACATAAAACACCAATGTTAAATCACTTTAGATTCAATTTAGAAAATTGATTTCAGGTACTTGGTCGGTCGAGTTTCCCAGCCTTAAAACTCAACTGATCATCCTTAGTCAATTTTCTGAAGATAGCATCGGTTGAGTTGTGTTTACACGAAACTCGAACGATCAAGTGGGTGACCAAAACGATCTTCAGGGATCGGTCGAGTTTCCCCAGGACAAACTCGACCGACCGTTTGAATATCGGTTTTTTCTTTTACTTGATCGGTCGAGTTACCTTTATTGAAACTCGACCGATTGCACTATACAGAATTTGTAGAAAAAAGTGATGTGACCGTTGGTGGGTTATTTGATCACAAATAGAGATGTTTTCTTGAAAAAATAGCTATATTTCGGCCCAAGAGTTCACCTAACTCAAAGCAACACCCTCAACTATATATAGGACACTTGGAGTTCATTCCAAGGCTTCTCTTTCATTGCAAACTTAGTTCTACCATAGCTGAGAGTGTTCTAAGCCTTTGAGCCCCTTTCTCTCTCTACCTTCAAGTCAAATTCGTGAGTATGAGTGAGATAGGTTCCTATGTGAGAGAGCTACTCCCTATATTGTTGTAAATTTCTCCTCCTCCATCTTCCAACCTCAATTCCCATTGAAGATAGTTGAAGATCCCTCTACAAGTGAAGGAGAAGGAGGTGTTGTTCTTCAAGGTTGAAGAAGGCAAGCTGCTCCAGGTCTCCAAGTGAAGGAGATAGGTGCTCCAGATCTCCAAGTGAAGGAGAGAAGCGAGGAAACGCTCAAGGAAGATAGGTAATCCCTTGAAGGCAGAATACTTGAAGAAAGGAGTGGGTAAGTCCATATTGATGGTTGAAGACTCCATGCTTCAAGTGGGTAAGCTCCTTCTATAGGTTGAAGATCTTTGCTTGAGGTACTAAGCCCTTGGATGTGTGGTTGTTGTATCTTGTAATCTTATTGTGGAATATAAGAGTACCAAGATTACAAATCCTAGAGACTAACCCACTCTAGGTAGTGGATTGACATTGCTCCTAAGTTTCGGACATGGAACCACTCTAAAACACATGTCCAAGTGCTTGCTCTTCCTTGTCTCTCATCCTTGCTGTGCATGTTAGTTTAAGTCATCAAATTGCTACTTGTTTAATTTTCTGCAATTAATATAATTTGGTGGTCTAATCAATTTTGTGAGAATTGTGAATCTCTATTCAACCCATCCCCCTTCTAGAGCCCATGGATCCAACAATATTGACTCACACCATCATGTCCATGCATTTCTCTATCTCTCTTATCAAGTGGCCAGGATGTTAAATTCCTATAGGAGGGATAAATCCTATCTACATGACTCAAAGTCATCCTCATGTATGAGAGTTCACTAGAGCACCACATTTATGGCAACCCTTACTTAGGATCACATTGGATGATGTCAAGGCACACCGAATGACATGTGATGAGTGTAGTGACTTTAGGTCTAAGAACTGCATTCACCACCATCACTATGAGAGATGGATCTGACTACCCATCATGGTTTCCATGTGTCACTCTCAAGGTGGGTCTGTCTGATACTTTGTTCTCTAACAAGTATCTATGTGCTTGGTTTAATATCACATATCATGACTACTGAGATTTTGTCATCAACCAACACATAGTCTGGTCTTAAGTCTTATTGTTGTCTATTATCCTTCCATAATAACATCCAACTAGGGACATAATAAGAATGCATATACTCTTGACATCTATATGATCTCATCGTTCAGGTCCTCAACCTAAAGACATACATCATTGAGTAATATCATTCTTTAGACATTTATTATGTTTCATCATTATATCATAACTGAATAAATGTAATAAGTTGGAGGATTTCCTTCATTATTAATCAAACCGTTTACAAGATATGCCATTACAATCATCATATGATTCACTCTCTGGGCATACATACCAACAAAAAGGTGGTAGAAAAATACTAAATTTTGAATTAGAGAGAAAATCTAGGTCATCACATTTCTTGTTTAAGCATACCATGGGTTTACTGGATCAATGACCTTGTCCAACATTAGGGATTCACTAGGATAACTATCATTGATCATCTTAGAGTTGTCTTCTTCTACATGTATTCTAGATAAATGGTCAATCACTATATTTGCCTACCCTTTTTATCATCTCATGATTGAACTCCTATAAAAAGAGTGCCCATCTCAGGGGTCCTATGTTAGTGTCTTTCTAGGTCATTCATGCATGTCGTTTCAACAATAAGTTCATCAGATAACTTGATTCCCTAGAGTTTAGTCTATAAAGTGGAAATCAACTCGCCTATAAGTGAATAAGTTAATTGTAGTACAAAATAGGATCAATCTCATGGAATAATATGATTAAGAATTTTATTTGAACCAAATGCTAAGATTAATATTTAAAATCTAGTTTGTAGAGAATAATTAAAGCTACAATAGGAAATGGAAATTGTAGAAGAAAATTAGTTAAGTTGAGTTTTATTTTAATCAATGAAGAGATATTGGGGGTCTTCTGGTTCACCGCCATACACAATGTATTTACTTTAAGTAATTCATCTCCATAAATTTAATTAATTAGATAAGGACTGTGTGTCCTTATGGAACATAAATCTTTCAATGGTAAATCAGGAATCTTGAAGTTTATGGATTATTGTTCAATCGTCCAGTAAACTCTATCTGTGATATCATAAAGAGTTTACAAGTTTCAACTAGTGTTCCCACTCATGGATCTGGGATTTCCTCACCAAGAGTTATAACTAACAAGATAAAATGGAAGGATCAATAATAGAGCTCCATCAGGAATCTCATCAGGAGTCTATAGGTTCATACAACATTGGGATATGTGATGTCTTCACCCACCAAATATATTATTGATCTAAATATAGAACAAGTACATAAATTGCAATAAAAATACCTAATGAATAAAATCTTGTAGTCAAATACAAGTCAAAATAGATACAGACTATGGGGCTCCTCCCCATGCCCTAGTAGGAAGTTCTACTCAAACATGGTATGCATAAGCACAAGGGAACATATAGGATTTAAATTAGTCATATCATCAGATCTGGAAACAAGGTAGTGGTTTTCGTGAGGAAGATGGCAACTCCTTCCTTCCCTTCTAGATTTGTGGACCCAGAGAAGGCTATGGGGTGATAGAGTATGAGATCCCTTTAGGGAATAGAAGTTGCCTTGTATTTATAGTAAAAGAATGTGCAACATTCAATTTGACCACCTAGAATATGAAGAGCTATGATAAGTCAAGTCTTGAATTCTCAAGTACCAAGCATAATTTGCCAAGTACCCTTTGAAGATTAAATGTCTTACTTTTATACATTTCCAATTGGTACCTTGATATTTTTGGGCTTGGTCAAAGGATGCTAATTACATTCTTTCCTACATACAGAACATCATGGTCATGGCTTGTTACTTCTATTATCCAACTTGCCTTTTAATTTCTTGCTCAACCTTTTAAACATAAGGAAACTCAGTGGTTACTTGTCCTGAAACTTGGTCAAGGGAGTAATCTTTGATCAAATTAATTATTTGCCCCAATAGACAATAGAGAATATAATTTCATTGCCTTCCTTTACCTATTTTTACCACTCATTAACTTCTTTGACTCTCTTTGGTGTAGATTTCCATTATAGGAATTTTGGTCCGATCACAATTTCCAAAGCAGTCCAAAAATATATTTCCTTTTGAATAGTGAATTCTCTTTCTAACATGTGTTTAAGTATTAATTCTACATTTGTATGCAAATGATATGGCCATTTGGTGCAGGTTATATATATATATATATATATATATATATATATATATATATATATATATATATATATATATGTGTGTGTGTGTGTGTGTGTGTGTGTGTGTGTGTGTGTGTGTGTGTGTGTGTGTATGTGTGTGTGTGTGAACTGTTGGAAGAACTATAGGGTAGTTGACCAGTTGAAAAATCCAAAAAATGTTTTACCTGTAGATAATAAAATTCTCTTTCTAACGCATGGTTAAATATTAATTTTTGAGTTTGTATGTGAACGATATGATTGTTTTGATGCAGGATATATTTATCATGCACTACGGAGAATTGTGCAAAAAGCTTCTCAGTGTTTTTGCAATTTCTTGATATTCAGAGTGAATGGGTACGGTTAAGCTATTTTCCTACAGTTCACAAGGAAATCTAATTAAAACTCTAATTCAGGAGACAAATATCAAAATAATACAATTGAATTCTAAAATTGGAAAATATCAACATAATATCCTGAATAAACTATCTAAAAGATGTGCTAAAATTGATGAATATGCATTCATCAAATTAAACTTGAATGTTTCTCATCCCCGTATAACATAATATCATAGACATACACCAAATAATAATGAAAGCTTGTCTTGCTTACTTGTATAGAACTATTTTGTCCTTGCTACATTTATGGCCTAGTGATCATTATTTCCTAAAATTAAAAAATACAATTTTCACACACTCTCCGCTCAAAATTGTTTCACAAATTGTTTCCATTTCAAGAATTTTTAAATAAATAGATGTCATATCCTTTCTATTTTTATACTTCCACATATTCTTATGAATTATGCACAAGAATAAAGTTTATTGATTGGATCAATTGGGGGTATATAAGTTCCCTAGGTAGAAAAGTGGAGTGAATGGATATATGGAAGAAGATGATCTCTCCTCTATTAAACTTGAGAACTTTTTATTTTTCTTTGTTGTAATTACATTGATTGCATTTTTTGTGTGTGCATTGACATCATTTCTTTATTGGTGGTATGCCCCTATTAAATACAAGGGGTATGGGAAAAGCAATAGAGAGAGAAGGGGCATGCCACCCCGAACTTGGAGTTTGGCACACTTTTGGCTTTGATTATTTTTTGGCAAATGGAGAGATAAAAAGATGATAGAAGAAATGTATAAGAGGTTGAACTTGTGCATCTCATTTTTTAAAATATAACATCAATTTAAATTTTTGTACAACAAGCACAATCGAGAGAGTTCACAAGCTATTATGCAAATAGAGTGAATACACATTGTGTTTGATTTTTCTATATCCATCATGGCTTGCCAACGTTTTTGAGGATTAGTAATACTTAAGGTCCTAGGTGACAAAATGATTTCTAGCAATGGAAGTTCATGAAAATGTTGTAAGAAAATTCACTTCTTTTAAGGGATTCATTGATTAAGCATTCATATCTAGCCGACTAGATAATGGTCAAAGTATATTTAAGAAAGGAAAAAAAAGTTAGGCTAAACTACATAACATGATAAAAATTTCTAAAATGAGAAGATGGAGTGGGTGGAGTAGATAGGTACCATCCACCTCCACCCTAAACTTAAAATATTTCTCATACAGAGATAAACTTAAATCCAAGATGTAGGGATGAATTTTACTGAGATGTCTAGGCGATCCTGGTAATTCAAAGAAAAGAAGGCCTTACTTAAGGGAATATTGATTACGGTTAGAGCCTTGAATAGAGGAGTTTCATTGTAAACTCAGTGATTGGGTAGTTGTGTAAGATCAAAGCGGCTCTTCAGAAATTGAGAGGAAAATTGTTTTCTCCTTGCAATCCTTCCAATAAGATCCACAAATCAGCCTTTATCAGTAGAGGAAGTGTTGTTGATTTGTTTAGATTAAGGACAAAAGGCACATGATTGGAGTTGTACTCATCACGTGTCTTCTGGGTTAACTCTTTCAAAAAGATATGTGGTGGATCAACTTTTGCAAGGGAAATGGTATAAGATGAATTCACTTTTTCTAGTGTCAGATGTGGTAGATCAGGTGGAGGATCTGACTCTATTTTCTCCTCATCACCTAGATTTGCATGTAGTAGACATGATTCTAGCATGAGAAGAATTGTATTATAGGTATGATATAAATTTGTATGTGGATGTGTGTCCTCTTAATCTATAATCCAACAAACGTTAAGGTTAATGGAGGCATCATGATCTTTTACAATTTTTCAATGTTGGTTTGATTCCTTCATGAAGCATGTGCCCAGTTTTGTGGGTTCAGAAGGAAACACAACAACAAACTCAGCTTCATGATCAAATGGTGGAGGCATGTAAACTTCTTATGGAGGTGGAATCACCTCATTGGCTTCAACCTAATATGGAACAAAAAGTGGTTGACGTGGACTATAGAGCTTTTGCTGAATCGGACCCCATTTGTTTAAAACAACTGGATGTGAATTTGGAGTTAGTTGTTCATCTTCCAGAATAGGCTCAACCAAAACTAGTTGGTCAGTGATAATGTTTGGATCAATGTCCACAAAAGGAGTGGTTGGTGGAGCTTCTAGTTCTACAGCCATACAAGGATGACCATCTTGCAATGACTTTTCATACTATAGTAATAAAAGCCCTTAGTAGAGAGGTAAAAATATAAGCATACACATTACAGGATGGTTGCAACTCATGTACCATTTCTACTAAATTTGGCATAGTAGGCATGAGTACGGTATCATCATAATCGTCATCAGAAAAAATTATCCTTGGCTACTCCAGCTTCTTTGGAAAGATCTATGATTGATGCTCTAGTAGTGAAGCTAGCATTGCCTTCCAGCTATCTAGTATTTCCTGTTGCTTAGCTACTATCAAGAGCATTAAGTCTCTTCTCTGGTTGTAGTGAATATTGGTTTTCACAATAAGATTTTTCACCAAATTGTTTGTGTAACTCCACATAGTGCCTGATATATATACCCCGCATCAAAATAGTGATATCTTTCACATAAAACTCAAAATTTAATGTTTAACCATGTGTTAAAAAGGAAATTTCATTATCCATAGGAAAAATATGTCTTAGATTTTTTAATCGGTCAAATAGATTTTCCAATTGGTAGACTATAGACCTTCTAGAAGTTGTTGATATATATATATATATCCCACCAATACGGTCGTATCTTTCACATAAGAACTCAGAATTTAATGTTTAGACATGTGCTAGAAAGGAAATTTCATTTTCAAGAGAAATGATATCTTTGGACTACTTTGTAACTTATGAATGGATTGAAATTTTCCCAAAATTCATGCAACAGAAATCAGTAGAAAAGAGAGTGAAAGAGATTAATTAGTAATCAAAATAATTATGAAAGGAAGTACAATAACTTTCTATATTTCCTACTAGGGCATATAGTTAAATTTGTCAAAAATTACTCCCTTGACCAAAAATAAAGACAAGTAACCATTTAATTTCTTTATGTTTTAGAAATTTAGCAAGCAATTAAAAGGCAAATTGTCCAATAAAAGTAACAAACATGACCATGCTCTTTTTATGGGGGGAAAATGTAATTAAAGTCCTCTGGATGATTATTGAGCTATCAAGGCACCAATTGAAAATCTATAAAAGTAAGACATTCAATCTTAAAAAAGGACTCGATCAATTATGCTCAGTTTGTGTATTTAAGACTTCACTTATCATGGTATTTAAGACTTCACTTATCATGGCTCTTCATATTCTAGGTGGCCAAACTGAATGTTGGGCATCTTTTACTACAAATACAAGGAAGCCTCCATTCTCAAAAGTAATCTCATATTCTATCACCCCAGAGCCTCCTCTAGGTGCACAAATTCATAAAGGAAAGAAGGAGACATCATCTTCCTCATGGAAGTTGCCACCTTGTTTCCAGATCTGGCAACATCTTTCCATTCTCATATGTTCCTTCATGCTTGTGCATATCATGTCTGAGTAGACCCTTTAAATTGGGGCATGGGGAGTATCCCCATAGCACATATCTCACATTAATGAGTATTTAACTTCAATATTCTATTAATTAGACATTTTTCTTTTGATTTATGTACTTCTTATATGACAAATCCTAGATTTGAGGATAGTGAAGATATTTTCCCCAGACCTCTCCATAGCATCATGGATATGTGCAATTTTTTTATTTGCACCTCTCATGTTCCAGATAACCATAAAATAATCCTATCCATTAGATATGAAGATAGCAGAACCACCATCCTCATAGGCTTGGCCAACCTCTCCCTCCTCTAGAGAATTAAAATCAAGAAGTGAAAACATAATTGGCATATTTCAATCACTTTGGTGCTAGGATGGGTACTTTTTGAAAAGCACTTTGGCGGGGATTTGGATTTTTTTGCCTTGAGTTCTTGATCCAGCCTTATCATCAGTGAAATTCCTTGGTGTACTGGCCACAGAGGAAGCAACCTAGTTCCTTAAAACCTCAGGACATGCCTCATGAATTTGACTCTCAATAGGTTCAACCATAACATCTTCTTGTAGATCACCTACATCATCATATGGCACTTCAGTATTGACCAGAAGAAACCAAGTCTTTTTCAAGTGTCACTTCTTCCTTCCCATCTGACATATGCCATCCATTTTGGGAGAGTCCTTGTAGAGAAAGGACTCATGCCCAAAGTTCTAGCAATAAATGCATCTGGCCAGGTCCCATTCATACTCAAATCAGACCAAGTCCTCAAACCCATCATAACTACCAACAGATAATAGATTTGGAAGGAGGAATCAACTGGAACTAGGACCTACATCCTCATGAATTTAAGTCTTTTGAAAGTAGATTCTAGAGCATCAACAAAGACTGGCTTCCCTGGAATAGAGCATATACAATTGAACATGTACTCATCCCACAACCCAATAGGGAGGTCAAAGATTCTGATCCATATCAGAATCTATGAAACTTCAATTTCTCCATCTAGTCCCCTCTCTTCCATATCTTGATGATCAAGGATTTCCCTACTACAAACCATGGACCTCCTTCCACCGCCATCTTCAAATCTTCATCATTCATAAATGTAACCAAAAACAAACTTTTACCCTGAGAACACGACTCAATCGATCCCTTAACCTTCCAGATATGGGCCAAATGTGTCATCAGAGTCCATCAATGTGGCTTCAGACCAATCACATAGACCGCTACCGCTAACTCCGTTAGTTGATGCTCCTCTCAACAATTACCTTGGGGTGCACAAGCTTCCCCTCCACCATATCCACCTATAGTTTTTGCAATTTTGGTGAGTTATCTATTTGCTTAGAGGCAAACAAATCCATCCACTCTCTAACCTTACGACCATTTTCCCCCCTTCATCCATTCTCTGAAACTTGAGGATGAAACAAGGTAGGATCGGGCCTCCCATCTGTCATCTACCATGGCACCTCTATTGTCGCCCTTGTAGTCACTCTTTACATCCTCTAGAAGATCTTTGTTTTATGTTGAATATGGAATCATAACTATCCATGTTGTAAATGATCATGTCAACTTTAGAGTCCAAGACTCTACGTTTGAATTTGTTTATTTATAGACGTCTAAAATCAGCTTTGCAATGATATTGAATAAGACAATAAATTGTTGACCCTATGATGAAGGCCCTCATGAATTAAGCCTTTGACTTTAATAAACCCAGGGTCAAAGAGTTGATGCAATACTTGGATAAAGATGAGAAAGTTATTATAGTCATGGAATACTAGGAGACCATGAACTCAAGATGCCAAATTATGTCTACTTGAGAAGGACGCCTATGAATGAAAAAGTTCTCAATCTCTACCATAGTTGAAATAAATTCCTGAGGGACTTCAATATGAGTTCTTCAATGATGAGGGAAGAAATTAGATTATTATCCGTTCATATGTATCTGATAAGCAAAGAGAATAATTACTTCCAAAAGTGAAATTAAGAAGAAAAAAATTGGATGTTCTATTGATTACATAAAAGGATTGAATACTACATATTGCATGCACATAATCCATTTGGAGGAGAATGCTAAACCTCTTACTCAAGGAAAATTATAATCTAAGAAGTGTCATCATGAAAGAGGTCATAAGATTTGTGATGCAAGAATCACTTATGCTATTAGAGACAGTTGGTGTTTGAGTCTCATCCATGTACCTAAAAGGGGAGGCATGATGATAGTAAAGGTATAGAATGGAAATGAAATCAAGAATAGGACAATAACTAGATGGAGGATGTCTTCAATTATAGAAATCTTAGCTCATCCAAAAATAGTGACCACTTCCCTCTACTATTCATTGACCAAGTGTTGGAGTGTTTTACCCACCACTCTTATTTATTTAGCATTGACAGTTACTCAACACTCTACCATGTGCCAACCGAGAAAAGATAATTTTCACCTTTTTATATGGTATGTATGCTTTATGTATAATGTCATTTGGCATGTGTAATGCAGCTGTAGAATTCCAAAGATGCATGAAGTTTATTTTTTCTAACTTCCTGATAGACATCATAGAAGTTTTCATGGACGATTTCTCAATATATGGCCCATCCTTTGACAATTACCTACATAACTTTTCACTTGTACTACAAAGATGTAAAGAGAAACATATAGTGCTTAAATGGGAAAAGTGTCATTTCATGGTACAAGAAGGAATAGTTCTAGGGCACAAAATATCAAACAAAGGTATATAAATAGACCTTAGTAAAGTGGATGATATATAAAGCCTATCACCTCCTAAGTCAGTAATTGATGTGAGGACTTTTCTAGGCCATGTGGGATATTACCACCATATTATCAAGGATTTTTCAAATATGTCCAAACATTTCTCTAGTTTATTTGAAAATGATGCTACTTCATTTTTTTGTGACAACTTCCCAAACGATTTCAAAACTTTGAAGCATGCACCAATGATAACATCTATAATTTGAGAATTGTATTGAAATTTGCTACTTGAACCGGTGTGTGATGAAAGTGACTATGCGATTGGAGCACTCTTAGGTAAGAATAAGGATAGAAAACATCACATTCTATACTATTCCAATATGATGCTTGACAAAGCCCAAGTTAACTATAAAACTACAAAAAAGGAGATGGGAGCAGTCTTATGGAAGAATAAGGATGGAAAATAGCACATTGTATACTACGCCAATATGGCACTTGATAAAGCCCAAGTAAGCTATAAAACTACAAAAAAGAATAGGATATCTATAATCAATGCTTTCAAATTTAGATATTACTAGACTGGGTCTAAGATACTAATGTATATGATCATGGGGTATTCAAGTATCAGATGACTTATGAATGCATATTCATTCATTTTTACCACATCTTTTGGATTGTGTATTTATGATATTGTGTTAATGTTTTCCAGTTTTTGAATTTAATTTTATTAGTTTGACTTTTGTCTCCTACTAGATAAAACTAAGAGATCGTCAACAAAGATGATGGGAGAAACACTTAAAGTGCCATTCACGATGGGAATAATATTTTATTACATTTAGCTTCATAGTCAAGGATGGAAGATATTCCATGCATTGTGATAAGAAACAAACTGGGCACAATAGGGTCTCATTGCCTCACCCCATTAGTAGTAGTAAACAGATTGGAGGGGATCCATTGACAATAATATGAAAAGGCATTGAGGAGAAGCAAACACTAATCCACTCCAGCCAGCACCCAGGGAAGCCCATAATTTTCATGATTAAGAATGTACTCTCTACTAACCGAGTCGTAAAACTTAGAAACGTATTATTTGATGCACATTCTACTACCTCCATCTTTAGGAAATGAACTTAGGATCTCATTTGCAAGAAGAATGGCTTCCCCTATTCTTCTAACATGAACAATAGCAAACTGACTGAAATCAACCAGATTCGATAAAACCATTTCTGATATATTCACCATGATTTTAATAATAACCTTGTAGATGAAGTTGAAAAGACAAAACTGACCTAAATCTTTTAGCTAACAAGCATATATTGATTTAGGAATCAAGATAATGAACATGTACATTCTTTCATAAGTTTACCATCACTAAAAAATTTTGGACAACCTTCACTCCATCATCCCCGACAATCACCCAATAAGAAATAATAAAACTCAACAATGTACCCATCTAGGCCAAGGGCCTTATCTTTCTTCATGCGTCTCATGGTATCAACAACCTCCTGCTTAATTAACCATGTTATCATACTCTCTCTGAGCTCCTGACTTATAGTCGTCAATCTTCATTCACACTTCCAACCAATGGTGCTAGTACTAGTTGAATTAAAGAGACCTTCAGAAAGAAACCATATGCTCAGAGATAGCATTTGGGTATGAACAATAGGAATCATCAATATTTAGCAATTTAGTGCTATTAGTAAACCTTCTTATCTTCAAATGAGTATAAAAAAAACTTCATGATACTATCCCCCTCTTTCAACTACTACACTCTAGAGTTTTTTTTCTATGTAATGTTTCTTCATTAATAATAGCAATGTTAGCCTCCTTCCTAGTGAGATTAATCTCACTCTACAGAATGGATACTCAGGATGTACATCAGCCTTAGTCTAAATTTCAATAGCCTTAGCTTCCAAACATCTAGCATTAGAAGACAAATTAGTAAGAATACTCTTGTTCCACTCAATTAGAGAAAATATGAGTTTATTTAGATTCAAGTACAGCATGTACATTGAGGCACCACTACTTTTCATACTCCATACACCCTTCACTAACTCAAGAAAACCACAATAGATAAGCAAGAGTTAATAAATATGAAGGGAGTAGCTTTCCTTTTCCCTAAGAAGAAATTGAGCTTTAACACTCTATTATCACACACAATAGAGGAACAAACTTCACCCCCAAGAACCTTTAGAGATCGATAAGAACTCAACATTACACAAAATTATGTCAATTTTTTAGAAAATACCTACCTCATTTTTACTTCTACTATCCCAAGTAAAAAAGGGTACCTTCATGGATACATCCATACCCCCGGTAACCTTTGTAGCTTCATTTAAATCCTTCATGTTTATTCTATAGGGAGGGTTCTTCCCTAGTTTTGCATTGATAAAAGTGACAACATTAAAGTCTCCCATAGCACACCAGGGGAGCACACACAAAGTAGAAAGAGTCCAAAATTTACTCTATGACCTAACCCTTTGAATGTTGTTATTGGCCCCATAGATAGTAGAAAGAAGGAAAAGATAAGAATTAAAGGATGCCTCACAATGGATGATCTGCTTAGACATAAAGAAACTCTTCATTAGAATATTAGGGTCCTTCTAGAGAATGATAATTCTGAAATAGGAATAGAGGCTAATACCACTACCATTAAAGATATTCTAGAGGGTTTTGCCTTTGTTTCAGGTCCCAATCTAAATGCTAATAAGACTCATCTCTTCCTCAATTCTTAAGTTCAAGATGATGTTTTGAGTATTCTAAATATTGAGGTGACAAGTTTTCTGGTTATATACCTTGATCATACTCTATCCATAGGAAAGTTAACTAAGTCAATGTGTGGCCCCATTCTTGACAAGGTTAATTTTTAAATCAGACTTTTGAAATTGTAGAGTTTTATTTATGGCAGGGAGGACTGAGTTGGTGATTTCTATGCTAACTTGTTATCATATCTTCTGGTTAGCCATATTTCCTTCCTAAATCAGTTACCAATGAGTTGGAGAAGAAGTTTTGTAGATTTATCTAGGATGATATTGTTAAGAATAACATGCATTTGGTCTCTTGGTCTCAAATTTGTAGACCTAAAGAGGGTGGTTTGGGGGTACGTTGTATCAAATTGGTCTATTACAGGCATAGTCAAAAATCTATGGGATGTCTTCAGTGATAAAAAGGCATTGTGGGTCAAATGGTTGCATGATAAAATATATTTCCCGTGAATCTATTTGGTATGTTAAGACTAAGTTTAGTGACTCTTACCTTTAGAAGATGTTTCTCAAGCACAAGGATGTTGTCCTGTCTTATGTAGACTTTGTTGTAGGCAATGAAAGAAAATTTCTTCTATGGAGAAACCCATGGTGTTGTAGCGGCACTAGTCTTGTGCATTGTGTTGATGCATAGTTGGCAAGAAGATTTGAAGAAGGTGATATTTGCAAGTTAGAGGTTTGCATTAAGGAAGGGGAGTGGCTTTTCCCTGGCATTATAGATAGGCAAGAAGCATGTATGTTCTTACAAGGTCTTCCTAAGCCCCGTATTAGTCATGGTGATAGCTTAATAATTAATGATAAAAGGGTTATTTCTATGAAGGATGGATGGAGTATTTGTATGGATAAAAGGCAATGCCTAGAATGGGCCAAATGGATTTGGGAAAATAAGATTCCAAAGGTTTATGTGTTTTCATGGAAGTGCTTTGTGAATCACCTACCTACACATGACATTCTAAAGAGCTTATCTTTTCAATTGCCTTCAGTCTTTGTGTTGTAGCTGTGAGGAAGAGAATGTTTCTCATATATTCTTTCAATGTCAGTTCAATTTTGACATGTGGGAAAAGTTTGAAGAGATCAATGGTGGGCTCTGCAATGTTTGAATGACCTACTGAAGCTCAATAATAAAGTCAAAGTTATCACTTGCTTCATGATTTATCATCTCTAGATTGAGAGGAATAATTGGGTTTTCAATGGAAGATGTTGTAAACCTATGATTGTTTGGGATCTATGTGTCTAATATGCAGATATCATGTATAGTTAATGTTTCTTTCTAGTATTTTGTATATTTAATCCTTCTTCTTTTATACAAAGTACTCTCTGGGATTTTTGAGATATGAATAAAGAGGATACAGACACATGGTTTAGAAAGAAAAAAAAGAGATCTTCTAGTGGAAAGGAAGGGTCTATTGATAATCACCGGGTAGGATGGATCTTCAATCATATCAATTACTACAATATTACACATAATGGAAAATTTACAACTCTGATTGGAACATCTTCAAAAATCTCTACAGTCTTGTATAAGAGTCATCTGCTAATAGGATTTTCAATCTTTTGGTTAACGTCTCAGTCAGACCAAGATGTTTGGCTAGAGTTAATGACATCAAAATCATACTTGCACCAATATCAGTTCACCCCTTTCTTTCTTCATTATCTCCCACATTGAATGGGATCATGAAGGTTTTAGGGTTGTTGTGCTTTGTGCGCATCTTTTCTTGAACAAAGGCACTCAACATATTTTCTAGTTCGACCCTCTTCACTTATTTTCCCCTTCTTTTTGTATTTAGGTCTTTGAAGAACTTCTCATAAGTCATCATCTCTTCAATAGCGTCAAGGAACAAAATGTCAAGGTGAAGCTTCTTCACAACTTCAGTGAATTGCTCATGTCTCTAATTAATATGTGCCTTGATAAATATAAAAGCAAAATGGATCCAAGGAGTGTATGGGTATCTATTAACAAGAACCTCCTAAGAAGACTCGGGTTCCTTATCCATGGATGATTTCTTCACTTTTCCTCTTCCCGTAGTTGTCTTTAAGGATAGGTATGAGTGTCTTTTCTAGTTCAACCTCTTCACTTTCCTACTGAAGAACTAGAATGGTTTCTTATTGAACTTTGGTGGTGGTTGAGTCAAGGATTGTCCCTAACCTAAGAGTATCTGTCATAGTAGACTCGTGACTACTTGGGATATGCTTTGTGTTGGACAAAATTTTCCCAGTTGGGTTCTTCTACCAGGTCTAAAATATGTGTCTATTGTTGGTCAATCATCTTATTGTGTTGTTGCATATCAGATTTCTACCCAACTACACTTCCCATTTATGCTTGCATGATGCTCAACATTTTATTGCTATTGATAGTGCCTTGATTCAGCTTGCCTTTTAGTGAAGGTGAACATCTCAGACATCATATCATTTTTTTTTATTCTATAAGTTGTTTTAGTTTTGTTGCAAGTTAGTGGTATGTTGACATCATTACAGTCCATTACCTCCCTCAAACCTAGGTGGTTCAGGAGGTTGGTTTAGCAGTTGAGAGTTCCCATTATAGTTGTGTTTCCTTAAGAAAATACAACATGGTTCATGATCTTGTAGTTGACATAATAGACATTCTTTGTCGTTCCCTATTGATTTTCTTCTTATTCATGTGTATAAATGTAGTAGTCAAATCTATGTCGAATCTCTCTATAGGTAACACAATTAATGACTATCTCGACATGATTCTTTCCCTTAATGTTTCTCTCTTTCTAAGTGTACACATGTATAGCTTTCTTGTCTAGATTTGTTTTTAGGGATTTTAGAGCTTTTGAATCATCAACACTTCCCATAGTGGAGACATTCCCAGTAGGTCCTCTCTCGTAATTCCATCAAGATTGAAACAAAGACATGTTTTCTATAATTTATTTGGAGCGTTCAAAGAGCTATACCCCATGAAATTTCTTCCATGTGTCACGTTAATGGATTTTCTCTCACTTTGAGTAAGAGCATTGTACAAAGTAGTAATCAGGTACACCATCAATTCCATGATGGGGGCACTCTCTTTGGTAACTTCGGTATCTCTCCCTGGAATCATGTAAATTTTCTATATGCGTCTAGTTAAAGCCACAATATTATTCTGATAACCTCCCATTTTGTGATGTTATCTTATTAGTTTTCCTTAGTTTTCCATACTCTTTCTTACATAAATTAGATAGAATCATTAACTTTTTACCTTATTGCTGACACATCAATAGATTAACTTTTCTCTTCTTTATCCTTGCAGAAAAACACACACAAAATTTACAAAAGCCCCAAATGATCCCAAGACCGTTTGAGGCCAAACGGTCCCAGGACCGTTTAAGGCCAAACGGTCCCAAGATCGTTTGAGGAGAAACGGTCCCAGGACCGTTGAAGGCCAAACGGTCCCAAGACCGTTTGAGGCCAAATGGTCCCAGGACCGTTGAAGGCCAAACGGTCCCGAGACCGCATGAAGGCCAAACGGTCCCGAGACCGCATGAAGGCCAAACGGTCCCGAGACCGCATGAAGGCCAAACGGTCCTGAGACCGCATGAAGGCCAAACGGTCCCGAGACCACATGAAGGCTAAACGGTCCCGAGACCGCATGAAGGCTAAACGGTCTCAAGACCGCATAAGGTCAAACGGTCTCGAGACCGCATAAAACCAAACGATCTGGAAGACCGCATGGAGGCAAGGGCAAATGGGTTCAGGGCCCAAACGGGTTCAAGACCGTTTGGTCCTCACTTAAGGCCTATAAATAAGACCTCAAGGGTCCTCCACCAGGGGGAGTTTTTTTTAGACGTCCAAAGGCTGCCTCAATCACTCCAGAGCTCTTGCGACTTCCACCCTCCGCCCTGGGGCTGCCGGTCTGAGACCTGTACTCCATCTCGAAGCTGTTTTCTCTCTCTCCACCAAATAAGGTGGGAAGAGGGAGATCTCGTCATCGCGCAACCTGTGAAGCTGGTGGATCGTTTCTCTCTCTCTCCAAGGGGTTGACTTTCCTCTCTCCTTTATGGGGATGATGCACTCTCTCTCTTCTTGCCTCCTTCTTTGTCCTAGTTATGAATGAGTAGTCTCTCTCACTAGGGTGCGGGGAGTAGCCCCGCTACCCATGCTTTCATATCATGTAAATGTAATCCATAGTTTGTAATATAGAGTTTATATCTTTTCAGTTCAACATCAAACGTTTAATGAATGCTTGTTGCTTGATCATCAACTTGTGTTATCTTTTATCTTTTAGTATGAATTGTCTACGTTTGTACTATTAGATTTGAAACTCGTTTGCATGTTGGTTCTTGGTGCATGTATCCACCATGCATCTGTTTCGGTATCTAGGGGTGTCTTCCAAGAAGTGGAGTATACTCACTCCCATCGTTGTACTTTCATGCTATGAAATGGAATCAGTTGACGTGTGAAAGTACAACCTTGACGAGTCGAGGAACATACTTTGCGGAGGGAATGTTGTAAAGTAAGTGACCATACCTACATGGATGGCTTGTGTTACAACATTCCCACACTCCTCGTAGTTATTTATCCGAAAGGAAGCTAAGTCTACAAAAATACTAACTGATCTAACTCTTATTGCAGGTTATGCTTTTATGTTGCATGTGTTGATCCATGTGTAGTGGTGGCGAAAACCGATCACACTCTAGTGATTTCTTATCATTGTTTAACTTCCTTAAATTTACTTTCTTGCCTTTACTTTACTTGCACTTAGTTTAAAAACAACCAAATCAATCTTTTGATCTAAATGCCAATTATTGAGTGGTTAAGTGAAATTCTAACGTTTTCCATCTTGTTGCTCACAACAAGACTGTTGTCCCATGGATTCGACCCTTAACTATACTGCGATAAGACTTCCGCGTATCTTAGCATACGTGGGTGGAGTTCTCTATCTAGTATAAGCAAGGCTAAACCTAAAGACTTACCATCTTTAGGATTTTTAGTGATGCACGCAATTCCACGTAAGTGGAAGCTCCATCAAAAATTGGCGCCGTTGCCGGGGACAACGGAACGTTTTAGTTTCATTTAGTATCTTGCTAGTTGGTTAGGGTTTTACACTTTCTTTTAATCATTAATCCATATCTTCTTGAATTCATTATATCTCCGTCATCATCTAAAAGGTGTTTTCCTCTCTCTACTTAGGTAGAAAACGTGTATGAAACCAGAGCATAACCTCATATTCTCCCCTGATCCAGAGTACGACTCTGAGGTAGAGAGAAGCTTCCACCGTCGCATTCGACTCAATCGCCAAAGGGCCCGGCAAATGGCTGAAGATCAACGCCAGGCTTCTTTGGTGATGGAGAGGGTCAATGCCGCCATCGCTGCTTAAAGGGCACAACTCATAGCTGATACTCGTGCCCAGATTCAAGCGGAGATTCGTGCGGAAGAACAGGCCCGCATCAGAGATGAAACTGAGGCAGTAACCCAAGCTACTCAGTTGGAGTTAAGGAACAAGCAACTGAGGGACTACGCTGTCCCAAAGAACTATGAGGATAACCACCTGGTCTGACCTCCGATTATTAATATCCCCAACTTTGAGATTCGGACCCAGTGGATCCAGATCATGCAAGGCATCTCTTTCTCCGGAGGTTCTGGAGATGATTGCATGGATCATCTGAAAAGGTTTAAGGCACTGTGCCGCCTGGTTCTGCAAGCCGGAGTTGCTTTTGATGCAATAATGCTTCATCTGTTCCATTTCACTCTGTCTGGGAGGGCCCTAAGTTGGTATAACTCGCTTGACAGGGAACCCATAATAACCACCTGGGCCCCCCTAGAGGAAAAGTTCTTAGAGAAGTTCTTTCCCCCCTCACTAACTTATGAGATCAGAGGGCAGATCAATCACTTCTCTCAACTACCGGGAGAAACCCTCGCTGAAGCATGGGAAAGGTTTAAAGAACTTTTGTGGAAGTATCCCCATCATGGAATCTCCCAGAACCAAATGATAGAAACCTTCTATCGGGGAGTGAGCGATGATATTAAACAGTTTTTGGATTCCTCATCTAGAGGAAACTTCATGAGAAAGAATTATGAGGACGCCTGGAAAATTGTTACACTCGGAGCTGAAAACCAGTCTAATTGGGGACGATCAGTAGGAAAAGGTGTCCTCAAGGTTTACAAAGCTGAAGAATCCATAGAAATGAAGGAGATAGCTGAAGCCTTGAAAACCATAGTTCAAAAACAACAAGCTCTCGAGACTTCTCTCGGAGAATTTGATAAGAAGAAAAATCCTTTAGTTCAACAACTCAAAGCCGCCACAGGGACCTGTGAGGCCTGTCATGCTTCTGACCACCCGACCCTTTCCTGCGGTATGCTTTATAATGTGATGATGGATCTGCATCCACCACCACAACCATATGAACCCATCACCGACCAGTCTGAAGAACAACTACCGGAACAAGTCAACTCTATCCATTCTATCCTTGGACAAGTCTATTACAACCCTAATCGGCCAAGGAATCATCCAGGATTTCAGTATGGAAACCCTACTGGGACCGCTAATCCACAGCATCAGACACAGGGGGGATCCTCTAGTAGGTTACCACCTGGATTCCCAAACAATTTCAACCAAAATCAAGGGAATTCCATAAATAACTTCCCTAGGGCTAACTACCCCAGGAACCAATCGGCCTACTATCAGTACACTCATCCTCCGCTCCATCCACAGCTGCATACTCAGCAACTTCAGCTGGCACTACCGCCACAACAATCTCAACAAGCCCAACAACAAAGTCCTTTGAAAAACACTCCTTCTCAACCGGAAGATGAAATATCCTTGATAAGGCAGATGCTACAATATCAACATACTATGCTCGCTAATCAGGAAGCACAGCAAAAAGCAGTAGAAGCCCAGCTTGCCCAGATTGCTGCACAATTGAAGCCTCCGGCAGGCACTTTTGCAGGGCAGCCCGAATCGAATCCTAAGCATGGGCAGAACAGACATGAAGAGTTGAATGTTGTCACCACAAGATCGGGACACACTCTTCATGAGACTACCAAGATCACCCCGGATAATGATGATACCCCCGTTTTTATGACGAATGAAAGCCCGCAACAAGGAATGGAGAATCCCTCAGAGGGCACAAAGGGCAAAGATAAAGACCAAGTGTCTGCAGAACCTGAAGTTTTGCAATATAAACCAAGAATCCCATATCCAGGAAGGCTGCGAGAAATGAAGATGGACACCAGGTTTCAAAAGTTCAAGGAGTCAATGAAGAAATTATACATTGATATCCCGCTCCTTGATGCTCTTTCCGAGGTGCCATCCTGGGAAAAATACCTCAAGACCTTACTATCAAGAAAGTACATCACCGAGGAGCAAGAAACTATTAAGCTTGCTCAGACCACTTCGGACATCATCTTGAACAAGATGCTCAAAAAGAAGAAGGATCCAGGCTCCTTCGGAATCCAATGTTGCATTGGAAATGCATCCACTAAAAAGGGATTAGCTGACCTAGGGGCCAGTATATCCATCATGCCTTACTCCATGTGCAAACGTCTGGGTTTCACTGAATTGCTGCCTACAGCAATGACTATACAATTAGCTGATTCCACCATAACCGCACCTCTGGGGATCATTGAAGATATCCCAGTAAGGATAGGCAAGGATGCCTACGTCCCATGCGACTTCCTTATCATGGATATTAAAGAAGACTTGAGATACCCGATTATTTTCGGTAGACCTTTCCTCGCTACTGCCAGGGCACTTATTGACGTCGAAGATGGCACCATCATTCTCAGGCTCGGAAAAGAAGCAATTCAATTCCGAGTCCTTAATAGCATGAAAGGCCCTAGTATCGAAGAGGAGGTTTTTCTTCTTGATGCAATACAACAAATGTCTCAGTTAGAAATATCTGAGCCGGCTGACGAACTAGAAAATGTCCTAATCTATCCGGATGTTGAATTCTCTACGAACGAGCTAGTTCAACAGTGTCTGCAACATTTAGAAAAGGCCGAAGAAGCATCAACGGCCACTTTTGAAGAACTTAAAGCTGTTACCATTATAGAAGCAGCTGAGCCACCAAAAGCCCCTGAAATGAAAACTTTACCCATAGGGCTTAAACATGTTTTCTTAGATAAGGAAAAACTTTTCAAGGTCATCATCAGCTCTACCCTTACAGAAGATCAGGAAGAAAAGCTTCTGGATGAGCTGAAGAAGCATAAAAAGGTCATTGGATATAAGATAACTGACCTAACGGGCATAAATCTAGCCTTGTGTATGCACAGACTTCCAATGGTTGAAGAATTCAAGCCATCCCGCGAACATCAAAGAAAACTGAATCCTAATCTCAAGGAGGTGGTTCGCTTGGAGGTCCTCAAATTGCTCAAAGTTGGCATAATCTACCCTATCTCTAACTCCCAGTGGGTCAGCCCTGTCCAAGTTGTTCCAAAAAAGGGAGGCACTACCGTAGTGCTTAATGACAAAAACGAGTTAGTGCCCACCAGGACTGTAACAGGGTGGCGGATGTGTATTGACTATAGGAAGCTGAACAAAGCCACAAGGAAAGACCACTACCCTCGACCCTTCCTCGATGAAGTCTTGGAGCGACTAGCTCATCAGAAATATTTTTGTTATCTCGATGGTTATTCCGGGTTTTACCAAATACCCATACACCCGGAAGACCAGGAAAAAACTACCTTCACCTGTCCTTTTGGGACATATGCCTTTAGAAGAATGTCGTTCGAGTTGTGTAACGCACCCACTACTTTCCAACGGTGTATGTCTGCCATCTTTGCCGGCTTAACTGAATCCGTCATGGAAGTGTTTATGGACGATTTCTCAGTTTACGGTGACTCCTTTGATAGCTGCTTAATCAATCTCGGACAAGTTCTACAGCGCTGCGAGGAAACAAACCTTATCATGAATTGGGAGAAATGCCATTTCATGGTAACGGAAGGTGTCGTCCTCGGACACAGGGTAAGTGACAGAGGAATCGAGGTTGATAAAGCAAAAATTGATGTTATCTCAAAACGGTCACCTCCAAAGGACATAAGAGGAGTTCGAGCTTTCCTGGGTCATGCAGGATTTTACAGAAGATTCATCAAAGATTTCTCAAAGATAGCTAAACCCATGACCCAACTCCTGACTAAAGACACCGAGTTCATATTCAATCAAGAATGTATGCAAAGTTTCTCTACCCTTAAGAATGCTTTAATCTCCGCACCTATTCTAAGAGCCCCAGATTGGTCGCAGCCTTTTGAAATCATGTGCGACGCAAGTGATTACGCTATAGGGGTTGTGTTAGGACAGCGAATTGATAAGAAACCTTACGTCATCTACTACGCATCCAAAATGCTAGATGAAGCACAGAAAAACTATACTACCACAGAAAAAGAGTTTCTGGTTGTCATCTATGCGTTTGAAAAATTCCGCTCTTATCTGATTGGTTCTAAAGTCATTGTTTATACCGACCATTCTGCCATTCGATACCTGATTCAGAAACAGGATGCCAAACCCAGGCTTATCCGCTGGGTGCTAATGCTTCAGGAATTCGACTTGGAGATCAAAGATAAAAGTGGAGTGGAGAATGTTGTGGCCGATCACCTCAGCCGGATCGAGGTTGAAGAGAAAGATAAAATCCCTATCCGGGACTCTCTTCCTGATGATCAGCTTATGAAGGCCACTCATGGTTTTCCTTGGTATGCTGATATCGTCAATTATCTAGCCACAGGGATTATCCACCCATCTTCTTCCTACCAGGATAAAAGGAAGTTCCTTCACGACATAAAACATTATTACTGGGACGAACCCTACTTGTTCCACCTTTGTGCCGACGGACTTTTCCGTCGTTGCTTGCCGAAAGAAGAAATCACCCTTGTCCTTGAGCATTGCCATTCAGGACCTACAGGGGGGCACATGAGTGCTAAGAAAACCGCTCTAAAAGTTTTACAATCTGGTTTCTTCTGACCTACTATAGCAAAAGATTCCTACGACTCTGTGAAAGCCTACAACAAATGTCAGTTTACTGGTAACATATCAAAAAGAGACGAAATGCGCCTCACTATGTGGCAGGAAATTGAGCTTTTTGATGTGTGGGGGTAGACTACATGGGCCCTTTCCCTTCATCCTATGGCTTCTCCTACATCTTGGTCGCGGTGGACTACGTCTCAAAGTGGGTCGAAGTTGTACCTACTGTGTCCAGCGATTCCAAGCATGTTATTAAATTGTTCAAAGATATTATTTTCCCAAGATTTGGAGTTTTGAGAACTGTCATATAAGATGGCGGGACCCATTTCTTGGAATGAAGTTTTGAAGCCTTACTAAAAAAGTACGGAGTAAATCACAAAGTCGCCACGCCTTACCATCCACAGACTAGTGGTCAGGTAGAGGTATCTAATAGACAATTAAAAGCGATTCTTGAAAAGACGGTGAACAGAAACCGCACTGATTGGTCCACCAAACTTCCTGATGCCCTTTGGGCATACCGAACTGCATATAAAACACCAATCGGAACAACCTCGTTCCGTTTGGTGTATGGGAAGTCCTGTCACCTGCCAGTAGAGCTGGAACATAAAGCCTGGTGGGCCATCAAACAATTAAACTTCGATCTTAAAAGTGCAGGAGAGCATAGACAACTCCAGCTGCAGGAGTTAGAAGAACTCCGAATCACTGCCTATCACAATGCCAGAATCTATAAGGAGCAAACAAAAATGTGGCACGATGGTCATCTCAAGAGAAAAGATATCACCGTTGGTGACAAAGTGCTCCTTTTCAACTCCAAGCTCAGGTTATTTCCCGGAAAACTTAGAACAAAATGGTCTGGGCCCTTCACTATAAAACATATTTACCCAACTGGAGCTGCCATTATTATAGACAAAAACGGAGGAGAAAGGACGGTCAACGGTCACCGTTTAAAAAGATACTACACTCTGGAAGATAAAAGGCCGAGACAGACCATTGAAATTAAAGACCCCACAACATCAACATAACAACATCAAAGATTCGTCGAGCCAGTGACGTAAAACCCAAGCGCTACTTGGGAGGCAACCCAAGATCTGAGTTTCTTCTTTTATTTTCTATCTTTTTAGGTTACTAAAAGTATAACAATTCATATAACCAAAACAAACATAAAAAAATAATAAAATGAAAATATACAAAAAAAATCTCATAATTTTACTTTTGTCCGTTCGACCTTAACCTTACCAAACGGTCCTGAAACTGTTTGGTCTCGAAACTGTTTGGGACCAAACGGTCTTCAACCCGTTTGGAACCAAAAGGTCTTGAAACCGTTTGAAGCCAACCGGTCTTGAAACCGTTTCGGACCAAACGGTCTTCAGCCCATTTGGAACCAAACGGTCTTGAAACTGTTTGGAGTCCAAACGGTCGCTAAACCGTTTGACCTAGGGTTTTTATCAGGTCAAACCCCCTTTTCCTATAAATACCACCCCAAGCCCTCCTTCCTTTCTTCTAGAATCTCAATTTTTTTTGCTCTCACTGTTTCATTCCAGTTTCTCATCTCTCCCGCGCCTACCATCGCTCTCTCGAGCAGACCATCGCCACCTCCGGCTCCCACCACCGTCTTCGTCACCGCCAGAAACCTCACTGTCGTCTTCGCGCGGCTCCGCTTCTCTACTCTCCCCTCGTCGCTCTCCTCCAGCTTCTCTCCCGCCACCGTCGTCACCTTCACCATCAGTTGCAGGTAGAACTAGCTTCTCATGGATATCTCTGCCACTGTTGCAATCGCCGCCGCCGACGGGCGAGCCTCGGCCTCCTTCCCACCGTCCTTTTCCGCCGAACGACCAAACCGTTCGTCTTCATGGCGGTCTGCTCCGAACGGCCTTGCAACCATTTAAACGAAGGACCGTTTGGCCCTAAACAGTCTCCAAACTGTTTAGTGCCAAACGGTCTTGCAACTGTTTAAACAACGGACCGTTTGGTGCCAAACGGTCTTCAAACCGTTTGGGACCAAACGGTCTTCAAACCGTTTGGGACCAAACGGTCTTCAAACCGTTTGACACCAAACGGTCTTCAAACCGTTTGGAAACAAACGATCCTGAAACCATTTTGCTTTCCATAATCTCTAAAAATACAAAAAAATATATACACATAAAACCAAATAAACACAAATAAAAATCCAATTCTTTTCTATACATGTTGTTCTTACCCATGATTTTCCACCTTTCAGAAATGGCATCACCAGCAAAGCAACCAACAGGAACCAAAGATGTCCCTTTCTGGACTGAGGAGCAACTCCGAGAAGACCGTGCCAAGCTCCAGCAGGTCGTTGAAAACTACAACAAGACAGGGAAGGCTCCACAAAATGTCAAGATCATGGAAGTACTATGCGAAATTGACCGGATCAACAAATGCCTAGCAGAGGCACCTGAAGAGGAAGTGGAAGAAATATCTTCCGATGACGATGAAGGCTCAGAATATGAACCTACACCTGAGGCAGAATCCCCTACAACAAAATCAAAGGGAAAGCGAAAGGCTCAGGCAACCACCTCCGCACCACAACCTAAGAAGAGGGCATGAAAGCAGGTTCACCCAACCACCGCTAGGGAGCAAACCCTAGCAGGTTTGATTCCATCAACCACCACCACCACTCCGGCCACCATCACCGTCCCTATCTTTCCTCCCATCACCACCACAGTTTCACCACCAGAAAACCTTCACATCCATACCCTTCCATCCATCAAACAAACTCTGAAAACAACAAAATATATATGCCCCAGCATACTTATGAAGATGGGGATTTACAATAGAATCCTCACACTGCTTGATAACTCAAATCTATCCCGACTCTTCTTTGTCGCTGAAACCTCCTATGTTGAACCTACAACGGAATTCTTCACATTCCTAGAAAAAAAAGTAGTAAATGCTATGGATAGAACACGGGATGGAGGCGACCGTAGGCTGGTCACCAAGCTTTTTGGCAACAGAGTTGTCATCACAGAACACATGTTGAATGAAATCTTCATTGATAACCAGGAGCAACTAAAGAAAACCACGGCTGTTGCCATAGACAACCCCCAGTTCAACAAACATAACTTCTGGAAATCCTTAATGGGGATACCAATTTATGAGGCAAAAACATGCAAAGCCTCAAACATTCAATCGGGTTTTGTGCGCACACTTCACAAAATCCTTGCTAGTGCACTTTTCCCCAGGTCAGAAGGAGGAAATGTAATCATATCAGACCTCTTTGTTATCTGGTCCATCCTAAATGGGATGTCAGTCAACATTGGACGTCTTATGATCCAAAAACTATCAGCTTTCGCCCTGGGGAAAGAAATTTGCATGGGTGGTCATATCACATCTATTATCAAATACCTTAAGATGGATAGATTTCTACCCAGATGCACACAAACAAAGGGCGACATCCTTACCAATGAACAAACTTTAAAGAACTCCTTCATCATAAAAGAAAAGGATGGCAAGCTACATTATGTCTTCTGCCCTGCAGCAAAATCTTTCATAACGCTGATCCCACTACCAGAACTTGTTGATTATGACAAGAACAAGCTCCTATTCTCAGATGAAGAGCTTGCAAAACTCATATCTTCGGTCAAAATCGCCGAAAAGAAAGCAACAGTGGGACAAACGAAGCTTAGCATAACAGCCCCGGCAGCAAAACCAACAAAAATTCCTGCCAAACCACCTTCCAGAAGGCTTTTGCAGGCACAAGAGCTCTCGGGGACGCCAACATCAAAACCCCACCCAGAATCAGAACCCACCCCCCAGAGGAACAAATCACCACCTCATCACTAGACTCTTTCATAATGAGTCTAAATGTTGAACTTACTTCCACCACCACCCAACCATCCACCACCCCACCATCCTCCATTTTTCAACAATCAACCACTCTTCCACCACCTTCCACATCACCCTTCTCCACAACTATACCATCACCCCCACACTTCTTCACTTCGGGCACCTCATTATCCACTACAACGCCCGAATTCACCTCCTTCACCTCCACCGTCTTTCCATCAACATTCCCGGACACACTCTTCTCTCCAGGTATGTCACCTCCCTTCTCATCCGCCACCACCCCGACACTATTGGTGACCCCTTCCACAGTCACCACGCAGTTCGCGGGACCGCCAGCAGTGTCTTTTCCTCACGACACTACCACCACCATTCCACCCCGACCCCAGCCACCCCACCCTTCAATAACTGGGGTCCCTTCTGCTAACGTCGGTGAGGAATTCGGACGTCAATTCGACACCATCTGAAACCTCCTCACCGACCCTTCTAACATATTAAATTCTATTTTTTCTTGTGTGCAGGGTTTAACAAAACAAGTCGCCAAGATTGACGAGTAGAACCGCGCCATGCCAAGCATCCTCCAAGGAATCCAGCAACGACAGAACATAGTGGCCAAGCAAGTCGATCATATCAACGACCACTTCACACCCTTGTCTGAGCTAGTCCATGGAGTAAAACACCAGCATGAAGCGTTGGCGAAGCAGATCGATGGGATCTCTACGCAGACTCAACCTCTTCCGGAGACCCTCTGTGAGCTCACGAAGCAACAAAAAGTCTTCAGCACACGCTTGATGACATCAGCACAACCCTCACACAGCTCAATAATCGCCAAGAGGAGTCATCCAATACTGAACTCAATCAGCTAAGAGCTCAGGTGACTGACCTTACAGCACGACTCCTCTCTACTGAAGGACGCTACTCCGATATGAAGGAAACCCATGACGCACTGTTCGAGACACACGAGCATGTGCAAGTGGCATATGACGAAATACAATCCATCCATCGTCTGTGCAAAAAGGCAGCACGCAAGAAAACAACAGACAAATCAGCAGCAGATGAAGAAGAAGACGATGAAGATGCGGATGAAGATTTTGATTCCTCGGCTGACTCCAACAATAGTACCTCCTCATATGATGATTCTGATGGCCCAGACAATGCTGGGGAGGGCCCCAGCCGAGGAGCACAACAAGAACAACAGAAAGATCACCAAGAAGGTGATACAGATCCCAAATCCCCTTCTCACAATGAGCACGTAAACATATCTTATGGGGACCAATTCCTAGACTACTCCGCCATGGGATCTTTAGGGGAAGCTGCAAAAGAAGTAGCTTTTGCTGAGTTCCACCAGTGTCTAATGGGAACCAGCACCAGTCTACCACCAACAATAGCTCAACAAGTTTTTGCACCTGAACCCTCGGTGCCCTTTCCCCCAGATCAAGAAGAATCCGAACGAGTACAACTAGATACAGACGAAGACCTAGATACTCCTTCCGATTCTGACAAAGATGAAGCTCTGCAACAATACAGGGATGATTCAGAGCAGCCTTCTTCACCTCCTCCTCAAGAGCTACCCCCACCGCCACCTCTACCTCACAAGATGCACGACTTAGATATGGCGGCCATCTCCACCTTAGATGCACAGGATATCTTCATCCTAAACACTATAGTAGATGATGTGAAATAAGGGGGAGATGTTATCTACATCAACACAAAGACTCAACGCAAGTTGACACGTGAAGATTTCCGCTCAATTCTCCGACCTCAATCTACGGTGAAGATGGCGATCTTCCGTGCTCTCCTTTCAAATTCTATTGAGATCTACAGAAGCTCCAAGCGACAGCAACCAGTTCTCAACGCCTCACCCGCTCTGGGTTTGTGCTTATTGTACAAAGAACTACAGCACAAATCCATTGAGAGGTTGCACAGGGGGATCGCAAGAAAAGCTAGATATATAACCGTGCCATTCCAAGTTTCTAGTCACTGGTTGCTCATGATTGTGGACAATGTCACCCGCGACGCCAAAGTGTACAATTTCTGTGCCAGTGATCTAAAGGCCGGTATAATTAACTTCGCTGCAATCGAAGCCGGGGAGGCAAGATGCATCCCTTTCCGGCTTCTTAAACTCATCTGGGCCGCATGCCCGTCTCTCCGCCAGGGTTGGAGCCAACCCTGGTTCCAAATAATTAACCCACTTTCCCAAGCTGCCGAAGGCTCTGGGGACAGCGCTTTTTACGTCATTCGACACATACTAGCGCTAAATCAACAAGTTCCCTTCATAGAGCTCATGAATGAAGATTTTCACTCCCTGCGAGGGCATTACGCCATGGAACTTATCTGCGATAGAAGGTTCTTCAACGACCCTACTATGGCGACAGATGACGTCCCTCGCTACCTCTTTTCAGCGATCCAATGTCCAAAAAGGAGACCCTTCAGACAAACACTACAGGAGTTGGAAAGAGACAAGCAGCCGGCCAAGGTCCCCGAGAAAAGTAGATGGCATCCTTACGACTTCGATCTGGCCCAAGATAAAGGACAAATAGATTTGATAATGGGGGCAGCCATCAAGAGATCCCCATCACAAATGGTGCCCCTATCTGCCATTGAACCATCATTTCCCAATTTTGATCTAGAAGCCTGCAAGAGTCTTTTAGACAATGAAATTCGACTTATTATGTCAAGGCTCTATGCCGAAAACGAAGATCTTGTCTTTATAAATGAAGATATCATAGTTATGGCAGATTGCCTCCAAGAAACCGTGCAACTTAAAGGTTCTCTTTCAGTAAGTTTGATGACTTCTTATCAATACTTACTCGGACGGAGGCATCCCACAGTATACATGGTGTCAGCTTACCTGAAGGATGATCTCTTAGGGCTGAAGAACTTCAGAACAACGGAGACACTCATCTCCTATATTCAACATACAACTCCAAAGTTCATCATGCTTCCCTTCCTTCATCAAGAACACTGGATGCTACTGGAAACTAACCTACATGAAGGAACAACAATAATTTACAACAGTTCTGACAGCCAGTACGATCCAGAGCAAAGAGTATACACTACGACACCAAGGGCGCCAACGGAGGAGGTGGCAAAGGAGTGTGCTGACAAATTACATGATCTTTTGAGTCGGCACACACGGGCGTATGATAAAGAACACTTCAAACCCCCAGCCTTCAGCCACAAGTGCCCCCAGCAAATTTGCCAATCCAATGACTGTGGCTTCCATGTCCTCTACTGGATGTACACCATTTTGGTCCTCCAGAAACCAGTAGAGGACATGACAGATGTGGATTACCACGCCCTCCGTGGAAAGTTTGCAGCAACTCTTCTACGAACTCATGGAGTGAACAAAGGACTCACATAAGCCTAATGCCCTTGTCAATGCGCTTCTCAACCTATCACTTTGACACTCTGAGGACAGAGTGAATGATAAGTTATGGGGGGAGTACATTCGACAAGGGCGAGGTATCATTTTTCAATCTTTCTCCAACTCTACTCTCTCCTTTCACTCATTTTTCCCCCTGCATAAAACTTGCATTTCACATTAAAATAAATCATGTCCATAATAAGTAACACCCCTTTTGGAAAGGACATCCCCTGCTAACTTAGAATCCAAATTTTCCTCAAAAGTAATAACAAGATTAGCTTATAGGCATATAATGGTGAATTAATAAATTACATTCACTTTTGGTTTTTATGCTTTTATTTCAATTTTACTTTGGACTCTTCACAGGTCAATATCAAGGCAGAAATAAGCCAAGCTCTCAAGGATGAGAGGGGCATCAGGAAACTTCCAAATCAAGAAGTTCCGCAAGTGGACCACAAAAAAAGTGCATGTTGAAAAACTCTAAGAACAGCTTTCCTCTCTTAAAAATAAAAGAGGCTTGGCCACCCAAAATAATTTCCCGAACAAAACCCCAAATCCCAAGCCTACGAGTCTTCGAATAAAAGCTAGAGAGTCAAATAAAATTATGAGAGTTTTGCCATAAATAAGGATCTATATAAAGAACCAATGAAGATCTCACCCGGCCGGCACATTTAGCTGCCCTCATAAAGGCAGATGTGTCGTGCCCGGTAGTGAAATCCTAAGGTATCTAAATATATGAAAGGCTTATAAAGGACTCACCCGACCGGTACATTCAGCTGACCTCACAAAGGCAGATGTGTCATGCCCGGTAGTGAGATCCTAAAAGCATAGACAACCCCTCCCCCACTTGAAGGGGGAGTTACACTTCAAGCCTTTAGCCAACCCTCATACCCTCTCTAGCTTCCAGTAGGTCCTTCAGAGAGGTATAAAGCTGATTAGAGTCAACAACATGCATAGAATAAAGGTGGTCCTGATGCGAGCTACGAGATACGGAAGAAACCTGAGACCCAAGCAACTCTTGAAACCTGAAAGAGTCAAGGCAAGCAATAAGACCTGATATGACCTTAGGAGAACTCAGGTTGAGAATTGAAACAAAAGTATGGAAATCCTAATTAAATAAAATTGCCTCGCCATTACATGCCTCAGCTCTATCTAACTTGAGGACAAGCTAGACTCTAAGTTGGGGGGTGATAACCTCCCATTTTGTGATGTTATCTTATTAGTTTTCCTTAGTTTTCCATACTCTTTCTTACATAAATTAGATAGAATCATTAACTTTTTACCTTATTGCTGACACATCAATAGATTAACTTTTCTCTTCTTTATCCTTGCAGAAAAACACACAAAAAATTACAAAGGCCCCAAACGATCCCAAGACCGTTTGAGGCCAAACGGTCCCAGGACCGTTTAAGGCCAAACGGTCCCAAGACCGTTTGAGGCCAAACGGTCCCAAGACCGTTTAAGGCCAAACGGTCCCAAGACCGTTTGAGGCCAAACGGTCCCAAGACCGTTTGAGGCCAAACGGTCCCAAGACCGCATGAAGGTCAAACGGTCCCGAGACCACATGAAGGCTAAACGGTCCCGAGATCGCATGAAGGCTAAACGGTCTCAAGACCGCATAAGGTCAAACGGTCTCGAGACCGCATAAAACCAAACGATCCGGAAGACCGCATGGAGGCAAGGGAAAACGGGTTCAGGGCCCAAACGGGTTCAAGACCGTTTGGACCCCACTTAAGGCCTATAAATAAGACCTCAAGGGTCCTCCACCAAGGGGAGTTTTTGTTAGACGTCCAAAGGCTGCCTCAATCACTCCAGAGCTCTTGCGACTTCCACCCTCCGCCCTGGGGCTGCCGGTCTGAGACCTGTACTCCATCTCGAAGCTATTTTCTCTCTCTCCACCAAATAAGGTGGGAAGAGGGAGATCTCGTCATCGCGCAACCTGTGAAGCTGGTGGATCGTTTCTCTCTCTCTCCAAGGGGTTGACTTTCCTCTCTCCTTTATGGGGATGATGCACTCTCTCTCTTCTTGCCTCCTTCTTTGTCCTAGTTATGAATGAGTAGTCTCTCTCACTAGGGTGCGGGGAGTAGCCCCGCTACCCATGCTTTCATATCATGTAAATGTAATCCATAGTTTGTAATATAGAGTTTATATCTTTTCAGTTCAACATCAAACGTTTAATGAATGCTTGTTGCTTGATCATCAACTTGTGTTATCTTTTATCTTTTAGTATGAATTGTCTACGTTTGTACTATTAGATTTGAAACTCGTTTGCATGTTGGTTCTTGGTGCATGTATCCACCATGCATCTGTTTCGGTATCTAGGGGTGTCTTCCAAGAAGTGGAGTATACTCACTCCCATCGTTGTACTTTCATGCTATGAAATGGAATCAGTTGACGTGTGAAAGTACAACCTTGACGAGTCGAGGAACATACTTTGCGGAGGGAATGTTGTAAAGTAAGTGACCATACCTACATGGATGGCTTGTGTTACAACATTCCCACACTCCTCGTAGTTATTTATCCGAAAGGAAGCTAAGTCTACAAAAATACTAACTGATCTAACTCTTATTGCAGGTTATGCTTTTATGTTGCATGTGTTGATCCATGTGTAGTGGTGGCGAAAACCGATCACACTCTAGTGATTTCTTATCATTGTTTAACTTCCTTAAATTTACTTTCTTGCCTTTACTTTACTTGCACTTAGTTTAAAAACAACCAAATCAACCTTTTGATCTAAATGCCAATTATTGAGTGGTTAAGTGAAATTCTAACATTTTCCATCTTGTTGCTCACAACAAGACTGTTGTCCCATGGATTCGACCCTTAACTATACTGCGATAAGACTTCCGCGTATCTTAGCATACGTGGGTGGAGTTCTCTATCTAGTATAAGCAAGGCTAAACCTAAAGACTTACCATCTTTAGGATTTTTAGTGGTGCATGCAATTCCACGTAAGTGGAAGCTCCATCATATTCCTACACTTGATTTTTTTTCTACTAGGGATAATTTATTCACAATGGCATTAGCTAAGGCTTCCTAGTCTGGTATACTTCCATGTTTCAGGGTATGATATTATGCAAGCATCTTATCCCTCATACAGAAGGAGAAAACCTTGAATTAAATCACCTATCAAGGAACCTTATTGATCTTCAATGTGTCACAAATATTCTTGAAGGCATCAATGTGATAGTAAGGTTTTCCTCAGTAGAACTTCCCCCGAAGGCTCATTGTTGAATTATGGATAAAGATGTCTTCATCTCAAAATTTAGCGACATTGATTCTTGGAGGTATGAATGGTTGCCTTGTCTCGTTAGCTCTTGTTGCAACTAAGGAATGGAGAGATAAAAGAACATGGTGATCCTCCAACTCACCATCACCTAGAGTGGTGGGTTGCTTCCATTCTTGGGTAGGGGGTTTCCTCCAGAAGCGACCATAGTTCATAGGAAGAAAAACATGGTTCACACTTAGTACCGAAAATTTGCACAAGTCAAGGTAAGATACCAGACACACAATCAAACCTTCAAGTATTAGTGGAATGGGCTTGATGTATGTATAATCGACTCTATCACCAGAATCAATAGTAGTGAGAACGAGTAGACCGCAGGTGCTTAGTGATTTTTGTTGCCTTGTCCCGAGTAAAAATGCCAAAATTTGATCACCTTCGATGTACATGTTCAACATACAAGATAATGGCCACAGAATTTAAGGAGTACACTTCATATTTATTATCCAATATATTAGGATGTCCACAACAACGATACAGGGTTCAAAGTAGTAAGCAGGGTCAAATAGAGTCAAGGGGTGAAAAACTATTTAGGACCTTAAATATTATCTTAGATATCTCCAATCAAAAGGGTAGGTAGGTGTTCCTTACCGAATGAAGTAGCAAAGAAGAATAAAAGAAAGGAAACAAAATATAACTAGTTGACAAAACAAAACAAATAATAGTTGATTTTGGTAGAACCAATATATTTGGAAAAAACTTGTATTGCTCTTACCCAACCATGCCCACTCCCCAACGTGAAAACACTCATACCCATTGTACACACTCGGAATAACTTACAAGAAATCATAATTAGTGTATATTACATCCTCTCTAGAGATTGAGTTAGATGTAGATTATTAGCATGTGTCTCTCTTAAAATGACAAACAAATAATCAAAACATACAACCATATGATTATTATCTCCTATGATCGAACACTTTCATGCATTCACACCAATCCTTAACTCTAGATATGATCTAATACTACTCTCTTGAGGCATAAGAAATCAAACATCACAAGATGGTAGCTAAGCATACAAGTAATTTCGTCATGCACATGAGTAAGGAGATAAACATGATATGAGTATATACATACAATGGAATATTAATATTTCCATGGTTGGGAGACATTAATGAACACTCCCAACCCAATTTAATGAGCTTAGCAACTCATGTTAATAGTTTACGTGGCTGATTTGTATGAAGATGGAGGAGACAAAAAACAACAATAGGTGATGGCATTGAATTTCGATTTAGATGTCCTTATTTAGTGTAAATAGTGACGATGATGGTGCGGGAAGACTTCTCCAACCTTCCTTATCTCGAAGTCGGGTAGTAGACGTCTCCAAGTGATCCAAAGTAATGAGACTTGGACTCTTGTTCTCATTTATTGTTGAAGACTGATGGAGAGTGAATATGTTGGTGGGACTTTGTCGTCACATAAGAATATATTCATTCTCATGATTGGAGCCCCTATTTATAGGGATAGGTGGCATTCTCAAGGTTCCTAAGCATGGGGCCTTTAGTTGTGCCCAAGCCTCAGAGCACATGCCTCAACGTGCGTGCTTGACTAACTTTGTGGTGGCATAGCATTCATCTATAGATGATGGTATTACAGAATCATTAATAGGTGGAAGTAGGTTTTCTATCAGTTGATGTCCCATGTATTTCCATCGCATGATGAAGCCATGATCTTCATTGATGTATGTCATGGAAGAAATCCCATCGGTGTATGGATCTATCATGCTACCAATAGATAGAGGTAGCATAGACATCGATTAGTGGAGGCATGACTTTACATCAATTGATGAGGGTTGGAGGTCATTGGTGGGTGATAATTAAGGTTTCATCAGTTGTCAACTGATGATCCTCCATGTTGATGAATATTGATGACTTTCTTAACTTGTATCAATCGGCTGACAACCAATGGGATGCATTGAAGACAACTCTGTTGGAAGTAATTACAAATTGATAATGAAACAAAATGCAAGTAAAATTAATGTTTTATATGCTAAACTCAAGGATGGTAGGGGAAATGAAGGGTAAAATAGAAATATAACATCCACAAAATTGATTGATATTAGCCACCACTTCAATCTCTCTATCTCATGACTACCTAATGAGTGTGACCTTCCATAGTCATTTAACACACAAGGGTTCACAATTCTCCACCACTCAGATAGCCAATCCTTTTCATAGTTAAGATAACTCCCTCTCACACATCAATTTTTCAAAGTTACATTGACCAAAGATAATTTGTACAATATTCTTTCTAGCTCAGGTTAATGTAATATTGAAGTCCACTTTTATCAAGAACATGAGACGGGTCTAATGGAACCACATCTATTGCCTAAATGTTGACCATATTCTAGTGTGATTTTAAAATATATTCCTTATGATTAAATGCAAATCAAACATGAAAATTTCTTGCTAATCTCTATCTTTTGACCATAAACATGATTATGTCAGACTTTTTCAAGAGAAGTCAAGAGGTTTTCTATTCATCTCACCCTCCTCATGAAAAAACAATTGAATTAGGAGTACACTCAACACTATAGGATCTTGAATTAAATATGCTAGCAGTACTACCATTACATAAACCAAACCTAAGCAACTCTAAATTCTCCTGGGGTAGGTTTCTATAATAATGAAACATGTGATTATTTTTTGGCAGCATTTAGCCAAATTGTTGGTAACTTTGTTACATAATCTGTAATCAACGTTTATGGCTCACCCTTCCTTCATTTTCTCTTAATTTATATCACCCATCCATCAAACCTATGGTTACCTTCTAGATTACCCTCTATTATCTTCTTTGCCATTTGAGAGAGAGTTTCAATAGTCACTCTACTATATTCTTGTTCACTATCTATCTCCAGGGCCATGTCATTGACTCTTATTTCAGCCTCCAGCACATTCGGGGAACATATGTTGTTACCAACACCCTGAATCCATTGACTTGAGGATTTTATGACAACTATTGCTACATCGAAGTTGTCTTTCATAAACAACATCAGTGTTGATCTTAATGCATCCCTCTCCCATATTCTACTGTTTATGTATCTCTCTATCAGGTTTTCCATGTATCTATCCTATTAATGCTTCCAAGAAGCTTGTACCTCTTCTTTGTGTAGTTGACTTGATGTGACACAGTTCTTTTATGTATTTTGAAGATTTGCATGTTCCTCATGTTCCATATATACCAACATGTATACATGAAGGTTTTACTATGAGTTTCATTCAGGTTTGTATTGAAAGAAGTGTTGAGAGTTTGATTCTTCAGTGCCCCTTCCCATACTACCATATCTTGGGGACAATCATTAAGACCATGAAAGGTTGATTCCCCATCTCCTATACACCTTGGGCGCCTATTATTGGTAGTTATTTTCTTGGAAACTATCATGCAATTTGTGAGAAGTGCTTCATGCCCAATCAGCCCCAAGAAAGTTTTTATCTTTGCCACTATGTTCATCCTCCATAGGTTATCCCAGTCTCCCTCAACTCTAATATCTTTGTGTCTACAAAATCTATCATATGTTGTTTTAATTGAGAAATTACCTTACTCCATATGCTCCCATACTTAGATACCATTCTACTTTGATCTTTAGAATGTTGTTTACTACATCATCAACAGCCATTCATTTATAAAATCATGGTTCCATTTGCCCTCAAGGTTCACAAGGCTAGAGACATGTAAATACTTCAACTCCATTGGAATTGTCTTCTTGGATAGTTCACAAAGTGCACGTTCCTTGCTCCACCAAATATCATTCCACACATTTATGATCTTGACACTGAGGCTCTGATTGGTTCGGTGGAAGTCATATGTTTTGTGGAACTCATTTTCTAGAAACTCTAGTTCCGTTTTTGAAATTTAAGTTCCATTCATTTCCATGTGATTGGTTTGTCATTAGTGTAAATATGGAAATCAATTAAAAAATTATTAGTTTTACTGTGTGATATATAAAAAATAAGGACGACAAAGAAATAAAAAAGAATCATATCTATGTCTACTAATTAATATATTTTTAAAATAATAATCTTACCAAGCAGTCATAATGCGGATGTTGCTCCCTTAAAAATAGAGGATGGAAAAAGTAAAAAAAAGAATCGTATCTGCGACTACTAATTAATATATTTTTAACATAATAATCTCAACAAGCGGTCATGATGCGGATATTGCTCCTTTAAAAATATTTTAATATGGTATATTGTGGTTCACATTACATTATAATATTTTTATTTCACTTTGTATGTATAAACTATTGTAATGATATGTACATTTTATACATATGTAAATATAAATTTTGATTTAAAATTATTTAACAACATGTACAACATTAATTTTTACTATATTCTTCACGTACAATTATAGTTTATCATCATTTTCACATCGTATTATTTAAACATGAATATAAAAAATGCTAGATAAATTATTTTTTGTCACGTGGTGTAGTCTGATTATTTTTCATAGTGGTCTGCTTATATTTCATAGTGTTTTTATATTTTTTATTTTGTAGATACAGTGATAATGGTAGTTGTAGTGTAAAATATTTTATATGGTGTCGCTTATAGTGTACAATATTTTGTCATATTATTTTATCATTTTGACAATAAACCATATCCACACACTAACATTCCTAGTCATAAATATTAACATGTGTCATTTATGAAGAATGAAAAATATAATTATATAGGAAATGTTGTCAACTGTTCCGGAACTCATTTTCCGCTCTTTTTAAGAGGGAACTCAGGAACTATGTTTTGTATATAACTCTTTAACTCACCGGAAGTCACGGAACTCGACTTCCAACACTTACTTTAAACCAATCATGAAAAACTGCTTTAGGAACTCCAGTTCATAAGTTTTCCGGACCAGTTACAACAAACCAATCGGAGCCTGATGGGCACCATGAACTTATTGTTATGTAGGAACTTTTTGCATTGCATTGTTGCCCTTCCCAACCTAGATAAATTTGCAACGATGTTGTCGTTGTATTTTCCAAAAAAAATCCTTTAGACCCTCACACCACATGGATCTCATGTCATTTTGTATTTCCCAATGTGTTTCATGATAAGCGCTTGGTTTCAACCCCTCACTAATTTGAGATCATCCATCAAACCTTCTTGGAGCTTGGACCTTGTCCTAGGCCACCAGAGGCATTGAGTGAGCCTTATGGTTGTCCCTCCCCCAAAGGAAGTTGTTTATATTGTTATAAATCCTATCACAAGTCTTCATATTAACACTACCATTTGCATAAAATAAGTAGGTATAGTTTATGGGGTTTCTTTAGACAGATGAACTCACCCCGCCAAGGCATTTAGAGGACTAGGTGTTAATTCTAGTAGAAACATTATCAGTCTCTTCTACATTGTACCATTGTTTACCTTGGAGTGAAGTAACGACACCCTCAAGTACTTAGAAAGATCTTTAGTTTGTGAAAAACCACTAGTATTGCAAATTTTTCTCCTAACTCTAGTAGAGATGCTTTTGAAGAAGTAGATACTAGTCTTCTCTATAGAAACAGTCTGACAAGACACCTTACCAAACTCCTTGAACATTAAAGGATAGTTCTCATTTGTGGCTTGGTAACCTAAGTGAAAAAAAGCATATCATCAGCACAACATAAGTGGGATATGAGAGAACCTTTAGTAGATAACTTGATTGGGTCTACATTTCTTGGCTTCACCTCAAAGACTCAACCTCTCAAGGAAAAGCACAAAAAGGTATGGGAAAACAACTTTCCTTGGTGAAGACTCCTAGATGCCTTGAAAGAACCAGATGATTACCATTCTATATCACTAAATATTTACCCCAGAATGGAGCTTAGGATATAGTTATTAATGGTATCAAAAATACCCAACTTGATGAGTTTATCAGCAACAAACAACCATGATATCTTATGTATGCCTTAAATCCTCCTTTATGGCCATATCTTTCCCAGAGTTTATCCTTTCATATTTTGGATTAGTTTTGAGCTACCACAATGTTATCAGTTATCCACCTACCCAATATGAAGGCAGTTTGATCTGGGGGGGATCCAGTTGTGATATGTTGACTTTAACTCTATCAACTACAAGCTTATGTGTTAGCTTTATACTCAAGTTGTTTAGGTAGATAGGACTAAAATCAAGCTTCAGGTTTTAGGAGTTTTATGGATGAGTACTATAGTAGAGTTGCATAGATAATCCTTCATCTTCCTACTAGTGAATGTGTTTGAGATAGTGAAAAGGATTGACACTTTTATCGTGCTCTAGTTTCTCAATGTGGACAAAGCGTCAATGACATAGGGTCATTTTGACTTGTAAGAATTGGAAGTATCCAGTAGTGTGTGTCTCATACTTAGAAGGTTATATTTCCACAACTCTACTTTTTTCATTCATGAGTTGGAGGAAGGATCATGCAAATCTAGATATACAATGTTTGTCAATATTGTAAGGTTCCGTAAGAAGGTTCTTGAAGTGGTTACATACCATAGTGTAAAATTTAATATTCATTAGTGACCAAATTTCTCAAGCAATCTTTTGGCATAGTCATTGTAATATGTGTCTTATTTGTTTCACATAAGCCTTAAAAAGTATTATTTTATTGTCATTAGTAAGCTAATTAATATGAATTTTGCTTTTCTAATCTTATACTTCCATCCCAAGGATGATATCAAGTTCAGTTTGTGCTTCAATGCACATATTGTCACTTAACTCGTCATAACTCTTTGCTAGATTGGTCTCTATAAAATTGAGGTTTTGAAAACTCTACTCTTGTTTCTCCCTATCTCTTTTTGTGTTGTCCGATAAAGTCTTTATCATGTCTTATTTTAGTTCCCTTATCCAAAATATGTGTAGGTATTTTATTTCTGGTCTTTTTTCTTGGGAAGAACTTAGGGTAGTGACTGAGATTTCCACATACAGAACAAGCATCTAGTAGTACCTCATACTCAACTTGATATTGGATTCCCTTGATTAGAATTCTATACACTGAATTCTTATATGTATCTATTTCTACAGCAAGTCGAGCAAACTTGATCCTAGTTTTGGTCATTATGCACAAGTCAATCTTCACTGGGAGGCCTAGTGGCATCCCAGTGTACTCAACAATGTGAGGTAGGTCAATAATTATAACCCGTGTAAATGTCTGACTGGGTAATTCATCGGTTGGCTTAAAGTGGGGTACAACTCCCATACATCTATACAATAGACAAATAATTTCCATTAGTCTCCTGTAGACACCACCTCATAGTCTCTTATGCATAAAAATTGTTTGACATAGTGGTTGAGATCGACTTCATACATGTTAAATGTATTGCAGGGTTCCACAGATCCTTCAGTTGATTCATCGTTTTCATGCATCATGCATCAATGTCGATAATTATAGAAACTACCATGTACTTACATGACCTCGCTAGGTCCTCTTCAACATCACTATCTATGACTAGTGTTGGATGACGTGTCTTCTCCAAGTGTGATGCATGTAGTCAAGATTTTTCCTTCATAAAGATTCTCTAGAAAGAAGGTTTTCCTCCATTGGCATATCCAGTTCGTTTACCATGTCATTATATGTTACATGTATGTCTAGTGTGGGTATTGACTTGATTATGTTTTGGCTCCAGATAGGGTTTTCTGCCTCTACCTCAATTGTAAAACATTTCGTTCCATCTAGCAATGAAACTTCCACCACAATGGGTACATTACGATCATGGTCTATATCTATATCTACCTCATCTCCAAATTAGATATTCCTTGCATACCTACAATCTAGAAACCAATTTCATATTATGGGAATCACAATACTCACACGCTTCTTCTTTTGTCCTCTTATCTTTGTTCTTTTGTCTGGCTCTTCCCATTGACTCCCCATGGTAAGTGGAACACTCTTTGTGCTTCTCTTGGGCCCCCCTCCACCTCCTTGACTATGATTTTTACATGCCCCCATCCCCCTATACTCCCCTTCCCCCATCCATTAGAAGGCTTTCTGGGATTTTAGTATATGCCTCAAAATACTCTAAAACCTCAATCTCCAATCTTATCTTGATGATGACGACTATAATTATTAGATCATTATATTATTTTTTCTTGAAATACTCATTCATAAAAATAATTAAATGAGGTAATCATATTATTCATTAATATTTTGTAAATCCAATAAGACCCTAATTTGAAATAGAAGACCTTATTATCTTATTGTTATATCTAAAATATAGGTAACAGATATATAGAATAATGTTAATGATGATCTAGAATATTTATTATGATAATCTTGAGTATGCACTTGGGGTATAATTACTAAAAGTAACCTAGTCTAGATCATTCATCGACCTTAAAAATCCTTGTTAATGCATTGCTATTGAAGTGTCAAAATAATTATGGTTTATAGATGAATGGTTAGACCTATGGGATAAAATAGGAATTAACAAAACTAACCTAGAACAATGGAACTATGATGCTTAATATCCCAATCCTAACCTTGATCCACATTTTTACTGACCAAGATCTAACTCAATATCTTGATTATCCAAAACTTAAGTGCATGTTTAGGATTTTGAAATCATCAAAATGTATGTTTATATTTCCTTCTTGAATAGACTAGTGCTATTGAAGATAACTTGTATGTGCTTTCTTGAAATCTATACTTTTATATCTATTTGTTTGAACTACTAAGTTCCTAACTTGGTACTCCTTTGATTTGTTATAATTATCTTGCAAAAGAACATGAGCATAAATGATATTGACCATTGTGACTTACTGAATGATAATGGTGATATTGGGTACAAGTGACCACCTCATATTGGAGAAATGGAGCTTGTACGTATTGGTGATCTCCACCTTGGAAATGAAGAGATGGATCTATGTGACCTAGTATATCTTGTTGGGGGTTGGATCCATATAAATTGTTGATATTAGCATGATGTGAAAACTCATAATAAAAATGCATATTATCGAATAAAATATGTTTTGAATTTCACTTTATTAATGTTTTAGGAGACATGTCAGTATATTTATTGACTATCAAACTTTTTTCCTAAAACAATTGGCAATATATTCATCATGTTGCAAGATGGCTTCGAAATTGTGACCTCTCAGTTATACAACATCAACTTTACCACTCGAGTGTCACTACATTAGTCATTAAACTCTTTGCTTGAGTCTAAAAGAATATGGATATGTTTGCATTGACTAAAATCTTGATTCTAATGGTTTTAGGTAAAGCAAGAAATTGAAGGACACGTACGTATCTACATTTTGTCTCATCTAATATATGTTTGAATAAAGAATGATATGCCATGATGGAACATCTCTGGGAGATGTTATGTAACGGGATGCAGTGGTAGCTAGATATTTTATTTTATCTTGTCATTTTTTCCTTGTTGGCTACAAACCTCTTTGGATAAACTTTATAGTTCAAGTTAATAAAGTGGAATGTAATTATATTATTTCATATGGTTGTCAGATGCCTATAGATACGGATGCTCTAGTCCCCTTAATTTTGTCCACCCATGTTGTGGGATTGGGATCATATTAGTAATTGTTTGTTGACACTATCTATGAACAGAATGCGGTCAATGGATTTTGTTTCTTGATTTCATATTCAAATCACTATCATCTACCTCCCTTTAGAGGGCCATGATGGCTAGAATTTCAATTACATGTTTTGACATGTGAAGAACCCTATACGTCACTAGCCACCAGGGGGAAGAGAAGGAGAAAAAGTGAAATGCTAGACTATTTCCAAGAAATGGTTTGTCGTTCCTGCTAGTTTAATCACACGATGTGGAGTTCTTTATCATCTGCATGGACTATGTAGAGATGTAACTATCATGTGACTATGTTAGGAGGACACTATAAATTGTTGTTTTGTACATCACCATAAGTGAATCACATCCCCGTGTGATGAACGTCATTAGATATTTTTACAATAAGGTATATTTTATGCCTCTTCTTCCTTATACATTGTTATTGATGAAATCTATTTGTGAGATTATGGACAAATTTTTGTTGCTTTTATGATGATTTTTGACATCCATTTCCCAATAATAGTATCAGATCCATGTCACTATATAGTGTATTAGGATTTAGAATTAATATGAAAGGATTTGACTTTATATCATTTGTGTAGTTACATGTGATTCAAACAAATAAATTATTATTGTGTATATTATTATGATTCCACATATGTTGCATGTATTGTTTTTTTATATGGGGTCAACTATGAAAAATGTGAACCTTTATAGTACACGGAAGTAAAATTTTATATACCTTTCTTGGGACATTGTCCCTTAGACCCTGTGAGGTGAGGCTTCTCCTTAACCTCCCCACCCTCCCATTAACTAGGTAGTAGGATCCCACGTGTTGCCCCTACATACTCCACCTTGTATTTGTGGATGTCAAAAATTAAATCATCGGAAATTTCACATATGAAAATGGCAATCATTAGTGTGTGTGTGTGTCTACATATATACATACAAAAGTCAACAGTCACAACTAGTGAGAGAAAGCTCCAACCTCTCTCTAGAAACCACCACAATCTTCCTCATCTAGCTACAACCCGAGTGTTGGGTCTCCTTCAAACCTTCTGAGGACGGCGGTATCGCAGGCCGTAATAACTCTCCATAGCCATATACCGTCCAACAAATCCTTGCAGCATCCCACCGCTGAAAAACTACACAAACTGAGCTCAAACATCCAGGTCTTCCACATCCCAATATTCACATAGGGGGGACAACACACCATCAAAACATAGGGGACAACAAAATGATCAGAGCACACACATGCATTGAAAATAGTAGACTATACTCAATTCCCAACCAAGAACAGTGACAAAACAGACGCCGACTGATCAAATACTCCCCTTAGGTCAGTGTTGCAAGGGCTAAAACATACCAATTGAAAAACAACAGATCGATTGCCTCCCAACATGATAACAGGAGGACACTTCTCAATAGCTTAGAGTCAAAACAAATGCCTTAAGAGAAGTATTAGTACTCCACTTCTTCTATGCAAGGCCTATAAGAACAAGAAGACACCATCTTCTTCTACCTTGTAAAACCCTCCTCTTCCTGAACCAAAGATGGCTTCACATTTCCCTTTAATAAACTACCCGCTAGATGACCCAGACAACCACTCCATCATCAAGCTTCCTAGAGCATGGAAGTACCACGAATATGACCTCCCACCAGGCATAAGCACAATCCATATTGGAAACAAAAGCTTTGAAGTTACTATCGATTACGATAGAAAGTCTAACATCTTCATTGTCTACGGTTGGGAGGACATGATTTCAGAGCTCAAACTTAAACCAGAATGGACTATCTTTATTAGGCCAGTCACAAATAGAACTTTGATGGCCTGGGTCACAGACTTCCACAAAGAGACACCCAGTGATCTCTACTCACTCTTCTTTTTAGATGAGATTCATATCTCTACCACCAGTTCAGACTCAACAGATCATCTCTTTGTTCTAGAGAAGCATCAGCTCATCGAAGGTACCAAAATCAACCTAGTTGAAATAACATCGGGCCAGAACTCATGTTCAAGCTTTGAGGAAGAAGATATAGCTTTGTCTATGCAAAAGACAACCACCATTGCTGACAGGTATCAACAGCTTTCCACACATGAGCATTCCCCCACACCATCAAATGGTTTGAATACATCAAATTTTCTTATCTACACATGACATCATCCCCCCAAAGTAAGTATGATATAAACTTCCCACCGCTCAGACAACACACAGCCACAGACCTCACTTTTCATACATTCAAAAACTCCACAAAAACCCCTGCATGGCAATGAGCCCCACTAAAATGCCACTTTCACTCACTGCGCTGCACTAGATACTTCAGTAGAAAACACTCACTGTCCCAATGCAAGGCGGTCAAACATTGCCACTTTTGTCACAAACCTGGTCATTTAGCTCACAATTTCTTCTATCGCAACACCTCTTCCGCGGGGCGTTGGTGGCATGCCGGTGCACTTTTGTGCTCAACTGTGGGGTGGTCATCGCACGCCACCGGCACGGTGCAACTTTTCTCGCACAATATTGTTCCATATGCCTTAGTATGGTCCTAAAGGAGCCACCAACAAGTTTGGTGGCATTCGGAGAAGGTTTGTGATGATCGGGGCCTTGGGGGCCGGTCGGTGCACCATGTGTGCTCAACAGCGAGTGGTCAACGCACGCCACAGGCACGGTGCAACTTTGCTTGACCAAGATTGTTCCATATGCCTTAGAATGGTCCCAAAGGAGCCTCCAACAAGTTTGGTGGCATTCGGAGAAGGTTTGTTACGACCGGGGTGTTGGTGGCATGTCGGTGCACTTTTGTGCTCAACCGTGGGGTGGTCATCGCACGCCACCGGCACGGTGCAATCGCTTGTCTCTTCCCCACTAAGCTTTTTGTCACTCCTTCACTCTCTTCACATGTAGACTTTCATCGCCATACAAAACCCTCTATAAAACCTCCAAACTGTCTTCAACAACCACTAGTTGCACCAAAGAACTTTTCTCATCCTTGTGTTCCTCCGAAGCCCCCAACTACTGCAACAATGCTTAACCCTTCACTTTTCCAAATGGCTCCATCTCTACATTTGAAAAAAGAATTCCCTTTTGAAATGTCTACAAACTCAATGAGACTTCTGAAAGTCTTTACCATTCGAAGCATTCTTGTTTCCATTACAAACAATATTGACAACAACATAGTCAATATCCTAGATGTCACCCGAGTCATTGCCCTACTCCTCCCTGGCCACATAGTATTGAAACCAAAAATCCTTTCCCCATCTCAACTCCTCTATTCTATACTGGAAGGTGCAAAACATGACCATCTCTTTGGACAGGTGATGACTATTCCATGTGTTTCTAGTTTTGTTCAATCCAACATCTCATGATGGATGCCTGAACAAGGCTCATCCCTGGCTGAATTAGGAGGTTCTAGATGGGTAGTGATTACCGACCTTCCTCCACACCTCTGGGAGGTCGATGTTTTTAAAGCAATAGCACACTCTGTCGAGCTACTCTACAATTCGTCAGCCAAGACACTCTTCAACCAACCCAGTATATCAAAGCTTTATGTGTATTTTCAGTTAAACAGGCTATCACTCTCTATGCTTCTCTCAAAATATGACTAGGAGAAAAGATATATAGAATCAAACTCTCAGCCGAGAACCCTTCTGCCATCAAGACAACTTTCTGTGACATTAGTGTCCACCCCCCTCATGGTACTGTCCATCCAATACAAAAAAAACTTTCACCAACCTCAGAAAACCAAATGAAGGAAACCTAGTTTGGGAACGAAAGAGTATCACTACAAAATCCATGAAAGATACTAACTGATCTGTTAACAACAAATGGCCTAAAACATCCTCACCCTCAACCGATAGCACAAACAACACCCTCATGAACTCATTCAAACCATTCCCATTCCATAGCAATTACACGGACTCCGCTTTGAATCTAAACCTTGATACAATGCAAAAATTAAAGACTGTTATCATTGATGAAATCCGTTCGTAACAGAGTCCAAAGCAGAAAAGAAAAGGAAAGGTTGCGGGAGTCATTCAATCCATCAACAACATCTCCAACACCTCAGAAGGATTAACAAGAAGAAACTATTTTTCTTTAGAAGAGCCAGGTACTTCATCTTTGACTGATACTTCAATTGAAAAAAAATCACTTTCTACAACTACATCACCTGCTTTAGAAGATAACAATATTGACAATATATAAGACATAGCTTATTGGAATGATATACAATCCTTCACAACATTCACTGATAAACTAGGTATCACGTTTAATGATGAAACATCAGTACATCAGACACTTGATAGAGTTGAACAATTTATGAATTGGAAAAACAACAGAAATATTCATGACACATACTCATAGCTAGGAAGTTTGCACATCTGATAGTCTGTCTTACACAATTCCTTCTTGACAAAAATTTAGATATCATTACCATGAGGATCTCTTCCTGGAACGTTTGTGGGGCTGCAAGATTAAATAGAAGAAAACAAATGTGCAAACACATATAAAAAAACAATAATAATATCATTACTATCTAGGAAACAAAAACATCCTTGTCGCTACTTTCTCTCAAAACCATAGGAGGGAAACATATAAACTCTTGGCATCAAATTGCACCTCATGGTTTCTCTCAAAACAATAGCCTATTTGACATCACCCACATTGAATCACATACCTTCTTCATCACTCTCCACATCATAAGCATAACTGGAAACTTTATTTGGATCTTTACATGTATCTGTGGAGAACCTAGTTCAAACAAAATTGAATCATGGAAGAAACGATGCACATCATGAGTACCTTCCATGAAAAACTCTGGCTTATAGGTGGTGATCTCAACCTCACAACTAGATGTTCAGACAGAATCAACCACACATCTTCCATAGGCTACATGACCACATCTGACAAATCTTTTCTAAATTTGTTACAAAACCACAACATGATCGATATCCTGCCTGCAAATGCCTGCTACTCTTGGAGCCGCCAACAAACCTGGGCCAAACTTGACCACTTCACCTGCTCCATCAAATGGGAAGATCAATACCCCTACTCCTTTGTAACGGTAGCCCATAAACCCATATTGGACAACTTCCCCATTATCATAAACACCAAACAAGAAAAATGGGGACACAAACCTTTTCTCTTTGAAAACTTTTGGATTACATACCCTACATGTCTAAACCTTTTCCAGAGGAACTGGGTCATAGCTGACACTCATACCAGAAATATAGGATTTCACATTCACAGCAATACCAAGAGTGTCAGAAACAAACTGAAAATGTGGCAAAAGGAAGCTATTGGGAACCTTTCTCAAAAACATGTTGATCTTGAATAGCAACATCTATTTGTATATAGTGACCCCACTACCGACCCAGCCCTTGTTCTCTCAGTCAAAGATGAGCTTGATCACATCAAACACTGCCTTGACACAATTTGGAGGCAATGAGAAAAAATTAAATGGGCAAAGGAGGGTGATAAAAACACTAAATACTTTCACAAAACTTGCAACAACACTCAAAAAAACATTATAGGCAAGCTAAACATAATTGGAACCATCACTTCCAACAAACATCTGATCACCACCCATATTGTTCAACATTTCAACAAAATCTTTAATACCAACCACAAACCTATCCTTCACAATCACATCCACTGGAAAAAATTATGTGGTAGGAACATCACCTCACCACAGACTATCATCATCCCTTTCACCTCTGAGTAACTTGACTTGGTTGTCCACTCTTTTGGAAAAAACAAATTACCAGGTCCTGACGGCTTCAACATTGAATTATATCTAGCAAATTGGAACCACATCAAGGAATACTTCATGAAACTCCTTAGAGACATACATCTCAACACAAATATTCACAATATCATCAAACACATAAATCACACCAAAATTGCTCTCATTAAAAAAGTTACTCATTCGGACCAGATTTCACAATTCAGACCCATCAGCCTCATAAACACTTCACATAAGATTTTTGCTAAAGTTTTTTCAAACTGCATAAAACCCCATCTGGCTAACATCATCTCACATAACCAAAATTCCTTCCTCAAAAATAGAAGCATCCATGATACCTTTATCATGGTTAATGAAACTCTACACCTATGCCATAAAAACAAAACACCTCTTCTAGCTATCAAACTAGATTTTGAAAAATCCTTCGACTACACAAACTAGGTCTGTCTTATCAACACCATGGCTAGATACGGCTTCCTTGGAACTTGAAACAACTGGATCCATGCATGTATCTCTACAAACTACTTTTCCACTATCATCAATGGATCACCATTTAGGTTTTTTCACAACACCAATGGGCTTAGACAAGGTGACCCCATCTCCCTATATCTCTTCTTCATCGTTACATATATCCTCACAAATATGATAAAAATTTCCACTTCTCATGGCCTCATAGCCTCCCCACATGAATTTCAGGAAAATATCATTCAATTTGTGGATGACACCGTCATTCTCGTCAAGCCTGATGACTCCACCATCATAAACACCATCTGCATTATAGGGCTATTTTCATACATCTCGGAGCTCAAAATAAACCTCACAAAATCATCTATCATTGGTGTAAACACACATCAAAACATATTTTATAGTTATAAAGATCTTCTCAAGTGCAAAATAGAAAACTTCCCCTTCAACTACCTTGGGATACCTATAATGCCACAGCCCATAACTCATTCAAATTGGAGCACTTTCATTGAAAAAATTCAAAACAAACTAAACTCATGGACAAACAATTTCCTAAATCTAGTGGGCTGACTCACTCTCATCAACAGTGTCATAACACCCACCACTACTCACTTTCTTAGCTACATCCCTTTGCCCGCCAAAACCCACAACATGATTGATAAAATCAGAAGAAACTTTCTTTGGAACAACCATACACCAAATAACTTACACAGGCATTTCCATTTGGTCAATTGGGGTGCAATCACAGCACCTATCAAATATGGGGGATGGAGTATCATAAACATCAAAATTAATGCCATCTGCCTTGTCACAAAAATCATTTACATCCTGATAAACAACACAAACAAAATTTGGAAAAACCTTATCCTTTAGAAATATTACAAAAACAAACCACCATGGCATAAGACCTCACAAAACATCCCCCCCTCTATGGAAATACATCAATAGGAACTTGGATACAATCAAGAACCTCATCAGTACCCCCTCACATACACATCAGAATATTAGCTTTTGGGAGGACCCATGATTCCATCACAACACCATCAAAATAATAAGCTCCCACATGCAAATCCCACCACCTCTAAAAAACCTCAACGTTGCCAAAGCACTCAAATACCTAACCAACACTAGGCAACACTCACTCAAAATATGTCTTCAAAACCAAGTCGAGAACAATACTATGAGTGAGATCATTCATGAACTTGAATACAACATCAACAGCAAGATTTCTTGGAAATGGGGTCCACTCTACACAACCAAAGCATCTTACGCTCACCTCACTTATAGAGGCTATATATCAAATATGGTGCCCTTCTAAAAAATGAAATGACCACAAAAACTTAAAATCTTCTTTTGGCTGCTCACAAATAACAAAATTCTCACTTACCATAACCTCACCTACAGAGGTTTTTTGGGACCAACGAGATGTTATCTCTGTAAAAAAGACAAAGAAACTATACTCCATCTCTTCACAAACTGTATAGTCACAATGCACATTCTGCTCTCCTTCTTTCTACTTTCTGCAAACCTTAAAAATCTCCTTGTACCAATGACTATACCTAGATTAAAACCCCTACCATAACACTCAAGATTTCTTTGAGATGACTTGATGGTATATACCCTCTAGACCATTTGGATTGAAAGAAATAATAGAAAATTCAACAACATCTCTAAGCATGTCCCGATCTTGACTACTGATATTAACCACGCCTTAGCTTTACAAAATACACTGCAGGACATGCCTCTACTTCAACTCAGGTGATTCCTGCTGAAGTTGATTTGGGAAATATTTTTGGGGATCAAACTTGTGGTGGATGCAACTCCCTGGAGAATATCATTGCAGACAACACGGGTTTCTGAAGATCTGATCTTGATGGTGCTTGGTGTTACCTCTCAGCCTTTATTTTCATCTACATTTTGCACTTATGATTAGAGACCATGTTTAAGGGGTGCCTCCCCCACAAACAATATCTATAGATTTGTTTCACCCTGCTTTATTTTTTTTTCTTTTAGTTTCCTATGGTTGTGAGGCCTCATCACATCGGTTGGCCCCTAGCTTTTATTTTCTCTCTTTTCATTACTTGCTTGTAGACGTCATGTGTTTGTAAGCTTTGTATTTGTTCTTTCTATTAATGCATGGACTTTTATCAATATATATATATATATATATATATATATATATATATATATATACACACGCACGCACACACACACACATATATATAAGCATGAATCACTTGAGTTGGTACACATGACTCGAGTGATATTAACCACGCCTTAGATTTACAAAATACACTAGACTCGAGTGTATAAGGTTATCTATAAGCATGAATGTATCCTAATTTGCTTTTATATATATATATATATATATATATATATATATATAGGACGTTCATTGAATACCCGCGTGGGTGACCTGGAGTTCGCTACCCGGTAGCCAAAAAAGTAACTCTTCTGGTCATAAAAGTAATCCTGCTATCAAAAAAGTAACTATTTTGATAAAGAAGTAACTATGCGACTAAAAAAGTAAATCCGCGGAAAATACACAGCAGATATGTATATAACTGTGTTTTTGAATCTGCTGTTGCAAACTTAACTATCTATGCATGAAACTTTACAGTTTGCAAGGTAAAGTAATCCTTTACATGACAAAAGTAAAAAACTCAAAAAAAAAAACCAAAATAGGGGGCGGGTAGCTACCCGCGCGGGTATTAAAGATGGATATATATATATATATATATATATATATATATATATATATATATATATATATATATATATATATATATATATGGGTGATGATCCTATATGAAACTTTCTTCCATGGAAACTACGAAATATAACTTCCGACTCTCAATTCTTCAAGTTGGCTTTTTGTTCACACACGAAAAGATATCCTACTCCCTATACCAATAACTTAATTAAATGTCACATCACCCGCTTCTTTACATCTTCCCATTCCTCGTCTCTGCTACTAAGTTAAAATAAATCTCACTGCACCTCCTCGCCTTCCCCCATTTGACGATTCCCCGCCTCTAATAAGCAAGGCAGTAACATCAACAACTATAATTTTGTTTGATCAAATAAATGATCCATTAAGGCGAGGGACTTATTCATTGCTTAAGTGGACTTTAACGCTTCTTCTTGTAGGTCTTAGGGGCAGCTTAAACGCCAATAGAAAATAGAAGATGGTACATCGGTTATTAACTTTTTAAAACATAAAACGCAGATGTACTGATCTATCCTAATTGGTTTTGGTTGGGATTGTTTAAAAAATATTAAACATGTGGTGGATCAAATTTACATTATAAAACGGATCACTCACTCAAAGTCATAGAAAAAATCAGGCCAACGGGACTGCTTTAGGCTTCGTTTTATACGTGGTGATCATTAGGAGGAAATTGTAGAAATATAATAATATTATTTGTTTACTGTAGTGATGGGACTGAGAAATACTCCATATGAAATTAATGTAAAAATATAACATTTTTTTGTCCCTATAAAAAATATGGTGAATCATCGAGAAAAAAGTTTCTATCAAGACCACTATTTATTTATACACATATGTCAAAAAACATTCAAATAAATAAAATGTATACTTTTGCAAGATGTTTTTTATAAAAAAAATCTCCATCATGTCACCATACCCATATAACAAATAATATTTTATAATTTTTTTTCTTATTTACATATCATCAAAGAACATATTTTGACAAATTTATCTTCCTTGTAATTTTTACATCCCAGACGAACCCTTAATAAACATAGATACTTGTATGAGTTAACATCTATTTTAGATTTTAAAATTGCATAGATGTATTAAGGCTTACTAATTGAATATTCATCTACATTTAGCCATTGCTGCAACATTTAATGTACCTGAGATATGACTAAATTAAAAGTTCATTGTATATTATAGTGTGTGTATATATATGACAATGACCTTTTCTCTATACTTATGCAATTATTTTGTAATTGTTTTCTTTCATTTCAGTTTGTCCTATATTATTTGACCTAGTGAGGCTAGTTGGAAGCAATATATAACTCATTTATACTTTAGACCACATTATACAAAGTGTTTCACATGCTCACCTTGTTGATGAAAAATGTTCGTACTCAAAATATTCCTATTGTTTAAGAATAAAAGAACTAATAAAATAAAAAATGCTGAAATGAATGCATTTTCCAATTTACCATGTAGCACTCCATTTGTAGATCAGAATCACCACCAATTCAATCATGTGCTACTATTATTTCGAAAAAAATTCAAACGTAAATTATATCATTCAGACATGCCCACGCATTATAATAATAATAACAATCCCGTAATATGGAATATATTGGTTTTGTTATATAAACAAGAATGCCGCATTCTTATATCAAGTAACGACTTTACCTTGAACATTAGTGTACTTGGTTGCCTCTACAATAAGAAACAAAATTATTAGCATGTAGTTGTTGTTCAAATATGGAAAATAAATAAATGAGAAAAAATACACTTACACAAACTCATAGCCAATCATGTGGAATGTTTTGTGGGACAGTTACCACTGTCATGGAATGTCGTCTCTCCACATGATTTACATACGCGTGACTTTTTTAGTTGCTGCTCCATTGAGATTTTCTTTCCTCCTTTCATTATTTTTCCACATCTTTTAGTCTTGGATATATTAGGAGGATGAATTTCTATTTGATCAAGAAGAAATCCACAAAATTTTCATAAAATTTTCATTTATAATTAGTCATATCACAGGCGAATTAAATGTTGCAACAATGGCTAAATATAGATAAATATCTAATTAGTAATCATTAAAACGTCAATGAAAACTTTTAATCTAAAATAGATTTTGTAATATATATATATATATATAGAGAGAGAGAGAGAGAGTCGGGCTAGAATACACTCGAGTGTATTCGGAGCAGAATAGACTCAAGTAGTTTTTCATGATGTAATATTTTTTCCAAAAATCTAATCCGTTGATCTTTTTAAACATCTTGTAAATAGCTCATACGCAAAAATCTAATCTGTTGATCCTTCTTAACTTTTGTTCCATCCCGACCACCGGTCGAGTTATGTGATATATAAACTTTAGTGAATGGGTTTTTATAAAAGCTCTCGGCTACCAATTAGTCGAGTTGTGAATTGGCAACTCGACCGACAGAGGTTCTATCCCAAAATTAGAAATATTAGTTTTGAGCCATTTGAGTGCTAATTAAATTTATTTTTTGGTCCATTTTGCATTTTAGACATACTTAGGCACATATCTCTCATCATTGGGTACTATTTAGCGATAAAACAAGTATTTGTGAAAAATACCTAAAACAAGTGAAAAATAAGGCAAAAGAACATGAAATATTTCAGCACTTTAACAAGAAAGTGTGATCAAGACATGAGCAAATAATATAATATAAATAGAAACTAGCTAAAAGGAATATAAAATTCATCAAAAGAAGTTATGAGCAGTTTAGATCTAATAAAGTTAAATTTCTCTCTAGCTAGAGGTTTCATAAAAATGTCCGGCAACTGATTTTCTGTGTCCACATGTGTGATATAAATATCCTTCTTAGCAATGTGATCATGAAGAAAATGATGACAAACTTCTATATGCTTGGCTCTACTATGCAATATAGGATTGTAAGATAAATTGATTGCACTAGTATTATCACAAAAGATAGTAGAAGCATCAAAATAAATGTTAAAGTTTTAGAGCATTTGCATCATCCATAGAACCTAGGCACAAAAACTCCCAGATGCAATGTATTCGGCCTTGGTAGTTGATAAAGCCATTGTGCAATGTTTCTTGGAAAACCAAGACACCAAGCATGGTCCTAGGAGGAAGCAAGTGCCACTTGTGCACTTTCTATCAATTAAACATCCTGCGTAATCAACATCACTATAAGCACCAAGAGTAAAGTCTCTTGACTTAGGATACCATAGTCCAAAATTTTGGGTTTTGTTTAAGTACCTTAAATCCACTTAATAGCTAAAAGATGTGATTTCTTGGGATTTGATTGAAAGCAAGCACACAAGCCAACACTAAACATTATATCAAGTCTAAAGGTAGTTAAATAAAGTAAACTTCTGATCATACCTCTATAGAGCTTCTCATCCACTTTCTCACCTTCTTCATCTTTATCAAGTTTGACGGTATTTGACATGGGAGTGTCCATCGGCTTTGTGTTCTCCATCCCAAAGCTCTTAAGTAGCTCACTTGTGTACTTGCCTTGGTTGATGAAGTTCCCATCTTTAGTTTGCTTGATATGAAAGCCGAGGAAGAAAGTAAGCTCACCCATCATGCTCATCTCAAACTCGCACTGCATAATATCACTAAACTTCTTGCAAAGATCAAGATTAGTTTTGTCAAAAATGATATCATCAACATAAATTTGAATGGTAAGAAAATTGTTAGAAGTGTGTTTGAGAAACAAGGTAGAATCTACTTTGCCCATGGTATACCCATGAACTAACAACAAGTTCTTTAATTTCTCATACCAAGCTCAAGGTGCTTGTTTGAATCCATACATAGTTTTTTGCAATAGATACACATGATTATGTAAACTATCATGTTCAAAGCTTGGAGGTTGTGCAACATACACTTCCTCCTCAATTGTACCATTCAAAAATTCACTTTTGTCTAGCTTGTTGTGGTAGACCCACTTGATGCCAATGATCTTTCTATCACATGGTCTTGGTACTAGAGTCCATACTTTGTTCTTCTCGAATTGCTCTAGTTCTTCCTGCCTGGCTAGGATCCACTCATCATCCCCAAGAGCTTCTTTGACATTCTTTTTTTTGTCAGTAAGCGTGTTTCTCTTTCATTATTCACAAATTTACAAAAAGGGGGAGCAAAGCTCAATACATCTATTAAGATAGATAACGTAAGACAAAAAAAGGGAAGGATGCAATTATCTATGCAAACTTCTATAATCCATATCTATGCAGTGCCACACATTGTTTGGTTTGCTCCTGTTGTCTTCAAAAATGCATCAGTTTCTATGTATCCAGACGTGATAGATGATAAGAATAGCAAGCAAAGCTTCGTTTTTGTTCTTCAGCAAGTGCACTTCCCGAATATCTCCAGGAATAAAGGACAAAGAAGGCTTTGCTCTGCTCCATAATTCTGTTACAAACTCACATCTCCATAGGGTGTGGTCATTGGTTTCCCCTTCTTTGCAGCACAAGCTGCACCTTGAGGCGAGATTAATGCCAATTTTCTGCATATAATCTTCAGTAACCAACATGTTGTGCATCGCTTTCCAGCAGCAGAGAATGGCTCTTTTAGGCGCTAGAGTCTTCCACATCCAGCTGGTCCAAGGCAAGACCTCATGCTTGGTCCTACAGAACTCCCAGGCGTCTCTTAGAGTGACATTTTTAGTTTCCCAAGCATTCATATATCCTCACCTATTCCCATCTTGACGCTGCTGCATAGCTTTTGCATCTGTTCAATTCCTCTAATCTCAGGGAGCTTCCACACTCCATTCACGATGATGTCAGATAACTTGCTATTAGGCCCAAGATTGGACCTAAGTTGGAGGTAGCCGGGATCTTCAACACATTGAGCCAGGAATCTCCCTTCCAACCACGGATCCTTCCACAATTTCACTTCAGTCCCCTTCCCGATGTAAAATTGAACAATACATAGACATCTATCCCTCATATTTAGGATGCTCCTCCACATCCAACTATTGGCTTGCTTGTATTGGCAACTCCACAAAGTATCTTCTTTGATGTACTTGCTATGAATCCACCTAATCCACAGCAAATTTTTCTTCTTAGCAATGTCCCACAGGGCTCGAACCAGTCCAGCATTACACCAATCCTCTACTTTCCTTATACCCAACCCCCCTTCCATCTTGGGTCTGCAAATAACATCCCAAGATATGGAGTGGATATGTTTTCTTTCCTCCTTGTCCCCCCATAAGAAATTACGGCATAGGATTTTGATTTCTTCAACAGTTGCTTTCGGCAGAGGGAAAGTTCATGTCCAATACATATGATAGGCAGTGAGAGTGGACATGACAAGCTCTAGTCTACCTGCCATAGACAAGAGTTTAGCTTTCCAAGTTTCTAGCTTCGTTTTGATTTTGTCAACCAAAGGGTGACACATCTTTTTCGTGAGCCTACCTGCAAACAAGGGCAGCCCGAGATACCTGACAGGGAAGTCGCACTTGTCTACCCCCAATAGCACGCTAAGATTTTCTAGAGCATCTTTACTCAGAAATAATTGAATTTTCTGAGGATTCAACTCAAGACCTGACATTTCTTTGAATCTATAGAGACATCTCTTAATGCCTTCTATGATTTCTTTAGTAGCCTTAGTGAACACCAGAAGGTCGTCTGTGAACAGCAGGTGGGATATAGTATTTTATCCGCTAGTGAGACGTTCTATTTCCTTCCTTCTTTCAGCCTCTTCAAAGATATATGTAAGCCCTTGCATACCAATGACGAAGAGGTAAGGGGCAAGGGGGTCGCCTTGCCTAATCCCACTGGTAGTAGTGATGATCTCAGTCGGGGTACCATTAATCAGAATCTAGCAAGATGAAGAGTCTAGGCATTCCTTGATCCACCTCACCCAACAATCAGGGAACTCCATAGCTTGGAGTACTTGTATCAGATATCCACGGTCTATAGAGTCGTAGGCTTTACTCAGGTCAGCCTTAACACAAAGCTTTTTACCACCAGTAGTCTTCATGAAATCGTGCACCGACTCATTTGCAAGTAGAATAGCATCCCCTATCCTCCTCCCTTTGACAAAGGCGCATTGGTTGAGGCTAATAAGGCTTGGTAGGATGTCTCTCAGCCTATTTGCCATGGTCTTAGAAATGACCTTCGTAATGAAGTTGCACAAGGAAATCGGCCTCCATTCCCCAACTTTAGTTGGTTGCTTCACTTTAGGTATGAGGGCTACGTATGACTTGTTCATCTCCCTCAACATACGACCTTTGAGGAAGAAGTCCTTCACTTCTTCTTTGACATTCTTTTGCTTGAGTTGTGAGATGAAGGTGTTGTTGTCTTGTTCTTTGTTGTAGGCAGCCCGCATCTTCACTCTTTCAAAAAGGTCACCTATGATTAGCTCTTTAGGATGATCCTTTGCAAAGTGTGGATTTGGATCCTTCTTTTCTTCATTTATCTCTTCTTCTTGAGTGGCCACCTCTTTTCCCTTTTGGATGATGTTGAGTTCTTTCAGGATAGGAATTACTTCTTCTGCAACATCATCATTAGCAATATCCTTAGAAATAGAGGGGTTAGTCTCAATAAATTTTACATTGATAAATTTTCTTCTTCTTTAGATAGATCAACATTATACACTCTATAAGCCTTGCTAGTAGTGTTATATCCAAGAAAGAAAGCCTTTTACAATTTTGGATCAAACTTGTCAAGAGAATCTTTCATGTTCAAAACAAAACAAGGACACTCAAAAATGTGAAAATAATTGAAAGAAGGCTTCCTACCATGCCATAGCTCATAGGGGGTTTTCTTTAAAGAATGATGTGTGAAAAACCAATTTTGCACAAAACATGAGGTACTAACAGCTTCAGCCCAAAATTTCTTTGGAGTGTCATACTCTAAAAGCATGGTCCTAGACATTTCCTATAGTGCCTATTCTTCTTCTGTACAACTCCATTTTGTTGAGGTGTTTGAGGTGAAGAGAAGTTATGTACATAGCTTGATTTTTCACAAAAGTGCTCAAAAAGATAATTCCAAATTCTCCCCCAAGATTACTATGAATGGGAACAATCCGACAAGAAGCTTCGTTTTCAACTCATTTGCAAAAACTAGAGAAAACATCAAGCTTATCACTCTTAGAAATGAGAAAGAAGGTCCAAGTATATCGAGAGAAGTCATCGACAATAACATGACATACTTGGAACCACGAAGCGATTGAGTTCTCATAGGTCAAAATAGATCAATATGGAGAAGTTCAAGAGATCTCTTGGTGCTAAGGACTCCTTTGGATTTGAAGGAGGACTTGGTTTGCTTTCCTTGGGTACAAAGTTGGCATTCCTCATCCTTTTAAAAATCCAATTTGGGAAGTCCCTTGACCAAGTCCTTTTTTCTCAACTTCTTCAATTGGTGCATATTTACATGACCTAGTTGACGATGCCAAAGAAAAATATCATTCGAATTGACTACAACGCATCTACCAACAATAGGCTTAATAGAGTCAGGCACAATTACATAAAGATTACCATTCCTAGTTCCCTTATATATGACATGGTAAGTGAGAGAATCTAGGAGCAAGCATTCAAAAGAAGTAAATAGCACAAGGTAACCATAATCACATAATTGACTAACACTTACTAAATTGTGATGTAGGCCATCCACAAAGAAAACATTCTTGATACACAAGGATTCACCTACATCACCCTCACTACCTTACCTTTCTTGTTGTCGCCGAAAGTGACCGAACCTCCTTTCTTCTTTGTGAAAGTGTTGAAATGGCTTATATCACCTATCATGTGTTTTGTGCAACTACTATCAACAATCCATTTTCCTTTTTCCTACAATAAAGGAGAGTATCAATTCCCAACTCAAACTTTGGGATCTGCTGTTATCTTGGGGACCCATTTCATATTTGGGTTGGTCCCCTTAGGTTTGTAAGGACAATAAGTAGAGTAATGATCGTCACTTTTGCAATGAGATAAAATCATAGGGTTCTTAGAGACAAAAGACTCTCTAATGAAAAGAGGAGTTTCATTAGTCTTTTTCTTACCTTTGGCCTTACTCTTTCCCTTAGGAGCTCCCCCTACAAATCCAAACCACTAGTACCACTTTGTTTGGTAGAATGGTCAAGGATTTCATTTAGGGAGTTTTTCCCTCTGAGGAATTTCTGTAGAAAGGCTCTAAGTCTATGATTGTCATCAGTAAGAGATATAACAGTAGAAGACAAACTAGAAATAGCATCTCTAGAATGAACAAAGTCGACCTCTAAACAGAGGGCTTTAGTCAAATAAGAATCTTTTTAAAGAGTAATGGAAGCAACATCATTACTATGGAAAATAGCTCTAGAAGATACATTATTAACTTAACCAAGTAACCTAGTATTTTTAGATTTAAGAAATTGAATTTCTTTGAGATAAACATCCCTCTCATCTCTATGAGCATCAGAAATAAGCTTAAGTTCAACATTTTTAGTTTTAAGTAACTCAAGCTCATTAAGGAATTTTTGGTTGTCTTCCTTAAGAGATGCAATATTCTTAAGATAGACATCATTCTCTACTTCAACTCCATTGTATTGGAGATCAAGATCGAGGAATTTTCCTTGCAAGGAATCAAATCTCTCAAGATGAATTTTCTCATTTTGCTTAATAATATCAAGTTTAGCATAGAAGTCATGAATAATTTTACCCAACCTTTTCTTTTTAGATTTACATTTAGAATAAGAAGAATGAGTAGTAACAAGCATGTCAATAAGAGTTTCTTTAGCTAACTCATGCAAACGTACCTCACTTATCTCACCAATATCTTCACTTATAGAGGCCATGAGTGCAAGGTGGCACTCTCCATCTTCATCGGAGCTTGATACACTAGAGCATGATCCTTCCTAAGTTGCATGAGATGCGTCTTTGTGCCTCCTTTCCTTCTTGTTCTTCCTCTTTTATTTGTTATCTTTCTTGTACTCTTCCTCCTTCTTGGAGCTACTCTTGTGGTGTGACTTTCTAGCCTTAGGACATTCACTCTTGTAGTTCCCCTTTTTATCACACTTGTAGCACCTTGGAGTATATGAAGAAGATTTCTTTCCTTTGAAGTGTTTTCCATTGGAGAACTTGGCTTCATGCTCACTAGGGCCATCATCTTCACTTGAGGAGGAGGAGGGAGAGATCTGGCAAGCAAGTTGTTGTTTAAGGATAAGAGCCTCCACTTGAGCTTTGAAGGTACTATCTTTGATCTTCCTTGATTCTTTTTCTTCTTTCTTTGTTTCCTCTTCTTTCTTGTCAAGTCTTGGCTCATGAGCTTGTAGATTGCCAATAAGCTCCTCGGTTGGAAGATCACCAAGACTTCTTACTTCTTCAATGGAGGTCTCCTTTGAATCCAATCTCTTTAGAAAACACCTCAAGATCTTTGAGTTGATTGCTCCTCTATCCAAAGTATGTCCCAAAGTAGCTAGGTCATTGATGATGATGTTGAGCCTTGAGTACATCTCGGCAACTCCTTCTTTCTTCCCTATTTTGAAGTTTTCAAGGAGGTTGTTCAACATGTAGATCTTTGCCTCCTTCACTTGCTTTGTGCCTTCATAAATGATGCACAACTTGTCCCATATCTCTTAGGTTGTATCCCGTGAGGAAATGTGTTTGAACTCGAATAGAGTGAGGGTTGCATAGAGGATGCTAATTGATTTGGCATTGAGCTTTATATTCCTTAGGGCTGCTTCATCCCAAGTTGATACAGCTATGGTTGGCTCCTTTTAGGGTGTAATCATTACTTTCCACATGTCAAAGTTCATCCCCTAAATGTATAATTGCATTCGCCGCATCTAATAGAGGAAGTTGGTGTCGTCGAAGACCAGGGGGCGCATGGAGAAGTCTCCCTCTAGGTCGAGGGAACTAAGTAGGTTCTCACCCATCTTCTCATCTCATAGGAGATTTGATGGAGAAGATCCTTGCTCTGATACCACTTGTTGGATCTAGGGCTCTAGAGGGGGTGAATAGAGCTTCAAAATTCTCACAATAATAGTTAGACCTTCAAATTTTATCAGTTGAAACTAAATGCTAAAACTGAGTTTGAAGTCCTATCTAAACAATCATAGCAAGGATGAGAGAGATTGAAACAAATACTTGGACAAAGTGTTTAGAGTGGTTTCAATCTCCAAACTAGGAGACCGTCAATCCACTACCTAGAGAGGTCAACCTCTAGGACTTTGCAACCCATGTATACTTATATTCTATTATAAGAGATACAAGAAGACCACTTTACATCTAAGGGCTTACCTATCCAAGACAAGAATCTTTCACCTAAACAAGGACTTACGCACTTGATCAAGATGTCTTTAGACTTCAACAAGGACTTACCCACACTTAAATTATGTGTTTGACCTCACAGGGATTACCCACTCTACTAGGATCTTATGCCTTGTCCTTCTCCTTCACTTAGAGAAGATCTTCACACCTTCTTCAGCCTTGAAGAAGAACAACAACTCCTCCTTCACTTGGAGAAGATCACTTCACCCTTTGCTCTTTGAGAAAGGGGATTGAGAAGATGGAAAGATGAAGAGCTCTACAAGGTAACACTATGGTAGCTCTCTTACAACATTCTTAACTCACTCATAATCACAAAATGCTTTGTAAATGAGAGAGAGAAAGGGGCTCAAAGGGTTTTAACAGACTCAACTATAGCAAGGACCAAGGATAGTATGAATGAGCAACCTTGCAATGAATTATAAGAGGTCCTATTTATAGATGGAGATGTTCCTTTGAGTGTGGGATCACTTAAGAATGAAAAATAGCCATTTTACAACATGCAATGGATTTATTTTCATTTCTAACAACTCTCCAACGGTTAGAATCACTTTTTTTGCATTTTCCGTACAGTACATTCGGTTGAATTTCAATAAACGTAATTCGACTGATCCACTACCTGACAAAGCAAATTTTCAAATTGTCGATCGAGTTTGTCCTAGGGTAACTCAACCGACTAGCTAAAATCGACTTTGGTCAGAAAGTTTGTCGGTCGAGTTTTGTGAGTGTACAACTTGATTGATTCAACCATTTCCAAAAATCCATCACATATAGGTCGAGATCCAAACTCGATTGATTAAAGGGTTGTGACAAATCTCCCAAAATGATTTCAAAGTGATCAAACGATGGAACTAAGTGCCCCTGATTTTTTCTCATCTTAGTTACAAGTCATATCATCAATACAAATGATTACAAAAATATGGTAAGGTAGTTTGGAGTGTTTTCCACAAAAGTGCATTTTCATTTCTTTTGACTTGAACTTAGACAAGATAGGGCTTGTGTAAATTGATCCTTTTCATGTACTCGATGCCTGAAGTAAATCTTAAACGAACATATTAGATACATATGAATGGAATGGTTAAGTCATTATCAAAATATAGACAATGTATAACTCTCAAGTCAACAATATTGTGTTCACGATGCATATTATAAGTGGTGTATGAATTTGTATATGTTTATAAATAAAACCCCTAAATACTAAATGTCAGATGACAACTATTGTTCAACATGTATGGAAACCTTGATCAACAATGCATGATGCATATTGTCTATCTTGGAGAAGTGTGATAATAGATATATGGGTATGCAAAAATAGGGTGAATATTATAATATCTTAGACTTAACTAAGAGACCTTAATAGGATTAAAAATCTAGTGGTATATATACAATTTATATATATCTCCAACATCTTTTGCAAACATTCACAAAAGATATCTAAATGTTTGTTGAAAACATAAAAATATTAGGAATAGTATTAACACACTTAGGACATATTTGAGAAGATTTTGCATTATAAATATCATGATTTTTAAATGTAGAATAATGTGATATTGTAAGATCTTACATGGAGCTTGAGTCATCACCACAAATGTAGGGTAGCATGATGAGGTATCACTTTAAATTTATATATATATATATATATATATATATATATATATATATATATATATATATATACTTATATCCTTAAAGTGTAAGTAGTAGACTTCAAAAAAGATGAAAAGGATGGATTCATACAAAATACAACAAAACTTATAAATGTATAGTTTGATCCAAAAATTAGTTTTCAAGAAAAAATATTTTTATTCTACGCAGACAAGTATAACAAAGATCTTGTATATGATAACAAAATTCCATACTAAAAAATTTAGATAAAATATCACATTTACCTAAAAGTTGTGTTAATATTATGTATTACCAAAATATACAACTTTTTATAGTTGATGTTTTATTATTAGATATTTTATATTTGTGTTGATTTTCCCACAAACACATTTTTTACAACATGAGACACACATATATATGATGTTTCATCGCCCTTATACGTGGGTCAAAAGTGGGAAAACAATTGTCCGATCAAAGGTATCAGATTTTTAATTTATACCTAACTTAAAGAGACATTTTCAACTCAATACGAAGTCTATTGTAGTAATATGGGGCTGAACACAAGAATAAGGAGAAACAATAATATAAGAATAAAAGGGTTTGGCTTAGTTTAGTCAAAACAAAAGGGGTAAAATGGTTTTCCAATAAATGAAAGAATTAGTTTACTCAAAAATAATAAACCAAAATCATATAAGATCAGATAAAAAAATAATGATAAGGTAACTTAAATTGGATTTAACTAATAAGACCGGCCTCAGCCTTACGAAACCTTCTTTTCTAGTTTATGTATATCCTTGGCATATTCTACAAACATTCACAGAGGATATCCAAATGTTTATCGACAATGTTAAAAATATTAGGAATAGTATTAGCACACTCATATTTGAGTAAATTTTGCATTAGAAGTATCATAATTTGTAAATGTAGAATCGTGTTATGTTTTAAGGTTGTACATAGAGCTTGATTCATCACCCAAAATGTAGGTAATCATGACGAGTTATCAGTTTCAAGTCTTATATAATATATCCCTATAATATATGTAGTAGACATCAATAAATATGAAATGGGTGGAGTCATACAAAATCCAACACAACTTTTTAATGTATAGTTTTGCCCAAATAACTAGTTTTCAAGAAAAAACAATTTGTATTCTACTCAGTCAAATTTAACACAGATCTTGTATATTATAACAAAATTCCATATTACCAAATTTTAGGTTAAATATCTACATTTACCAAGAAGTTGTATTGTATATTATAGTATTATAAAAAGACACAACTCATTATGGTTGATGTTTGATTGTTTGATATATTTTATATTTGTGTTGATTTTTCCACAACCACATTTTTACAACATAAGACACATGTATATAGGTTCGATGTTTGATCATTCTAAAACGTGGGTCAAAAGTGTGAACACATTTGCCCCGTAAAAGGTATCAAACTTTAAATTTATATTCAACTTTAAGATACGTCTGCAACTCAATATAAAATCTATTATAGTAATACAAGTCAAACACAATAAGGAGAAACAACAACATAAGAACAAAAAGACTTGTCTTAGTTTATTTGAAACAAAAGGAATGGAATTTGTGTTCCAATAAAGAGAATAATTAGTCTACTCAAAACAATAAAACTTAATTATAAAAGATCAAATAAACAAAGTTAATGATAAAGGGAACTTGGATTGGGTTTTACCAATAAGACCGGTCTCAACCATGCAAAACTTTCTCTTCTAGTTTATGAATATCATTAACATATTCTGCAAACAATTACAAAAGATATCTAACACCTTTCTACTTTAAATATCAGGGTAGATTTCTATTTAAAGGTACCTCTCTCTTGATATGATACCCTATATATAAAGGATAAACATATGCCTTTTGCTATAGTGACTCCTCACTCTAGTGGCCTGTCACTAATCCATATTCTAGATCTTCCAAATGTTTTCTCTCGAATTACTTTATATTAGACATCGTAAGAAGGTAGCTAATCAAATAAGACACATATTTAAATAAAAATGTAGAAACACAAGAATATATGTATTTAAATAGAAGAAGGAAAGATTACATCGTTGGGAGGGTATGATGGTTGCTCCCACCCCAAATTAATAACTTTAGCTACTCATTGGAAAAGAAAGAAAGAAATTATAGCTTGAACAAATCATAGTTCTCAAAAGAAAATAAAAAATAGCAAAATAAAAGGAGTTTGATACATGGGTAGATCAAGTTGAGAGGTCAATCTACCCACCTTTCCACTGAAGTTGATCGAGAGGCCGACCTTTGAAGAAGTCGATCGATATCCCAATCAACCTTGGAGATCAATTGCCTCCATTTCTTTCATTGGTGGAACTTGTGTCAATATGGATCTTATCAATCTGGTGATGAAAGTGTTTGGTGGCAAGGTCATAGGTTGGTTTATGTTGCTAGGTTGAGTCCTTGTGAGGTCTGACCTTGGTCTTTGTTCTTTGCAACAACATTTTTGCTTATTTGTAGAAAATAAGAATCCTTCAAAGTGATGCCTCAGGGTCCTATATATAGGGTTCGACCGGCATTGTGTCGACATGTGAATGGTCCATGTGGCATCGACCCTTTGGCTTCTGGTAATTGATCTCTAGATATCGATGGATTCTTGATCAATAGATTAAATATTGACTTAAATCCTAACTTTTCTTGAATGGTCGATCAATGGAGTCGGTTAACCTTTAGCCCCTTTGCTTCAAGATTGATTACTTTTCATGATTTATTGGCCCATAGAATATTAGTGGCTTGAGTGCATCGGATCGATGAGTTTAGTATCGAGCTCAAGAGCTCGAGTGATGTGCTTTACTTGATCACAGTTGGGATTGCTCAAGCTTGGAGGTCGATAATCTGAATGACTTCATCTATTGAGCTTGGGTCAATTGTTGTGGTAGCTCAATGGACTTCTTTATCGATCTTTGTGAGTGTGCTTCCTTCATTGATCTTCACAAGGTCAAATGATATAGATTACTTCCTTTGTTTGATGTCTTTGTATGATTGACCTTGGAGGTCGATAGCTTTTCAATCGAGACCAATGAGTTAAAGTCCAGTTTTTCTACAATTTTAAAGGTAATTTAGTTAGAACAAAATTTTGATATCTAAGTGCATAGTGAAGAATTTTGTGATCTTTATTTCACATGAGGATAAATTTATAGGATAAGAGATATGTGAAATATATAATAAAAGCAATGATATCAACTCCCTTAAAGTTAGCATTTAGGTTGTCCTCAAATTAGAAACACAGAATTCATCATGTAATTAATTAAGAGGGATGATATGACTAATAATTGATTAAAACATTTTATGCCAACCTCTTACCAAATTTCCTTACCAATTCTTGAAATGATCTCACCTCTTAAAACATATTGTTTCAAAACATTTGTACTTGTCGATTCACTAGCAATTATTATTCGTAAACTATCTTTGACACACAACTCTCTTCCAAAGTAGCTTTCACTATCGTTATTTTTGTTCGAAAGGGAGCGGAATGAATGGGCAGGCTGAAAGGCTTATGGTTGTTCCCTTATTTCTTTTGTTTCATTCAATTATAGGTCTATTTATTGGGCAAGCGGTCCCTATAATTGGTTTAGAGCAGTGATTGCACATTCTAAGTACCACTGTCCCAAATTAATATACCTTTAATGAGCACTTGGTTTGTTTATTTTTATCATGTTATAAACTACTAAGAGCGACTTATATGTGTTTTTTAGCGCATCTATATACGTTTAGATGGTCTCTTTGACTAAGATAAGGACTTAACTCTCCAGTTTTATTCACACTTTTCTTTTTATTCATCACTCTCTTTGATATTTTTAGTGATGTGAATGTGGAGTGGATGATGAGGTAGCTCTTTCTTTTTTCATGAGATTATGTCATTGACTGTATACCTGTCTCTCTTTTACTTCATGTGACTTAAGCAAGAATACTAACTACTACAGAACAGGGCTTTAGCGACGGTTGTTTATGCCCTTTTAGCGACGGTTCTCAAGCGACACCTATGTGGGTGCCGCTAAAGGTCGAACTCTTCAGCGTCGGTTTTATAACCGATGCCAAAAGGCTTCGCTCCACCGAAAACGCGTCAGCAGGGCACCTATCGGCGTCAGTTATGTATAGTACACCGACGCCAAAAAGGTTCGCTCCACAAAAAGGGTGCCATCTAGGACACTTTCTGCGTCGGTTTACAACTAAAATACCGACGCCATATTTCCAGAAGACACGGTCGTGCTTCCCTGCACGGCCGTGTGTAGCACTATAGGCGTCGGTGTTATACTAATCACCGACGCCATTAACCGCCACGGCCGTGCTTTCCTGCACGGTCGAGTTGTTTGTCACTTTAGGCGGTGGTTTTTATCCAATAACCGACGTTGTAAGCCTTTGATGAAGGTTTTCTATAAATAATCGACGCCTACATTTTAAATTGTTTTTTCTAATCAGTTTGCCGGCCTGTTGTGGCTGGTCAGCAGGATGAGAACCTGCAGTTCATTTTTGAACTGCAGGTTTACGACATCCATTGATATCAGCCAACAAACAGGCCACAAACCTGCAAAATCAACAAATATACTTTTCACACAAGTAGATACATTCACACATCAATTCAATTCTCTCATTCACACATGTAGAAACATTCAAATACATGTCGAAACATTCAGACATGTATAAACATTCAGAAATATTCATTTACAAAATATCATTCAACATCGCTATCAATATCCCAATTATATTTTACAGTTGCCACTGCTTGAATGGCTCTTGCCCATTCTTCTCTTACTTCATTTAATACTTCCATCGTGTATGGAGCATGTACATCTTTTAAGTATTTACCTATAGTGTGGTCAGTTTTAAACACCTGCAAAGAGAATGATGTATATATATAAGTAATAATATAGAAATAAGATTGATATATTTCATACTAACTAATGAGACTATATATAATACCTCATGTATGGTATCGATGTCCAATGTGGCATATTGGATAATCATCTTCATAAATCGCATCACATAGTATGTGCATGCTCAGCCGTTGTCTTGTCTAGCGCACTATAAATTGAAACATACAAAATATTAAAAAATACAAGTAAGCACAGTTCACATAAATAATATATACATTGGAGTCGAGAACTTACTTTCACATTCTCCCAAATTATTGGCTGGTTTTTTTTCCTGGGGACCTTTCCTCCAGCCTTTTTGAATGCATCTAAACCCCTACATGTTAATGTAACACAGTAAATTGCATAATTAAATAGTAATGTAATAACATATGTTAACGGATATAAAAATGAAATATTTCTCACCAGAATAAGGGCATTCTCATTACGTGTCCAATTTTAGTATTCAATGTACTCCCCGCAGGATCTAGATAATAAATAGTGAACGTCCCAGGGAGAATAACTAGTAACTCCCAATGCCTACCGCTAGAGGTAAAAAAGTTAAAAATTAATAACTCAAAATCCACAATAAAAATGTAATTTTCTTAAGTCCAAATTATAAGTAAAGTAAACTTACTTGACATTGAATAGAGCTATTATTATCGTCTTGTTTTGCTGACCGAAAACTGTAAAAGCATCTATACAGTATTGTTGAACACTATCGGGGTCTTTAGTTATCTGTGATGACCCTAATTTTAGGTTGTTGATATTTAGAATAGTACTTGAGTACATAATTGGAATAAAATGATATAATTGTGGAAGTTGAGGTCTTATATGGTCAAATTGAGTAAGTTGATCTTGTGTTGACGATGCTAGAAGTTATGTTGATGTATACTTTGATTTGGATGCCCTTAAATATCAAGTTGGATAGTTATGACTTCATTTATCATTGGGGATACACATGGAACCAAAGGGTGGAATGATGAACCTTTGTATGCTTCATAATCAAACAAAGTGGATTGAATCTGTCATTATGGTTTGAGGATTAATTGACTTGTATTCAAGGTTTATATACTTATTTATGAGGGTACTTGACGAATATATCTAGATGATCATATATTGAGGTTCCAATATCAAATTTGACTCTATGTTAAATTACATATTGTGGAGTTAAGGTATCATATTCATGGTATGTTGCTTTACCATTCAGGAGATATGATTCAGGAGAAATGAGTGTGATATAATCGACACTATTAATTATGTAGGATTTTGTACATGGTAAATTCTGGATGATGGAAGGACTTAGGCGGTTGGTTGTAAATTTTTGTCGCATGGCCCTTTTGTTTAGACGGATTCCTATTAGTCCTAGGGTCTAGACTGGGTGGTGAAGACTTGGTGTTTGACCTCCATCTTCTCAGGATCTACCAACACCTCATTCCATAAAATGCTCGGTGTTGGTTGGTTTCACTCGGACTACGGATTCATATCTTCAGCAACCTGAGGTGTAAGCAACTGACCTTGGCTTGCGGGATATGAAGGTGACGTGAGGGCCTCCACCTCCCTCGTCTCTCTCTCCCAAGCTGCAAGCAGCGGATTACCTTAGAGAAGGAGGACTCTTTAGCCTAGCACCACCGAGCCAACAGGAGGAGACCCGGCCACCAAAAATCTTCCCCTACGGCGACGGCGTTTGAGAATAGGCAGAGCGGCAGTGAGCCTGCAATGGCGGCATCCTATTGGGTTGTAGGTTCCTTGCCGATCTTCCAACCATGGCTTTTCGGATATCGCTACTACAAGTTGATCACTGGCATGAATTCTTGAAGGTTGACCCCAGGTCATCGAGGGAGGAGGAGAGGGTCTTCCTTTTCAGAACATGAGGGTACGGCGGTGCCTTCCCTGCCGTAGAAGGAGACGCGTTGCGGAGCAGCGACTCTCACGCAGGAAGCGTCGAATGATGCGCCTTGGGAGACCAGAGTGGCCGTAGGTACAGTAACTGGTCTACCCTCTACCGAATCCTCTGAATGCATCAGGTCATCTTGAGGAGCAGACGCAGCAGCGGCATCAGCCTGGATCTCGGCAGCGATGGCGGTGCTTGGGTGCACGCCAGGAACCTTGCCTTGGCGACGGCTGCGTCGTGGAAACAGGGAGTCCCGCTACAGACTCAACATGAAAGAGAGATGGAGGCGAATAGAGCATGGCCGACCTCTCGCCAGTGTTCCAGGTCAGTAGCGGCGGCGGCTTCATCGCTGAGACGGATGCCTCGGGCATCCGTTTTGCGTGGATTGCGAGAAAAGGAGAAGAGACTGGTTCAGTTTGCCCAGACCCAGACCAACCGACCCAATTTGAGTGAACTGGCCGGCACAGTGCAAGCCAGAAGAAGGAGTATCGCTTCCCACATGAGCCACGTGTCGTAAGGGCATTGGCTTAAAAAGGTAAATTGCCCAGTAATTCCAGTAATTACTTAGATCTTTGATAAATCGTAGTAATTAGCTCGAGCATCAGAAAAAAAACAAGTAATATACCGAAATTCTCATAAAAATGTGTAGAACAATGTGAAAGCATAATATTAGGCTTTTGATGCTTTTATAGTAGTGATATCATGTAAGATATGTAATGCTTAGTTCATAAGTAATAAATATTAAATGATGATATAAAATTATGGAAAAATGTCAGTAATTCTATAATAATGTTTATAATGCATATGATGTTAGATATGGTCATGATGATGCACGAAAGTATATAATTTGATTAATATGGATAATTAGGGCTAATAACACTAAAGATAATGCAATTAATGCATACATGCTCAATTAATGATGAGATTTACAGAAAACCCTCATATCTATAACTGGAATATAATATATAAATCTGAGATCAGTTATATGTATAGAATTCATGTTATATGAAGATGACCCTTAATACATGGGTTGTAACCCTAAATTGAATAATGTATATAAACTAGGGTTAATATGTGCACAAAAAGGATATGCAACCTAATGTTTAGATAATGAACCATAATCTGAAAAATGACATCATTAAGATAATTCTAAGACAAGAATGCAAGTAATGATGAGAATATCCTAATGAGTTAAGAAAACCCTAAAATGGATACGATTAGGGTAAAGATGAGATGTAAGATGATAAGAACCTGATGATATTATATGGTCTTGTCTTGATCAGGTGCTGACCAGATTATTTAGATGATCATGGATATATAGGAATCTCTGAACTCAGGTACGTGGGTTTTATTTAAGTATATGACTATGGTTTTCTTGCTTGAAATCATGATATGTGTGTATGCTCTCTTCTATTTGCAAATATTGGATGTAGTAGCACTATATAGTACTCGATGTTTTATCACTTGTAAACATAAATGATAAGTAGATGCTTTGTAGTTATTTAAGGTGTTCATTATCCCCCTTACGAGGGAATGGATTAATGTTGGCTAGTACACCTCCCTAGATCACACGGTGTACAGGGAGTTTCCCTAGAGTACTTGGTACACGGGGATGGGCCCAATATTTATGTTTTGGTACTAGTCCACCTTGATAATGCAATTCATCTAGGAAAATGACTTAAATTGGCGTATTTCGCTTAATAAAGAAGTGTTTTCTATGATTTTCTTTCCTTCTGCAAATCTTTTTCAAAATTATGAAAGCCATAAATATATGTATCTTTCTTCCCATGTACACAACACCTTGTGTGTTGATTTGTTGTTTCACGTATGTTTTAGGTTCAAGCTAGCATAGAATAGAAGACGTGAAGTGAGCAATGTTCAGGTTGTACCTTTTGTGTTAAGATCCTGATTAGCATACATGTTCATAGACTTATGTAAAATTTTCTATTCAATGTGTAAATGTAATATGTAATAGTTCATGCTATAATTAATATTCATGTCGAATGTTGAGAAATGTTATGGTTTTATGTTCATGTATGCGTATTATGCTTCCGCATCGCTTTTTGATATGATCGGATGACGTTTTTGGATTCTGACATCTCATTCCCAATAGGGTTTGGAGAAGCCAAAATTCGGGGACGTCACAGTTGGTATCAGAGCATGAACAATAGCTACACCTGACAATTGCTCACCATGAAACATAAAAATAAATTTCACCTTTCACTTTAAACCCTAGAAACTTAGTAAGTTGTTCTATAGGAATAAGGTTTGACTTAGCCTCTAAGTTAGAACCTAGATGTTCTAGAACTAAGTTTAGACAAGTGTGAGAAACCCTTTCCATATAGAGCTCATATGTAATGGGTATCTATACTAATCTACACCATGTTCTCACCATTTCACTAGGTGACATGGCACTGGACTATCTACTGTGTGTGGGACACTCGAGTTTGCTGGTTTGGTTTTGTTTCCCAATCGGCTCGCACCTCGACAGTTTTCTCTGACGCCTTCTTTCTCAGAGAAAAACTATATAATATTTTATTAGATATATGTAAATATAAAAATGTGTCCCTCACATAGGAGAGTAGTGGGTGTTCATGCAACCTAAGTGAAAAGGAGTGACATCAGTCTAGAAGAGAGAGTAGTCTAGATTAGATGTCTAGAGCCTTATCAAGATATGTGATACATAGATTAGATGATAGAATGATAGTTGAAATAAGCATGTGAAATCTTATCTAAGTTTGATCTCTGATGCTATAAGTTTCCTTATAAAGGTTTAAGTTGTATACTTGTTGAATCCAATTTGTAGAATTTATGCAAAATCTTGATGATGAAAGTACATTCCCTTTTCCTACTTAAGATAAGCTAAGTTAAGATAGAGATGAGTGTGCATGAGCCTCAAGCTCTTATACAAGGAGGATACCTAGTGGTAGGATGATATATGTGATGAACTCTAGAGAGAGTAAGACCCACAGGGAGAAGGTCATAGGACCTAGCCTCCAATATATGAGATATGTGTTAAAAAAATGTCCTACACTAGATTACTCTTGAGTGTTGAGTTGAGTCCTTATGCATGATTCAAATCTATATGTGAGAATTGGGTAAAAGAAAAGGATGGGTAGATGACCCATATGATAAAGTCAATCCTTTGGCTGAGTTTGTCCTGGCTGGAGTGACATATTTTGTGACTCTCATCATTAGTTGCAAGTGAGGTAATATATGAACTCTAGTTATGAGAGTATGATGCCTTGTGCAAAAGATACTCAAAATACATGTTCTCCCTTCTTCTTCTTCTCTTTCTTAATATACGATGATAGAAACCTCACTTGATCTATATACATGATTTATATATGAGGAGTCACTCGTATAAGCTTGACCTATTCTATAATTCCCTCCCTATATCATACATGTAGTACCCAAGATTGAAATCATGAGAAGTTTGACTTTAAAATATTCTCTTCCCCATCATATGAAACATGAAAGATATGATGTTGAGATCATGGGATAAACTTAGTATATTCTCTTTTTTTTCCTTCACATAATACATGCAAGACATAAAAAGTTGAACTCATGAACTTGATATAACGATATTTTTGGATCATAGGATATATGATCAGAAATATAGTTGTAACTTTGATCCTCCTCAATGTATGCTTCTAAGTTGAGTATGAATATCACACCATAGGGTGAAACCCTAATGGTCAAACATTTTATGTAAGCCCTTCTTAAGTAGAAAAAAAATCCTAATATCAAGGATGAAATAAATCTCCTGTAATGCTGAAATCATTATAAGATGTTGATCATAAAACATATTAATGATGATAGATTTGAACGATCTGAATATCATGGCATATAAACGAATTCCTCCTAAACATTAAAAGTATGAACAAAACATGTACCCTTAGAGGTTATGTAATCCTAAGATATCATAATGTCATGTTATGGCTAAGACATTAAGTGATGCTTCTATATATATATATATGGTGGGGTGGACACACCCAAGAATCTCTAGACCCTAAGATGACAACTTAGAGTGCATGCAACTATGGTGGTCTTAGAACCTAAGAAATGATGATGTATATGAAGTTGAACTCCTAAATAGCCTCTTAAGGATGAGATTAGTTGAATTTCGAGGACGAAATTCCAAATAAGGTGGGGTGAATGTGATAACCCTGATTTTAGGTTGTTGATATTTAGAATAGTACTTGAGTACATAATTGGAATAAAATGATATAATTGTGGAAGTTGAGGTCTTATATGGTCAATTTGAGTAAGTTGATCTTGTGTTGACGATGCTAGAAGTTATGTTGATGTATACTTTGAGTTGGATGCCCTTAAATATCAAGTTGGATAGTTATGACTTCATTTATCATTGGGGATACACATGGAACCAAAGGGTGGAATGATGAACCTTTGTATGATTCATAATCGAACAAAGTGGATTGAATCTATCATTATGGTTTGAGGATTAATTGACTTGTATTCAAGGTTTATATACTTATTTATGAGGGTACTTGACGAATATATCTAGATGATCATATATTGAGGTTCCAATATCAAATTTGACTCTATGTTAAATTACATATTGTGGAGTTAAGGTATCATATTCATGGTATGTTGATTTACCATTCAGGAGATACGATTCAGGAGAACTGAGTGTGATATAATCGACACTAGTAATTATGTAGGATTTTGTACATGGTAAATTCTGGATGATGGAAGGACTTAGGCGGTTGGTTGTGAATTTTTGTCGCATGGCTCTTTTGTTTATACGGATTCCTATTAGTCCTAGGGTCTAGACTGGGTGGTGAAGACTTGGTGTTCGACCTCCATCTTCTCAGGATCTACCAACACCTCATTCCGTAAAATGCTCGGTGTTGGTTGGTTTCACTCGGACTACGGATTCATATCTTCAGCAACCTGAGGTGTAAGCAACTGACCTTGGCTTGCGGGATAATAATGGAAAAATGTCAGTAATTCTATAATAATGTTTATAATGCATATGATGTTAGATATGGTCAAGATGATGCACGAAAGTATATAATTTGATTAATATGGATAATTAGGGCTAATAACACTAAAGATAATGCAATTAATGCATACATGCTCAATTAATGATGAGATTTACAGAAAACCCTCATATCTATAACTGGAATATAATATATAAATCTGAGATCAGTTATATGTATAGAATTCATGTTATATGAAGATGACCCTTAATACATGGGTTGTAACCCTAAATTGAATAATGTATATAAACTAGGGTTAATATGTGCACAAAAAGGATATGCAACCTAATGTTCAGATAATGAACCATAATCTGAAAAATGACATCATTAAGATAATTCTAAGACAAGAATGCAAGTAATGATGAGAATATCCTAATGAGTTAAGAAAACCCTAAAATGGATACGATTAGGGTTAAGATGAGATGTAAGATGATAAGAACCTGATGATATTATATGGTCTTGTCTTGATCAGGTGCTGACCAGATTATTTAGATGATCATGGATATATAGGAATCTCTGAACTCATGTACGTGGGTTTTATTTAAGTATATGACTATGGTTTTCTTGCTTGAAATCATGATATGTATGTATGCTCTCTTCTATTTGCAAATATTGGATGTAGTAGCACTATATAGTACTCGATGTTTTATCACTTGTAAACATAAATGATAAGTAGATGCTTTGTAGTTATTTAAGGTGTTCATTATCCCCCTTACGAGGGAATGGATTAATGTTGGCTAGTACACCTCCCTAGAGCACACGGTGTACAGGGAGTTTCCCTAGAGTACTTGGTACACGGGGATGGGCCCAATATTTATGTTTTGGTACTAGTCCACCTTGATAATGCAATTCATCTAGGAAAATGACTTAAATTGGCGTATTTCACTTAATAAAGAAGTGTTTTCTATGATTTTCTTTCCTTCTGCAAATCTTTTTCAAAATTATGAAAGCCATAAATATATGTATCTTTCTTCCCATGTACACAACACCTTGTGTGTTGATTTGTTGTTTCACGTATGTTTTAGGTTCAAGCTAGCATAGGATAGAAGACGTGAAGTGAGCAATGTTCAGGTTGTACCTTTTGTGTTAAGATCCTGATTAGCATACATGTTCATAGACTTATGTAAAATTTTCTATTCAATGTGTAAATGTAATATGTAATAGTTCATGCTATAATTAATATTCATGTCGAATGTTGAGAAATGTTATGGTTTTATGTTCATGTATGCGTATTATGCTTCCGCATCGCTTTCTGATATGATCGGACGACGTTTTCGGATTCTGACATCTCATTCCCAATAGGGTTTGGAGAAGCCAAAATTCGGGGACGTCACAGTTGGTATCAGAGCATGAACAATAGCTACACCTGACAATTGCTCACCATGAAACATAAAAATAAATTTCACCTTTCACTTTAAACCCTAGAAACTTAGTAAGTTGTTCTATAGGAATAAGGTTTGACTTAGCCTCTAAGTTAGAACCTAGATGTTCGAGAACTAGGTTTAGACAAGTGTGAGAAACCCTTTCCATATAGAGCTCATATGTAATGGGTATCTATACTAATCTACACCATGTTCTCACCATTTCACTAGGTGACATGGCACTGGACTATCTACTGTGTGTGGGACACTCGAGTTTGCTGGTTTGGTTTTGTTTCCCAATCGGCTCGCACCTCGACAGTTTTCTCTGACGCCTTCTTTCTCGGAGAAAAACTATATAATATTTTATTAGATATATGTAAATATAAAAATGTGTCCCTCACATAGGAGAGTAGTGGGTGTTCATGCAACCTAAGTGAAAAGGAGTGACATCAGTCTAGAAGAGAGAGTAGTCTAGATTAGATGTCTAGAGCCTTATCAAGATATGTGATACATAGATTAGATGATAGAATGATAGTTGAAATAAGCATGTGAAATCTTATCTAAGTTTGATCTCTGATGCTATAAGTTTCCTTATAAAGGTTTAAGTTGTATACTTGTTGAATCCAATTTTGTAGAATTTATGCAAAATCTTGATGATGAAAGTACATTCCCTTTTCCTACTTAAGATAAGCTAAGTTAAGATAGAGATGAGTGTGCATGAGCCTCAAGCTCTTATACAAGGATGATACCTAGTGGTAGGATGATATATGTGATGAACTCTAGAGAGAGTAAGACCCACAGGGAGAAGGTCATAGGACCTAGCCTCCAATATATGAGATATGTGTTAAAAAAATGTCCTACACTAGATTACTCTTGAGTGTTGAGTTGAGTCCTTATGCATGATTCAAATCTATATGTGAGAATTGGGTAAAAGAAAAGGATGGGTAGATGACCCATATGATAAAGTCAATCCTTTGGCTGAGTTTGTCCTGGCTGGAGTGACATATTTTGTGACTCTCATCATTAGTTGCAAGTGAGGTAATATATGAACTCTAGTTATGAGAGTATGATGCCTTGTGCAAAAGATACTCAAAATACATGTTCTCCCTTCTTCTTCTCTTTCTTAATATACGATGATAGAAACCTCACTTGATCTATATACATGATTTATATATGAGGAGTCACTCGTATAAGCTTGACCTATTCTATAATTCCCTCCCTATATCATACATGTAGTACCCAAGATTGAAATCATGAGAAGTTTGACTTTAAAATATTCTCTTCCCCATCATATGAAACATGAAAGATATGATGCTGAGATCATGGGATAAACTTAGTATATTCTCTTTTTTTTCCTTCACATAATACATGCAAGACATAAAAAGTTGAACTCATGAACTTGATATAACGATATTTTTGGATCATAGGATATATGATCAGAAATATAGTTGTAACTTTGATCCTCCTCAATGTATGCTTCTAAGTTGAGTATGAATATCACACCATAGGGTGAAACCCTAATGGTCAAACATGTTATCTTAAGTAGAAAAAAAAATCCTAATATCAAGGATGAAATAAATCTCCTGTAATGCTGAAATCATTATAAGATGTTGATCATAAAACATATTAATGATGATAGATTTGAACGATCTGAATATCATGGCATATAAACGAATTCCTCCTAAACATTAAAAGTATGAACAAAACATGTACCCTTAGAGGTGATGTAATCCTAAGATATCATAATGTCATGTTATGGCTAAGACATTAAGTGATGCTTCTATATATATATATGGTGGGGTGGACACACCCAAGAATCTCTAGACCCTAAGATGACAACTTAGAGTGCATGCAACTATGGTGGTCTTAGAACCTAAGAAATGATGATGTATATGAAGTTGAACTCCTAAATAGCCTCTTAAGGATGAGATTAGTTGAATTTCGAGGACGAAATTCCAAATAAGGTGGGGTGAATGTGATAACCCTGATTTTAGGTTGTTGATATTTAGAATAGTACTTGAGTACATAATTGGAATAAAATGATATAATTGTGGAAGTTGAGGTCTTATATGGTCAATTTGAGTAAGTTGATCTTGTGTTGACGATGCTAGAAGTTATGTTGATGTATACTTTGAGTTGGATGCCCTTAAATATCAAGTTGGATAGTTATGACTTCATTTATCATTGGGGATACACATGGAACCAAAGGGTGGAATGATGAACCTTTGTATGATTTATAATCGAACAAAGTGGATTGAATCTATCATTATGGTTTGAGGATTAATTGACTTGTATTCAAGTTTTATATACTTATTTATGAGGGTACTTGACGAATATATCTAGATGATCATATATTGAGGTTCCAATATCAAATTTGACTCTATGTTAAATTACATATTGTGGAGTTAAGGTATCATATTCATGGTATGTTGATTTACCATTCAGGAGATACGATTCAGGAGAACTGAGTGTGATATAATCGACACTAGTAATTATGTAGGATTTTGTACATGGTAAATTCTGGATGATGGAAGGACTTAGGCGGTTGGTTGTGAATTTTTGTCACATGGCCATTTTGTTTATACGGATTCCTATTAGTCCTAGGGTCTAGACTGGGTGGTGAAGACTTGGTGTTCGACCTCCATCTTCTCAGGATCTACCAACACCTCATTCCGTAAAATGCTCGGTGTTGGTTGGTTTCACTCGGACTACAGATTCATATCTTCAGCAACCTGAGGTGTAAGCAACTGACCTTGGCTTGCGGGATAATAATGGAAAAATGTCAGTAATTCTATAATAATGTTTATAATGCATATGATGTCAGATATGGTCAAGATGATGCACGAAAGTATATAATTTGATTAATATGGATAATTAGGGCTAATAACACTAAAGATAATGCAATTAATGCATACATGCTCAATTAATGATGAGATTTACAGAAAACCCTCATATCTATAACTGGAATATAATATATAAATCTGAGATCAGTTATATGTATAGAACTCATGTTATATGAAGATGACCCTTAATACATGGGTTGTAACCCTAAATTGAATAATGTATATAAACTAGGGTTAATATGTGCACAAAAAGGATATGCAACCTAATGTTCAGATAATGAACCATAATCTGAAAAATGACATCATTAAGATAATTCTAAGACAAGAATGCAAGTAATGATGAGAATATCCTAATGAGTTAAGAAAACCCTAAAATGGATACGATTAGGGTTAAGATGAGATGTAAGATGATAAGAACCTGATGATATTATATGGTCTTGTCTTGATCAGGTGCTGACCAGATTATTTAGATGATCATGGATATATAGGAATCTCTAAACTCAGGTACGTGGGTTTTATTTAAGTATATGACTATGGTTTTCTTGCTTGAAATCATGATATGTATGTATGCTCTCTTCTATTTGCAAATATTGGATGTAGTAGCACTATATAGTACTCGATGTTTTATCACTTGTAAACATAAATGATAAGTCGATGCTTTGTAGTTATTTAAGGTGTTCATTATCCCCCTTACGAGGGAATGGATTAATGTTGGCTAGTACACCTCCCTAGAGCACACGGTGTACAGGGAGTTTCCCTAGAGTACTTGGTACACGGGGATGGGCCCAATATTTATGTTTTGGTACTAGTCCACCTTGATAATGCAATTCATCTAGGAAAATGACTTAAATTGGCATATTTCGCTTAATAAAGAAGTGTTTTCTATGATTTTCTTTCCTTCTGCAAATCTTTTTCAAAATTATGAAAGCCATAAATATATGTATCTTTCTTCCCATGTACACAACACCTTGTGTGTTGATTTGTTGTTTCACGTATGTTTTAGGTTCAAGCTAGAATGGGATAGAAGACGTGAAGTGAGCAATGTTCAGGTTGTACCTTTTGTGTTAAGATCCTGATTAGCATACATGTTCATAGACTTATGTAAAATTTTCTATTCAATGTGTAAATGTAATCTGTAATAGTTCATGCTATAATTAATATTCATGTTGAATGTTGAGAAATGTTATGGTTGTATGTTCATGTATGCGTATTATGCTTCCGCATCGCTTTCTGATATGATCGGATGACGTTTTCAGATTCTGACATCTCATTCCCAATAGGGTTTGGAGAAGCCAAAATCTGGGGACGTCACACTATCATACTAATCAATGATGGAATCAAAAATCCCACATGGTCAAATGCAAATTGTTTACATTGATTTTCGACTAAGTAGCTACAAAACATGTATTACATATGCATTAATATATAAGAAACCAGATCATCGGATCTTACACAAGGTATATGGATGTATAAACAAGATCTCACCTTATCCATGTCTCTATCATTGATGTATTTAGCCAATCATATAGAAACTGCTCAATAATATCTTGTATAAATAAAGAGCTTTCATATGATTGACCTGCATAATTTGCTTCTAATAAAGAAACAATTATAGGGCAATGTATATTATGTGCCCGTAGCCAACATGCCATTCCCCTACAAGCAGGACCTAATGGGAATTTTAGGTCAGTTGGAACCCAACTTGGTAATGCAGGAAGTGGAGGTGGAGGCCTAGATGCTCCGGGTGTCTTCTTTTTAACCTGTATATATAATTTCAGATCAATGTACCTCATATATACACATTAACAATCTAAAGTAATGTAAATTTATCTTAGAATTTCAATATTGTAGACGACATCTGCTTTAGGCCACAATATCACCCTGCCTTCTGCCTCAGCAAGTGTATCAATATCCGGGTGGGCATATGGCAATGTAGCTTCCCTCCAATCGGGGAATACACGTATCAGGCTCACACGAACGTAGCCCTGTGGCATTGGAGTCCCGTGAAACATTGCCCCAGGAAGGGACGGGTAAGCATGCGCCTCTGCAACAACATAGTCTTGCATTCTTAAGCGGCATGGCTTCAACGCCTACAAATTTATGTAAAGAATGTTATACATATATACATATCATATTGAAAACATATCATCTTGAAAAGATTAGCTACAATGTCATAAACAATACTTACAGCAGACGTGTTAGGCGGCAGTGGGTCTACAGGATTACTCTCAGTCTGTGCATCAGGAGAAGAGTGGGTCGCCATAGGCTGATTGGAAGCCTGAGATGCCTGCCACCTCAGCATTTCTTTCGTGACCTTCTTAGCAACTATATCCTCGACTCTTTTATTCTCCTATACATGGATAAAAGAAACATTAACTTCTTATTATCGAATTCCCTTTTGCAGTAACATTCTAAAAAAATAATAGGTTACCACTTCTTGTGAAAGTCCCGCTATGAGTTTGCGCTGGGATGGCCCAAAGAATGCTTTGATGCCCACACCAGCGCCTGCACCCCTAACACGTCCAGGATGCTCTGGGTTACCCAGAGCAACTGTCAATTCATCCCTTGTGCCCTGAGGGATGAACGTGCCTTGTTTCCTCTGCTCGTGCAGCTCCCGCTAATCACCATCAACAGAAATTGGTAAGTTAACACCACAAATAATCAATATTCAAATGATTATTCTAAGAGTTGTATTTTACCATTTTCGCAACCGCCTCAGCAGTTACGGGCTTCTTTATTTCACCCTTCTTGTTTTTCCTCCCAGCTATCCAGACATCATGGCGAGGCATGGGTGTGGCAGACTCCTGAGTCACAATAGACTCCTGAGTAGCAGCAGACTCCGCCTGTAGTCTTTGGCGAACACTTGCATAGCCCTTTGGACCCATAGTGTGGTCATGCACATTCAGTGCACGCCTTTCTTTGTGCGCCTCACTGAGGGCCTAGTTAGTATGCACATTAATGATTTGGTTAGTAGCACTAAATGTTAATCTTGAATAGGTGAATACAACGTATATTAATTAAATTGGGAGTGACGCCTAATACCTTGAATTCTTCAGATTTTCCTGAAGCAACAAATGTGTCCCAATCTTCTTTGTCCAAGAAGTTCCACTGTTCAAGGGCTGACTTCTTCTTCTTATCACCATCTTTTATGTATTCTCTGTTGAGATTTGTCCTATAGTTCCTTAGCATCTTTCCAGCATGTTGCATCATGTTTTTACGATGCAGTTTCTCATCCAATGCAAACAAATTCTGTAAAATAGAATTGTTATTAACTAGTATCCAAAAATAGAATTGCAAATAATAGAATTTGTAATCTACAAAATAGAATTGCAAATAATAATAACTCATGCATAAATCCTTCCATATCATATCTTTCTTCACCTGAGGAACTTTATGCCAATTATCATACTTAACACCACAATGGCTTCGAGTGACAACCCCAAGATAGTTTACAAAATTATTGTGGTTCACTCCAATTGGATTTCCTTCATTATCAAACTCCACAGCCAATCTGGATCCACTACCACTTAGAGCTATCAACTTCTTCAACATAGTGATGCCCCTTTTCTTGTTAAGTGTTTGGTGATGCGCATCAAGTTCCTCCAGTGCTTCAGTGGGTACATCAACCTAAAATTTGACAAAAATAAACACACTGAATTAGCCCAATATAGAAATATAGGATATATGACATAACTAGAAGATAATGAATTTTATAGAAATAGAGGATATGTTTTTAAAACTTACATTGGTATCCTCTCCATGCTCATCATGGACAGCATGCTCATCATGGACTTCATGCTCATCATGGACATCATGCTCATCATGGTCAGCCATCTGAAAATGTCATGAAAAAGTCAAACATTTAGCATTTGTATTAACTACAAGATAATGAGACATCAAATCTGAAAATGATATTGATATTAAAAAAGCAAACATTTAGCTTCAATAAAAAATATAAACATGCATGCCTCTAAAATTGTGATCTTTTATCAATTAACAATCCTTCATTGTGATCTTCGTGGACATATAAGTCATCATTAGCTTCAATATTTTGTGGAGTTGGCAACCCAACTGAGAATGGACTGGAGTCATCATACTTATCATAGTACTCTTCTTCGTCTATAGGATCTTCAATGAACTGTCTTTTACCATGAAGAACAACCGACCATTTATCATTTGCAGGATCATCGATATAGAATACTTGTTTTGCCTGTGATGCCAATATGAATGGTTCACCCTTCTCGCCAATCTTTTCAAAGTTCACTAAAGTGAAACTCAATTCATCCACTATAACTCCTTTGGTGTTATCAACCCAATTACATTTAAAGAGCGGAATTCTGAAATCTATGTAGTCAAACTCCCATATGTCTTCAATGACACCGTAATATGACATTTTAGCTTCACGTGGACTCTTATCCTTTGCATTTGCAAAATACATAGTCGACGCTTGAAGAGTGACCCCACTGTTTTGGATGACACTCTTATCATCTTGGCGCTTTGTGTAATATGTGAATCCATTAATGTCAAACCCTTCATAAGACATAACATTCGGTTTTGATTTAAAGGTGAGGCATTTGATAGTTTCAGTAATATCATCTGGTGTTTGAGATAGTTGATGTAAGACTTTATCTTCAAACCACTTAATAAATGTCTTGTTATGCTCTCTAGCAAGCCACATTGTATTGGCTCGAGGATATTGTCTTTTGATGAAATTGATATGTTCCTCGATATAAACACTCACTTCGTCCATGTTGTGTAAAATATACAAGTGAGCTTGTTCCAACTGCTCACGGCTGATTACTTTCACCCGTGATCCCAAAATTCATTTGCCCTCCTCAATATTCTTGTCATTAACATGAGTGTTATTACCACTCAGAAAGTCATTGCAAAAATCCATAACCTCTATCGCCACATAACCTTCAATAATACTCCCTTCAGGCCGATAACGGTTTCAAATATCACCTTTAAAAATGCTCATGTATCGTTCAAAGGGATACATCCAATGCAAGAAAACTGGTCCCAACATTTTTACTTCCCTAGTCAAGTGGACAACAAGATGTACCATGATATCAAAGAACGAAGGAGGGAAATACATCACAAGCTGACATAGGGTAACAACCACTTCTCTTTGCAAATTATCGAGAGTATCAGGGTCAATAACTTTGCTGCATAGACTGTTGAAAAAGAAATAAAGTCTGGTGATTGCAAACCTTACATGCTTCGGCAATATAGATCGAATTGCCACGGGAAATATTTGTTGCATTAGAGTGTGAAAATCATGAGATTTAAGACCTATCAACTTCAGATCTTTCATTGATACCAATCTACGGATGTTGGATGAGTAACCCTGTGGCACATTAACATTTACCAAGCATTCACAAAAAGCTTTCTTCTCCTTTCTAGACAATGTGTAACAAGCGGGAGGTAAGTATGTTCTTTTATTACCCATTTCACATAATTCTGCTAATTCTGACCTTATTCCCAGTTCACGTAGGTCCGGTCTGGATTTTATCCCATGTTTAGTCTTACATGGTATATTTAACAGAGTATCAATGATGCTATCACAGACATTTTTCTCAACGTTCATTACATCGATACAATGCCTGACTGTCAAAGAACTCCAATAAGGAAGATCCCAAAATATTGACTTCTTCTTGAATGAAGAATTGTCACTCCGTGTGGCCATACTACATTGTGATTTCTTACCAAATTCATTGGCAATGTCTTTTACTCTTTCATAAACAACATCCCCTAGTATAGGTTTAGGTGCACTCCGTTCATCATTCCATCCATTGAATGCTTTGCGCCTCCTACGATATGGATGGAATTTTGAAAGAAACCTTCGATGACCAAGATATACAGTCTTGCCGCCATGTTTTAGTCTTATTGAATCGGTATTTTCTTCACATATAGGACACGCTTTAGCTCCTTTGACACTATATCTAAACAAATTCTTGTATGATGGAAAGTCATCAATAGTGCAAAACAACATAGCGTGCAAACGAAATGTCTCTCTTACTGAAACAGTTCATCACACCTTCAGCCCAAAGTTTCTTTAAGTCATCAATCAGAGGTTCAAGATAAACATCGATATCATTTCTGGGTTGTTTAGGGCCTGATATCAACAACGACAGCATAACGTACTTATTTTTCATACACAGCCAGGGAGGAAGATTGTATATAACAAGCATAACTGGCCAAGTGCTATGTTGGCTGCTCAATGTCCCATACAGATTCATCCCATCTGTACAAAGCCCAAGTCTTAGATTTCTATCTTCTTCACCAAATTTGGGGTACAATAGATCAATCTTCTTCCACTGTGGGGAATCAGACGCATGTCGTAGGATCCCATCATTATTTTTCTTAACATTTGCATGCCACCTCAAATTCTTCGCATCTTTCGGATTTGCAAACAAGCATTGAAACTGTGATATTATAGGTAGATACCACATCACCTAGGCAGGAGAACCAGTTTTGGACTCCTCTGAAGTCGTCAATTTATACCGTGACGCACCACATTTTGGACAATCTTTCAAATCCACATAGTTCTTTTGAAATAATACACAATCATTCGGACATGCATGTATCTTCTTGGCCTCCATTCCCATTGGGCACAACAATTTCTTTACTTGGTATGTTGAGATTGGCAGCTCGTTTCCTTCAGGAAGCATTTCTTTCAACAAAGTCAACAATGAAGTGAAGCTTTTGTCGCTCCATCTATTGTTAGCTTTCAACTTATACAATCTCAACACGGCGCTAAGCTTCGTAAACTTAGCACAGCCTGTGTATAACGGTATCTCAGCATCATGCACAATGTTTCTAAAGATAGGAGGTGGATCAGTGTGCTCTACCCTACAACTATCCAACATCGCATCAACGATGTCTACAGGAACTGGTCCGTTCACATCTACGTCATCGGAGGCAATTTCTTCTTCCACTCAAGCACTGCTATCGACATCCACTGGTTTCGAGTTTGAAATCTCTCTATGCCAGTGTCATTCTGTATAGCCTTGTACAATCCCATTGCACATGACATGACTTTTGATTTCGTCACCAGTGCTGACTTTCAAGTTGTTACCGCAATGCCTACATGGATAGTAGAACCTATCTCCAGGTTCTTTCCTATGTTCCTCGGCAAATCTAATAAACTGATCAAGACCAGATATAAACTCTGGGGTGCAGCGATTGCGAATGGACATCCATGATCTATCCATTCTATGATCAAAGAGAAAACAAGTATATATTAGGACAAGATTAGGGTCTACGGTTAAATCTTGGACGGGTTTCTAGGCCAACAAACATATGTGATGTCATTCTTATATATAATAAATGTGTACCACCTATCCCATCCTTGAACACCTAATCTCACTAGTAAGTGTATAATGTGTATTGGGTTTTCGAGAAAATTTCGGCAGCATTTCCCGTTTGTTCTCTAAGTACATATGTACTTAGAGAACAAACGGGGAAATGCTGCCGAAATTTTCTCGAAAACCCAATACACATTATACACTTACATCCTAAGTGAGATTAGGTGTTCAAGAACAGTCCCAAATCGAGGACTATCCAAGATTTACTCCTAATGAGTAAATCTTGGACGGGTTTCTAGGCCAACAAACACAATAATAGATATGTACATGTTAGGGTTTCATCACAATTAATGTTAGGGTTTCATCACAATTGATGTTAGGGTTTCATCAATGTTAGGTTTAATTAAATCAAATTAGGATGCTACAATTGACAAGTTTAAATCTTATTTCAACATGCATCAAAATTTACTGAATTAGGCCAAACATTACGATTAGAAGCATAATATATGACAAATATATGCAAGCAAAAGATTTATTCATATCCTAGGATTTACATAAAGCATTATATAAAAATTTGTTCATATCCTTACCAACAGCAAGCACGGCCGTGGCTGTATTGGCCTACCACGACCGTGCTGGACAGCACGGCCGTGGTAACAGCCGTGGCTGTGTTGCCTACCACGGTCGTGTTGTCCAGCACGGCCGTGGTAGGCCAACACAGCCACGGTCGTTACCACGGCCGTGATGTCCAGCACGGTCGTGGTAGGCCAACACAGCCATGGTCGTACTTGCTGTTGGTAAGGAGCTAGGGAGAAGGAAGTAAAGAGGCTAGGCTACCAGGAGCTAGCTTGGAGAAGAGCGGAGGCGAGCGGCGGCAGCAGTGGCGGCGAGCATGCGAAGAAGCAGAGGGGCGGGCGGCGAACAGCAGTGGCACCGGGAGAAGCAACAGCGACACCGGCCGGAGAAGCAGCAGGCGAAGAAGCAGCAGCGACGGGCGGCGGGCGGCGGCGTCGGCGAGCAGAAGAGCACCAGCAGTAGCGGCGGCGAGCAGCAGCAACCGACGTCGGGCGATTTTGAGAGAGCGGCGACGAGTAGCAGCACAGGAGAGAAATATCGCGATGAAACAGGAAGAAAGGGGGAAGAGGCGGGTGATCGGGTCTATTAAGTTGGTCAACGGCGTCGGTTATCTACAAAACTGACGCCTATTACAATTTAGCGTCGGTTGATAGTAAAAAACAGACGTCCAACTAGACAACCTTTACCCTAAATTATTTGGCGGGAACCATTATCAGCGTCGGTTATCAAAGGATAACTGACACTGAAAGTGGGACATTTTGCGCAAATTTTCATCTTAAATAGGCGTCGGTGAATAGTTAAAAAATCGACGTTGTAGGTGACACAAATTTTTTCGCTCAAAAATTGGATTTCGTGGGCGATTTTAGGCGTCGGTCTGTTATACCCAGCCGACGCTGAATATAAAGCGGTACCCGTGTCTGGCTGGTCTTCGAATATAGACGTCGGTTTGCCTAAATAACCGATGTATAATATTATAGGCGTCAGTTTTCCTAAATAACCGACGCCCAGAAAAGCGACAATGAATGTTGTTTCTGTAGTAGTGACTCAGATGATGTTCTAGATTTCAAAATAAGTTAGCGCAGTTGATAACATTTTGCTAAGATAAAGATATAAAAACAATATCATCATCATATTTGAAAGTTGAGAAGCAGTCCTGATTCATCGTTTCTTCTCATTGGATTTGTAGAGAAGTCTCTATATGGCACGGGTATACAATGTTTTGGGGAAAGGATACTGATCTTCTCCATTACGTACATGAGAAAAAGTTCAATAATTTTGAAGAAAAGTGAGAACATAAATGAAGAAGGAAACAAAATGTAAAATGATTGACACTATTCATATCTATCTCACCAGAATGCACTCCCCCAAACTTAGTACACAATTTGTTCCCAGAGTAGAAAAGGTGAGAATGAGAATGAAATCATATGAGATTGTTGTTCAAGCATGGTGACTTTGTTCTTCATCATCCCATACATATTTGAGAAGCATCATCATGTGTTTCCGTGCATGCCATGGTAGTTCTCAGCTTGGCATTCTTCAACCGCGATGTAAAGAACCAAAAGAGAATACATCCTATAAAGGACATAAAACATGCAGTCATTGATAGAGGGCATTGTTGAGGACTGCAGTGGAAAAATTAGAGTTTGAACCATTTATGCTTTACTTGAGAGTCGTAACCTTTGTCATCCTAACAAATAAGAGAGACAAGCTCTCTGGAACAAATACCAGCTAGGCATTCAGTTTCACTCTGGAATTGTGTACAATATTGGAGGCCCTCCAAATTAAAGAGATCATTTGAACTATCATAGAAAACAATTCAGTGTTCTCAAGTAAAAACTAGTAGCATCCGGTGATTGTCATGGAGCATATGTACAAATATGTATCCAGGAATATTAGTATGGAGACGTTGAATTGACAACTCCCTCTCTGGAGTTGGTTTTTCCATACAGGTCATTCATTAAATCTGGCCCGACCATATAGACGTCATCTAAGTCATGACTCTGAATAGATTGGTAATCATACATAAGGTTATGTTAAAAACAACTGCCTAGTATGAGGGTGTCCCAAGGATTGTCCTTCATAACGACCAGGTCATAGTCAAAAAATATAATACAATTTGATTTGACATTTGAGAGCCTCATCATCAAAAGATGCAAGTCATCTTAGGAATGCTCATTGCAGATACTGTAATCAAAGCTAGCAAAATTGGGCCCAATAATAGAACTTGGCCCATAAATAGGAAATTTTGGAGACCCGTCCAGCATAGCATGAATTTCTACAACCTCCCGAGATTGTAGTAAGGCACATATAATTTTAGGCAGTTGTGAGTCCTACTAGGATGGATGGCTTTGCTTAGGATGAGCTAATTTTGTGTTGGGTTGTTGAGGGTGTCTGACTTCTTTATAAAGGATCTCCTGGGAAGGCATCGGGATAGAGATTATGAAGATTTAAGATATTGAAAAAAGCAACAATTGTGGATCACCTCTATTTCTTATCTCCCTTGTAATGCAGTGAAGCAGTCGGGATCCAGAGCAGCAAATGATATGCTTCGATTAAGGGTCTCCATGACTCGAAGGACTGCAAAAGTGATATCCACATTTACTGGATTTTTTTACTGGACTAAAGACTTGATAACATAGTTTCTCCAATTGGGCCAATAGTAAGGGCACCAATGCCAGATCAGGCATTGCAAACGAATAGGGATATGTGGTATCTTTTCTACAGTTGGATCTATGACTTGCATATCAGCATTGTGCAATTTTGTGCAACATGGGTTGAATAAGACAATTTGCTAATTAAATCAGTAGTGCATAGGAGTCAATAGCCCTTATAGTGAAAAGAAGGATAAGCCTTTTCTTCCATTCATTGTGATTAGGGTGGTGATAATTGGTGTTGTCAAACAATTCTTGAATAGGAAATCTACAAGGGAGGGTGTGGCATTGTATCACGATCGTTGCTTCTCACTAGGAATCACATCTTCTAAAATTATGGATGTTGACACAGTGAAGAGACGCTTGTTAATCCATGTGAGGCTACAAAATATATTGCACAATGCATGTCTTGTAAGTGACCAAACCCATTTATTGTAGATGATTTAATTTCCATTCAACCTATCATCCAAAATATCATGGAGGACAAAATATCCCAAACTTGCATCTCACATGTGCAATCAAGATCCATATCATGCATCTTGTGGGGGATCTTAGGAGTGAGGGGCAATGTTGTTTCAGGAAACTAGGATTAGTAGGTCAAGGACCGATGTTGGATAGAATATACACCAATTTGACATTGTCTTCATTAGAGGAAGTGTGCCCATCATCAATTGGGCTATAAGCTCAACAAGCATTGTAGGATCCTCCTCCTTTTTGCCTAGGGAAATTGCATCCTAGAAACCAATATGGTGGTTGTGGAGAGATTGGATTGGACTATCTTCCTCTAGTAGAGTAGCATGCCGCAGCGGCAGCAGTTGCTCTTTAAAGAGATTGTCGAGATGAAGCTGAGAAAGTGACACCATGTCGTCGAAGAAGTTTGCATAAATGCCCTCAGATGGGATAGCGTGTGGTGGCTCTATAGAAGCACAAATTCATATGGGAATGGTAATCGGATGGACTTGGGGAAGGACCATGGTGTGCAAATTCTGCTACATATCAGTCGCAATGGAAGCAACATTGTTGTGATTATCGATCATAACAACCTTCGACACACAGGAAATTGTAAAAAGGCGAGAGGATTTGGTAGAGCCCTCTAGGCAAAATGTCGTTGCTTCTCTTAGTCCTCGCTTGAAGTATTTGGAATATGAGAACTCTCGGGAAAAGATGAAGATGACGAGGACCAATCTCTGGTTATGTGTTGGGCCCATCTCTCGCTTAATATTGTGCCCCACAAAATACTTCTTATTGCAGGCGCTAATATATTTTCTCTTACTGAGAGTAAGCCTATTATAGATGGTGGTAACAAGATAGTTGTCTTCAAAGTTGTGGTGAGAGCACTCCCTCTGATACTTTTGGTATCTTTTTTATGCTTCATACAAGTTTTCACCATGCTTCTATCTGAAGTTGGTAATTTTATTTGTACAACAAACAATCGTTTCAATTGGGAAGAACCTGTTGGCAAAGGCTTCCGTCGATGCTTGGCAACCAATGATTATCTCTCAAAGAGTACTAGAAACCCTTTAGGTAAATGACTTTTTGTCAAAATCTATATATTTTGATGGTGTCACAAATGTCCTTGAATGCATCTGTACAGTGATAAGGATTTTTCACAACCGAGTTTCCTCCAAGGGATCATTATTGAATAATATTTTGGAAGGCCAATTTTATTTTGAAATTCCCAATCTAAATTCAGGGAATCACCGCAAGTTGCCTATTTTCATTGATGTGCGTAGTCGCCAAACAACAGAAGGATGGGTCATCTCGTGGGTCTTTCCCTACTACACCTTGTGCAGTCATCGTTTCTTTGACTAGTGGGAAAAGAGAATGAATCCTCCAGGTAAATGAGTCACACTACTACCTAAAAGAATCGAACAAGTCAAGGTCAGTAACCAAAGAGGCAAGCAAAACTTCAAGATATAATGTAGTTAAAATACAGGGTGTGCAATTAATTCTAAAATTTAATAGCACTGGCTAAATCTAGATATACATGGACCTTAGTAGTTGCTTGTTGCCTTATCTCCAACAATAACGCCAAAAGTTGATCATCCTTAAGCATAGATTAAAAGTCTGAACACAATTGTCTAGTCAAAAGTATCAAACTTATAATTGATACCTGACTTCAAGAAACATCCTTAGCTCAATTTAGAGACAATTGTAGTAATACAGATTCAAAAGCAAGGATAAAGAAAATAACAACGTATAAAGAAAAAGATTTGACCTAGTAGTAGAAACAAAAAGGATGGATATTTCAATAATGCCTAATCACGATCTAAACAATCAACCTAAATTAGGTTGGTTTTATTTTGAAATTTCAATAATACCTCATGAAGGTGATTGTTCTGACCTTGGTCTTTGCCCTCTACAACAATGTTTCAACTTGTCAACAAAAAACAAGATGCCTTCAAAGCGATGCCTTGGGGTCTTGTTCATGGGGTTTGACCGGCCTTGTGTCGACTTGTGATTAATCCATGTGGCATTGACCCTTTGGCTTCTAGTGATCGAACTTAGGAGCTCAGTGGGCTTCTTGATTGATAGATTGGCTATCAACCTCAAGCATGTCCTTTCTTGAAAGGTCGATCGATGGAGTGGGTCGAGCATCTTAGTTCAAACTCGATTGCTTTTTATGATCTACCCACATGTAGATCAATCACTGACTTGAGAGCATCAGCTCAATGAGTTTAATATCGAGCTCGAGAGCTCGATTGAGGTGGCTTGATCAAGCTTATGTTGTGTGTGTGTTTGTGTTTGTATGTGTGTGTGTGTGCATACTTGCATCCATATATATATAAGATAGTTCAACTAATATCTGAACCAAGATAGGCTTTTAGCCTAGTTCTTATACATCCCTGATTGTTTGAGCGGAACCTTGGTTCAAGTTTGCCTTCCAATTAATTTACATTTATTTTTGAAAGACACAAAAGTTGTTGCGGTCACACTTCTAATCCTTCAGTAGGGCTTCCTTGATAAAAGCTCTGACTAATTTTTTGAAACTTCTAACCCTGTCTAGTTATCTGCTAGTCCAGCTAGTCTGAGGTGTCCGGTCTATCTCAAAAAACATGGTTCCTTGTTGTGTGCTTCCTCTATCTTCTTTTTCATCCTTCTTGATACTTTGTCCTTGAACACTATATGAGCTGATGAAATCTGTCACTTGGTTAGAGCACAGGTTGTCAACTCAACTGTGTACCAGTATAGGGTGATAGTTTCTTCTTACACATCCGCAATTCAAGGTTTACACCAACACCTGACGTTGTTGCTACTTCCAATTCCCGACTCTAATACGAGAAAAGATAAAGCCACCAACTTTTTATGTTTAACGAACTGGATTGATACGATTATAGGTTACAATAAAATTAATCATACACCGATCACTGAATTTCGTCAAAGCTCGACACAAACAAAAATCTATAAATTCCGTCAGCGGTGCCTTAAGACTCCTGGACGTCACAATGGAGGAAAGACATTATCTAATATAAGACCATGTGCACCAGGTACAGAATGATTACAAACACTCAAAGAGTACAAGATAAGAACATAGAAGTAGCAGTAGCTGATTATCATGATAACTGATAAGATACGAGCTTCCAATTAATCAATTGTAGTGCTTTCTGGGAAGACAGTTCTGCTTTGTGGCCTAGACTTCGATTTGTGTGCTGCTCTCTTTCATGTCAGGATACATCGAGTTTTCATATTTGCCCTCCCACCTGTGAACATAACTTTTACATAAAATTCAAATCTAGAAGAGGATAACTAATCGGCAAATGCTAACCTGCATACACCACCTTCCTCAGGGATAGAGAGTTCAAGTCCACTTTCAAATGGGTGAAAAATAAGGTCTACTTTCTCAGATCTTACACCATCAAGGGTTGCTGGATCCCACTGCACAATGGGTGCAAATATCTCATCTATAATGGAAGTTACTAATGTTCTTGAAATAATTCTGAGATATAATAACCACATACCCTTGGGGCATTGTCCTTTTCAATGCTCAAAGCTCGAATACCCTTACCAATTATAATAGCATCAATATATTAGTGGATGAGACGATTGGTCACACAAAATTTTGTTTTCTACCAAAATACCTCATATACATCAGCAGATATCACGGATCTCAATAGGTTGATGGTAAGCCTGAACTCCTTCCTTAAGCACTGGGGCAATGTTTGCTCCCTGCCTTCACGTACCTTGAAAGGAAAATGATTCAATGAAACGATTAGCTACATGCCAACAGAACGTTAATAATTACAAAACACTTCAATCATCAAACTTATCGGATGAAAATCTACTGTGCCAGCCTTTGATTTAGCTAACCCTTGTGTTAGGCTTTTGCAGAGACAGGGTTACTTAACCCTTTTGCTTCCATATTGGATCAAGATTGCATCAGGTTTTACATGTGATAGCATAAAGTAAATTACAAACATGAACTAAATATAATCATGAGTTAAAACGGGAAGTACCGATCTCAGTGTTATCTTTAGTCCAGTGGGAGAAGATCTTTGCAGTCCCTTCAGAACCGGAGCCATCCATCCATTTCCATCTAGCTTTGAGTCTTCCTCCTAAAATAACTTGCAGAAAACGCAACTTGAAGTGTGTCGCTCTGAAGGATGTGCACTGAACAACGGAAATCGAGTTTGGCATCCAACAAATAAACTCGTAGACAACAGTTCAGCAAGAAGTTTAAAAATAAAAGAATTACAAGTGTTAATTCAGTAAGAACCCCAGGAATGATTTATCACATCCCTTCTTGGAGCTCCACAAAAGGAGGCCAAATGGCCCAATATAAAAACTTATCCATCCATAGTTACAACAAGCCCGGGTTCAATTCAGCCTTTGCACACAGTGGCATGTCACTGTAGATTAAAGTACGTTGAAGGCTTAAAGCAGTCACACATGACACATGACCTACACGTTCGGCCTACTTTGGGGTCCATACGTTTATGAAACAGAAGTGAGTTGTTTTCACTGTGCTTGCGTGAGTATTTTAATAATACTTTTACCTGTTCTGCTTACTTTTACTTGTAACACTATTGTATCAGGGTAAATCACGCTTCCATGACAATATAAGTAGTGTGAGTATCATTAAATAAACAATAACATTACTATACAGTATCAGAGAAGCCAGTCCTATTTAATCAACTACTTGAACCCGGTGTTCATTCTCCTCTCCAAGTGAGATTGCTCAAACTGAATGGTCTAAACTATCGTCTGATATTTGGTAATTCTGGATCTATGACCACTCTCAGGGACGCGTTGCTCGTCTAGGATGGTTAAGCTTCTCATATCTAGGATGTCTCGTTGATGTTTTGGCTTTGTTAGATAAGAAGGATCCTTCTCATTTAATTACTCATCCAGTTATGACCATTCATAGAGAAGTCATTGTCACAAGGAAGTTGACAGATTTTAAATACTTCGAATAGGGATGTAAACGGTGCGGGTATGACCATATACCCATTTTGTTTAGCGGGTACGGCCCCGAGTCCAGACCCGCATATTCTTAAAATTAGACCCGCACCATACCCAGCCAGACCTGCATATCATGCGGGTATATTGTGCGGGTCTACGGGTATATGGTTCTGAATGTCTAATTCAAGGCAGATCATCATTTTGTTCATTTTGAATCATTTTTCATTACACAATTGTCATCTGTCCATTGTTCATAAAACTGACATTAAACTAGTTATCGTTTTTGTTTAGTTAAGTCCACGGTCCTTAAAGCCTTGAATTACGAAGTCCACAATGACACAAGTACAGAAGTAACAAACCGAAGATTATATTAATGACGACCTATGAAAAAACGACAAAAAAATAAAAGATAGCAGCTTAAGGTGGGAGGAGGAGACAGAATCTGGAACTTTTGAATAAAATAGAGAAAGCGTGGATGCAGTACCAGTGACCACCAAAAGGAAGCAAATGGCCAGCACAAGTGCACAACAATGATCAGATCTTGTGGCTGCGCTTTGCTTGGGAGGATGGCAGAGAACGGCGCCTAAAGTTGTAGGAGGACCGCTGGGATTGGATGCTGGCTGAATGGGTGCATTGAGAATGCCTGCATCGCCAGCTGGACTAGGAGACGGTATGGCATTGCTAGTTGGCGGCTGGATCGAGTTGGAGGCGGGCAGCTAGGTAGTGTTGGTGGGAACCTCGACTTGGAGGCAGCTGGGCGGGGATGATGGGAGCCAGGAGTTGATGGCAGCTGGACAAAGTCGGCATCCGGAGTCCAAGACACGAGCAGAGGCTTGTGTGTCCAGTTGTATTGGGCGCCGCCTGGAGTCGGCTGCTGCTAGGCACTGCCTAGAGTTGGTCATCGGCATGAAAGGACTTCGCCTTGAGTTGGGCACCAGCCGAACCGGGGCACTGCCCTGGAACTTGGCGGCCTGGATCTGGCCGCCGCTGGGGCTGGATGGTGTTGGTTGTCGTACCGCTGGAGTGACGGAAGACCGTGGTCGGACTAAGCGGGGTGATCGACGGAGTCCAGGAGGTAGGAGCATAGGAGTCCAGTCGTCGTGTCGAGCGTCCTTCCCTAGCCCTAGTTTGAGTCATGGAAATTAGAACTGAGAAGAATGGAAGCAGAAAGTTGGAAGTCGTTGAGGTGCTGAACCGGAAAGGCAAAAAGGGTGGTTGGGTAGGTTTCACTTGAATTAGGTTAGAAATATTAACCGTTAGATCACGGTAGGTTATCTTGTAGTCGTTAGATTATGACATATATATTTATGTATATAAAAATATATTTATTTATTTTATAATATGGATACACGGGTATAACGGATATGGGTATGGTTATACCCATTATTGTACCCGCAATAATACCGGTATGCGGGTAAGCGGGTATGCGGGTCTAGAAAACTAGACCCGTGACAGGTTTTAACAGGTAAGGTTTTGCTGGTACACGGGTCTACCCATACCCATTTACAGCCCTAACTTTCAATAAGAATGAAAGTCAAAATCTAATTTAAAGGTCAAGGCACATACAATCACCTGACAGATGGTCCATGTTGCGATAATCAGTTTAACTGTGTCATTGGGCTTGGCTCATTTAGTATAGCTTGTTTAAGTGACATATAACACTTAAAATAGATGCATGTAATCTCCCCTCTTCTATATATAGGAGAGGGTGGCGGAGGGGGTGTTAATCATCTCCATATATCTAGGAAGTCACGTAGATCCTTTGGCTATAATAGACAAGAAGGATTCCTCTCATCTAATTACTCCAGTTATTACCATTCATAGAGAAGTCATTACCACGAGGAAGTTGACAGATTAGACACACATTCAATGGAGCATGAATGTCAAGATCTAAGTTAAAGGTCAAGGCACGTACAATCACCTAAGAGATGGTCCATGTTGAAATAATCAGTTTAACAGTGTTATTGAGCTTGGCCCATTTAGGATGGGTTATTAAAGTGATCATATAACACTTTCCATGTAACTCCCCTCCTCTATATATAGGAGAGGGAAGGGGGGTTAATCTTCTCCTTATATCTAGGATGTCTCGTTGATCCTTTGGTTTTATCACTATAACAGACACAAGAGGGATCCTTCTCACCTAATTGCTCAACCAGCTATAATCATTAACATGAGGAAGTTTATAGATAAGAAATATCGTTAATCGAGCATTAATGTCAAGATCTAATTTTTAGGTCAAGGCACGTACAACCACCTGACAGATTGTCCTTGTGGAATTAATCAGTCTTATAGTGTTATTGAGCTTGGCTAATTTAAATGACGCACATAACACTTAAGTTAGATCCATGTAATCTATCCTTTTCTATGTACACGAGAGGGCTCTCACTAAAAGGTTACGTCGGATTATTGGTTTTCACATGGTATTAGAGCGTGATCCCCATCCAATCATTAGCATACTCTCACAAATCTTGTAAAACAACACCGATAGGGCCAAAAGTTATGTAACATCTCAAAGAATCAACAAGTTTGGTAACAGAAAGTAAATTGTATGAGGAATGTGGAACACAATGAACATAGTGTAATTTTATGAAGTAAGCGGGACGGAGCCAGAGTCGGCGATTGTTTTAATAGGCCCATATGCCAGGTGAGCAATATGGGGGATCAATGGTTTGAAGAAGATTGTGGCATTCATGTCATGTGGTGGGTTGCACTAGAGTCAACAATCTAGTCTGGATGAGAAGTGATAATGGTTGTCCCAGAGTTACCTCGGTGTGTAAATGAGGGGTGAGCATACGACAGGAGTCCCTAAATATGCCAATCGGTCTGTCAAGATATGTTGTTGGAGGTCTAGGTTGAGAATGCAATGGAGAATCACCAACTTGTTATGGAACCTAGAGGGGCAGGTCACCCATCCTAGTCCTACTCTGGGTTGAGCACACGTAGTTGTTGAGTTATTAATGATGGGTTCCCTGAAAAGGAGGTACACCTTGGTGATATGGGTAGTCCAATCATTCCTTTTAAGATCATTTTACCTGAGGCCTCAAGACTTGGACGTTACAATATCCCCCACTTAGACTCTTGATGTCCTCATCAAGGCTCAACTATACAACCTCATAATCATTCCCCATTTCAGTGTAGACCCAGAATGACCCATGTGCATCCAGTTCACAATCACGGCCCCCAGTACAATAGTGGCTACATCATCATGGATAGCATTTCCAACATGCCTGGACCGCACGGTTCAAGATTGGCATGCCACATTGCCCATGTAGGCTCCACCTATTGGAGGGGAACTGGCTCTAATACCATTTATAATATGGGCCCACTACCCAAGGCTTTAATAAAGTTTCAGGAATGACGATTGGCCCCATAGACCGCCACATGCCTTGACTACACTTTATCCTCAGTCACGCATAGCTCGGGATCAACTTCTCGACAGATCATACATGCTAGTACTACTATGGTTGAGCACACTTAACCATAGAGTTCTTAGTGATGAGCTCCTTAAAAAGGAGGTGCACCTTGGAGATATGGGTAGTCGAATCAATCCTTATAAGATCATTTTATCCGAGGCTCAAGACTTGAGACGTAAATTTGGCCCATCTTGCCACAGTAGGTGCATTTGGGGCATGGGTTACTTCCTCGTCCATGACCACGGGCTGCAGTAGGTACCACAACTTGAACATTGAAGGCATCAATGTGGGAGATGCAAGTTAGAGCTAGGATAGGCGTGCATATGCCTGGTCAATGGAGAGAATTCTCCTGTCAACAAGCACGAGCTGACGAATTGCAACACAGGGGATTGGGGCCATTGAGGAAGCACTTGGTGATGAGGGAATCTCTCCCCTATTTGTAGAGAAGGGAAGATTACATGGATCTAATTTAAGTGTTATATGGGTCACTTCAATTCTATATTGTTAGAATATAGCCTATTTAGTTAATAGGTTATTAGTCTATTGTCTACATGGGCATGTTGCCCATGGCCCATTAGGGTTAGTCTGCTTCCTTGTAATAGCCTCCTCTCCTATATATAGGACAGGGGTGTACATATCAACAGAATAACACAACAACATCGTATATACTTCTTCACATACACTAAATGGGCCAAGCCCAATAACACTTTTAAACTAATTATGTAAGAACTCCCCGTCAAGCTGGAGAGTATATATCATATACCTCAGCTTGTTATTCATGTGTTGGAACATACTAGGAGGACGTGGTATGGAGAGGATATTCGCCACCTATTTCAATCTTCACATATGGCATAACTATCTTTTTTGCTTTGACTAGATCACGTACAAAGTGACAATCAACTTCAACATGTTTGGTATGCTCATGGAAGATCGGGTTGTTGGTGATATGGAGAGCAACCTGGTTATTGCAATATAATGATGTCGGTAGTTGGAATTCAGAAAGAATGTATTGGACCCACTACAAGTCTACTCACAACATGCATGTCCCGTGGCGCAATAATCAACTTTGGTGCTTGAACGAGCAACAATCTTTATTTCTTGCTCCTGTAGGCAAGTAGGCGATTACCTAGTACGATACAATATCTATATGTAGATCAAATGTCTTAAGGGTACCCAACCCAGTTTGCGTCTACATGTCCTGTAATAGTAAGTTGTGTTGGTGTCGTTCATAGAATAAGGTTTTTCTTTATGATACAATAAGTACAATTATGTTCATATTCAGACTCATATTGAGTCGGAGTTACCTTCCCTTGCAAAGGCATCTTCAAGACATCACCCATTCTAGAGTAGGAAAAACATGATACTATAGGTTCTTCTGGTTTTTATGTTGCAAAGTTGCTTTTGAGTCACACTACTTCACCACCATCCCCTCATGATCATGGACATATAGGGCATACTGGAATGAGGGGAAACATTGTTGGATGAGATCATGGTAGACCGAAATGTACTCATTGTGCTAAAAATGGCACTTCAAAGATACTTATCTTGAACTTCAAGGTTGGTTATGTTAATACATATATCTTTATTGAGTGTTTTGTTAATTTACTGTTATATATGGACCTCACTGTAAATGTTCTTTTAGTATAAATACAAGGGTACACATTGTGTAACCCTAAGCTCTCCATTTTCACGTGTTGTTTTACATGGTACCAGAGCAGGACTGATCCAAGTCCTCCCTCACCTAGCGTCGTCGTCCCCTCCCACCCGACCCTCTCTCTCTCTATCTCTCTTCCCCCCTCCCCCCCTCCTTCCCCGGCCAGGCGTCGCCCGCCGGCAGCAGCCAGCAGGTCGGCCGCTGCGGCGTCGGGGCTGCACGCCGCTGGGCCGGCCGAGCCGCCAGGGCACGTAGGCCGCTGGGGTCGCTTCACCCGCCTGGTTCTGGGCTCCGTCTGCTCGCAGGTTTGATTTCTGCCTGAAGACCACTGTTGGATCTGTTTTTTGCCTACCTGCCCGTGTGACCGGTTGAGTCACAGGGCTCCTTGCTACGCTCCGGCGTAGCCCGTATGTGAAGAGGTCCTTCCGATCCGTAGCTCTGTGCCTGTTGTTGCCTACCTAAAGACGTAGGCAGCCTTCTACTACCTGTTCCTGCCTGATACTGCCTGTCTATCACTCTACCAGTTCGTCTGCCTCTACCTCATGGCGTCTACTCATGAAGATATGCGCCGTCAAGTGACAACTGTGAAGTTGGATGGGAGAAACTACCAGCACTGGGTGTGCTCTATGCAGATATATGTCAAATCACAAGGAAACATGTCACACCTGACGTGAGATCCATCACCGGTGCTTCCTGCAACAGTCGACTCAAAAGATGTGAAAGCTTATGATGACTGGGTGAAAGACGACTCCACAGTCATGACATGGATTCTGAATAGTAGTGAGACCAAGATTAATGTTGTGAACGGAAGTAATATGAAATATGAAATAAACACAAAGTAAAGATATATTAACACTCCCCCTCAAGCTGGAGTGTACACATTGTGGATGCCCAGCTTGCCGCATAAATTCTGGAACACTGCTGGACCTAATGGCTTTGTCAAGATATCAGCTAGTTGATCTTCAGACTTGACATATGGCGTCACCACATTGCCATTCTTTATCTGATCTCGGATGAAATGACAGTCAACCTCTATATGCTTTGTGCGCTCATGAAAGACAGGATTCCTTGCAATATGTATAGCAGATTGATTGTCACACTTGAGAATCATGGGAGTTTGAATCAAAATCTTCAGCTCAGATAAGACAGATTTGATCCATTGCAGTTCACAGCATGCATGTGCCATAGCACGGTACTCAGCCTCAGTACTAGACCGTGCTACCACTTGTTGTTTCTTGCTCTTCCAAGTAATCAGATGATCACCAAGAAAGGTGCAGTAGCCAGATGTGGATCTTCTATCAACTTGATTACCAGCCCAATCTGCATCTGCATAACCTGTGAGAGTCAAAGAAGATAGAGGACTCTTGGGTTTATAATAAGTGATCCCCTTTCCAGGAGCACTTTTCAGATATCTCAGAATCCTGCATACAGCTGTCCAATGTGACTGTCGTGGTGTGCACATGTGTTGACTTACTACTCCAACAGCAAAAGAAATATCAGGTCTTGTGACAGTTAGGTAAATCAACTTCCCAACTATTCTCCTGTAATGACCTGGATCTGAATATGCAGTATCATCTTCCACCTCCTTGATGTGATAATCCATAGGAGTGGATACGGGCTTAGAATCAGTCATACCCGTTTCCTGTAGCAAGTCAAGCACATACTTTCTCTGGGAGAGATTTATACCTGCATGGGATCTAAGAACCTCAATCCCTAGAAAGTATCTCAGCTTCCCCAGGTCCTTTGTGTGAAAGTGTTGTTGTAGTCCTTCCTTCACACGTGATATGCCTGTAGAATCGCTGCCAGTAATCACAATATCATCAACATAGACAGCAATAATTATGGACCCACCAGAAGAATTTGAATAAAATAGAGAGTGATCAGTCATGGAACGAGAGAAGCCCATCTGTAAAACAACAGCACTGAACTTGTCAAACCAAGCTCGAGGAGATTGCTTCAACCCATAGATAGCCTTCTTCAATTTGCAGACTTTCTGACACTCCCCCTGAGCAACAAAACCTGGTGGTTGCTCCATATACACCTCTTCTTGAAGATCTCCATGAAGAAAGGCGTTCTTGACATCCAGCTGGAAAAGAGGCCAATCAAAGGTAGTAGCTAGAGATATAAGGATCCGCACAGAATTGAGACGAGCAACTGGAGAAAAAGTCTCAAAGAAGTCCACTCCATATGTCTGTGTGTAGCCTTTTGCTACCAATCTGGCCTTCAACCGCTCAATCGATCCATCAGGGTTGTGTTTGACTGTAAAGACCCATCTACAGCCCACAACTTTCTTGCCCGCAGGTAAAGTAACAAGATCCCATGTGCCATTGTCAATCAGAGCAGAGATTTCCACCTGCATTGCCTGCTGCCAGCCACTGTCCTTTAGAGCCTCTAAGTGGTTTCTTGGTATCTTAATGGAGTCCATCCCAACAGCAAATGCACGAGCCTGTGTAGATAAGTGCGACAAACAACATACATTTGATATGGGATGACGAATAGTACATGAACGTATACCTTTCCGGACAGCAATAGGAAGATCAAGGTCAGAAGCCTCTGCAGGAATCTCTTGAGTAGAAGATGACGAGGGAGGCTCATGGACTTGTGCCGCTACCTCATCTGGATCCTGTCTACCTCGCCTGTGATAAACCTGGGTATAGGGTTGAATGGTAGGTGGATCATGCGGTATGTCCTCAACAATGATAGGTGGCACTCCCTCACTTTGAATTGCGGGTGGCACTCCCTCACTCAATTGCTCCCCCTTGCTCATAGCATGTGCAAAATATGGACTGGTTTCATGAAAGGTGACATCCTTAGAAACAAACATACGACGCAAACTCGGGTAATAACACTTGTAACCTTTACTCGTACCAGAGTAACCAAGAAACAAGGTTTTCAAGGACCTAGGAGAGAGTTTGTCTTGTTTGGGATCAAAGTTATGAACAAAGGATGTACAACCAAAAACCCGAAGCGGAACATGAAACGGTTTATCCATAGGGCGTAAGACAGAAAAGGGAGTGCGCCCATGCAAAACAGAAGAGGGCTGCCGATTAATCAAAAAACAGGCAGTGAGAAGAGCCTCAGACCAGAAACGTTTAGGCACATTGGATTCAAACATGATAGACCTAGTGATATCCAAGAGATGGCGATTCTTTCGCTCAGCAACACCATTCTGCATAGGAGTGTGAGGACAAGAGGTGTGATGAATCATACCAACCGAACTGCAAAACTCATTCATCGCTTTCTGAACATACTCAAGGGCATTATCAGATTGAAAAATTTTGATATTGCAGTTAAATTGAACTTGAATTTGTTTATGAAAATGTTTGATAATGGAAAGCACAGAGTCACGACTTTTTAAAAGATAAATCCATTTCATGCGAGAGTAATCATCCACAAAAGAAATGAAATAGCTAAAGCCATTATAACTCTGGTTTTTAACAGGACCCCATACATCACTGTGGACTAACTCAAACGGACTAGAAGCCCGATTATTGACACGAACATGATAGGACAACCGATGATGTTTGCCCAACTGACAGGACTGACACTCTAATGAGGACACATGAGCTAGATCGGGTTCCAATTTCTTCAAGCTTTCTAAGGAAGGATGGCCATATCTGCAATGCCACAACAAGGGGGAACCACTCAGCATGGCGGAGGAAACTGGAGCAGGAGGTGGATGGCGAGGTAGATAATCACCAGGAAAGAGGTAGAGATCACCTTTCCTAGGCCCCCCACCAATCATCTTCAAACTCTTGAGATCCTGTAAAACAAAGCAAGAAGGCCTGAATGTTACTGTGCAGTTTACAGTGTCAATCAACTTGGCAACAGAAAGCAAATTGAAAGGAAATTCAGGTACAAAATGAACAGATTTCAAATCAATATCTGGTGTAAGGGACACAGAACCACTAGCTACCACCTTCCTCACAGAACCATCTGCCAAGGTAACAGATGGGTGAGGAATATATGAGTCAAATGTGCGGAGCAATCGCCTCAAACCAGTCATGTGCTGGGAGGCACCAGAGTCAACCACCCAGGGAGTTGCGGATCCAGAAGCCATAAAAGATGTAGCCTGATTACCCGCGGTAGAGGCAAGATTTGCTGTGGAAGCAGAAGAGGCGCCCATACTCCAATGTTGAGTTGCCTGAATAAACCTGTCATACTCCTCCTGAGTAAGTGTGATGCCAGAGGAACTCGAGCTCGCAGTAGTAGAGTCAGAAGTAGCACAGTTGGCAGCTCCAACAGGTGGGGCGGCAGGTCGCCCATGTTTCTTCCAGCATTTCTCAACAGTGTGTCCCGGTCTGTCACAGAAAGTGCATCGAGGACGAGTCCCACGTCCTCTGCCCAAGCCAGGTCTGTCAGCTGGTGTAGGTGCAGGTCGTCCTCCGCGAACTGCTGCAGTAATGGAGGCATGAGAATCTCCAGAAGGAACAACAGGAGTAGGATCAACAGACTCAAAGGTGGACTGTTGAATCCTAGAGAAAGCTTCCGCAAGGCTCGGTAATTTGTCAGATGCAAGTATCACACTTCGTGCTGAACCAAATGAGGAGCTAAGGCCAGATAGAAATTTAGCAGTGACAAGATCATCTCTATCTTTAATCTGCTCAGCAACTTTCACTGGATGATAGTAGCTCAACTCCTGGGAGATAGCTTGAATCACACTGAAATACTCTTCAAGGGATCTATCACCCTGTTTCTCTGCAAACAGACGATCATAGATCATAAACTGGCGAAGAGCATTCTTCTCCTGAGCATAGTGCTGCTTAACGGCATCCCAAATCTCCTTAGCAGTGGAGTAGAACATGAACCTCGAAGCAATAGAAGGTTCCATGCTACCCCATAGCCAAGTCTTCACTAGACTGTCAAGACGTTTCCACTCGGCATAGTCGTTGTCAGTGCTAGTGAGAGGTGCAGAATCAACAAACTTTGCCTGATCGCGCGATTCCAAGACAGTATGAACCGCATTCATCCATAGCAGAAAATTCTTCCCATTGAGCTTGATAGGAATAGGCGAGACCTCATAATAGGTCTTGTTCTCCATGATGCAACTGAGATATGGGTGACGGAGTGATACACGTCACACAGAAGGCTGAGTGGACGGACAGATACACGTCCCGTGACGGAGAGATACACGTCACAACAGAAACTGAAAAGAGGATGCGTTACTGACGCATCGACAGCCTTCAAACGAGAAGTTCCTAATCACACATGAAGGAGATGTGATTAGGAAGGCACTGTGGAAGAGACGAGACCTCCGGGTAGGGCTTTAGAAGGCCGTTGGATCAACCGGAGATCCCCAAGCAGCAAGATCGGCGCCCGAAAAAGGAACCGAAAAGGCTGAAAAAGAGCCCGGAGACGTAGACGGAGCCTTTAGATCGTTGCGGCTGGACCTACGGCAGCATGAGAGGGACTACCGAAGTCCAGCAGCGATGGACGGGGGTGGGAACCCTCCCTTAGGCGGAGATCAGCAGCGCCGCAGGGAGGCTCCGCGCTCCTGCCGCGCGCCGGCGGCGAGGAGCAGCAGCCGCTGCTGCTGGCGGCGGCGGCCGGCGGCTGGAGAAGGACCGGCGGCGGCCGGCGGCTGGAGAAGGGCCGGCGGCGGAAGGGAGAAGAGGGGGGGTGGGGGGAAGGGGGGGGGCGGAAGGGAGGGACGGCGCCGGGCGGGAGGGAGAGCCGGCGGCTGGAGCTTAACCTGCTCTTGATACCATGTGAACGGAAGAGACGGATGGAGCGTTGTTGCACACTGGCAACGTGAGAAACCCAATAGGGTTCTCCTCTCTATTTATAGTAAAAGGAAAATTACATGTAGGTACAGCAGTAATATGAAATATGAAATAAACACAAAGTAAAGATATATTAACAAATGTCACACTCTTATACCTGCAGACGGCGAAGCAGATGTGGGATCAGCTTGCCAGCACTTATTCACACAGTCAGAATCCCAAGAAGGTGTTTGATATCAACAAGCAGCTCAGCCGCCTGCGGTTCTCTGGATTCGATCTGACAGATTACTTCTCTGCTTTCAAGGGACTGTGGGGGGAATTGGAAGCCTACCATCCCTTGTCTACTGATTTGGCTACTATGCAACGACAGCGACAGGAGTTGCAAGTAGTCCAGTTTCTCGGTGGCCTACCTGATTCCTATGTCGGGTGGTGGATCAGATTCTCGCCAGTGATCCGTTGCCTACTCTACAGACTGCCTTTCAGAGACTACAGTGCTTGCCTGCATCGTCATCTGAGACTCCTGCTGATACGAGTACTACTGCTTTTGTTGTGATGTCTGGTCGTGGACGCGGTCGTTCGCATGACACTCACCCTCCTCTTGTGCTGGTAGGGGGAGGAACTCTTCAGGTCGTGGAGAATCTTCTAGACCTGATACTGCTGTTGCTCGTCCTCAGACTGGCCAACGCTTCTGCAACTTCTGTGGCTAGTCTAACCATGTTGAAGAAAAGTGCTGGAAGAAATACGGCAAACCAGCTTAGGCCAATGCGGCCACTGAGGCTACTACATCTTCTGAGGTGTCTACCCAGCCTGATGTCCCGGGTACTTCTACTGCTGACTTCATTCGTGCTGAGGTCGAGTGTCTGTTGCTGGAGCGTATTGGCTCGTCATCCACTACCACCACCACTGGAGCACATGTTGCGACATACTCTGGTTGTGACACTGCCTTCCTTACTGTACCATCCTCTACTACTGGTAATACGAAATGGGTCAGATTCGGGCGCGTCTTCTCATAATTCTGGGAATCGGTCGTTGTTTAGAAGTTTATCTAGACCGACTACTAATTCGTCTATTATGCTTGCTGATGGCTCCAAGTCTGCCGTTTCGGGGATTGGAGACATTGTGTCTGATATTGTGTTGAAATCTGCTCTATATGTGCCTTGTTTTCCGCTGAATTCATTATATGTTAGCAAGACTTTGCGTAGCCTGAACTGTAGCCTGACTTTAGTGCCTGGTTCATGTGTTTTTCAGGACCTTCGCACGAGGATGAAGATTGGTGGGGGCATGAAGGATCTGATGGCTTGTATTACCTGGACAATCTGAAAAGAGTGGACAATGTGGCTCTGGCTTCTGCAGTATCTTCTTCAGTATCGGCTTTACAGTGGCACTACAGACTTGGGCACCCATCATCTGAGAAATTGTGTCATATTGTATATGATGTAGGAACAAATGTGTTTCAATGTGAATCGTGTCAGTTAGGCAAACAGACTAGGGTTGTTTATCCTAAACGTTCTCAGATTAGTAGTAAAAATGTTTTTTATCTTGTTCATGCTGATGTATGGGGTCCATGTCATGTCCCTAGTCTATCTGGCAACAATATTTTATTCTGTTCATTGATGATTTTTCTTGGGCCACATGGTTATTTCTTCTGAAAAGTCGATCTGAAGTTCTGTCCACAATTAAATTCTTTTTTGCTGAGATGAAAAGACAATACTCTATGCCTGTTAAAATTTTTAGAACGGATAATGCACTTGAATTTGTTCAAAAAGATGTTGAGTTGTTCTGTAAATCCGTTGGCACTATACACCAGACTTCTTGTGCATACACACCTCAGCAGAATGGCATTGCTGAAAGAAAGAATAGACACTTACTAGAGGTTGCTAGAACTATTATGTTGCATGCTAATGTACCTCGAGGATTCTGGACAGAAGCCATCTTGACTGCCAGTTTTCTAATAAACCGGATGCCTTCTTCGGTAATTGGAAATAAAATACCTGTGCAAATTCTGAATCCTGATAAACCTTTATTTACTGTACCTCCTCGCATATTTGGCTCTACATGCTTTGTAAAGTTGCTTGGCCCAACGCATGATAAACTATCTCCACATGATGAAAAATGTATTTTTTGGGGGTATTCCCGTACACAGAAAGGATACATATGCTATAGCCCAACTACCAAGAGATGGTTCACAAGAAGCGATGTTGTCTTTTTTGAGGGTACACCATACTACTCTACTCAAGGAGATAGTCTTCAGTCTGAGCTTATTGCTTCTCCGCTGCCTATTACTAGTAACTGTGTTTCTGATGCCACTACTTCTGTACAACCGGCACCTCTTATTGTTTATCAGCGCAGGAACAGATCTCAACCTGCACAAGACCCCCTCCCATTCAAGCCAATCTTCTCCTCCGGAAGGTTCTGCGTCACCTAAGGTAATCTCTGATCTTGACGTACCTATTGCTCTTAGGAAGGGCACTCATTCCTGCACTATCCACAATATTGCTAACTATGTATCTACTGATCATTTAAGTGTTCATGTTAGCAACTTTGTCACTGCATTATCTGCTTTTGCCATCCCAAAGACTGTACAGGATGCCTTGCAAAGTACAGCTTGGACTACTGCTATGAAGGAGGAAATGCTTGCTCTTTCTGACAGATAGACTTGGGAGTTGGTGGATCCACCTCCTTAGTGTAAGCCTGTAGGCTGCAAATGGGTTTATGCTGTCAAATATCAACCAGATGGTACAGTAGAACGTCTTGTTGCTAAAGGATATACGCAGACCTATGGTATTGATTACTTTGAAACCTTTTCACTGTTGCCCGTCTTAATTCTGTCAGAGTTCTATTATTTGTTGTTGTTAATCTTGACTGGCCTCTAGTACAACTGGATGTTAAAAATGCTTTCTTATATGGTGATCTGCAAGAGGAGGTCTATATGGAGCAACCTCCTGGGTTTGTTGCTCAGGGGGAGTCACATAAAGTCTGCAGGCTGAGGAAATCTATCTATGGGCTCAAACAGAGTCCTCGTGCTTGGTTTGATAAGTTAAGCAAAATTTTGACTGCCTTTGGTTTTCTGAGGTCACAGGGTGATCATTCTGTCTTTACAAAAAAGACTTCTTCTGGCATTGTGATACTTATTGTATATGTTGATGATATCATTCTATCTGGCAGTGATTCTATTGCTATTCAGGCTACTAAAGCCCATTTCTGCAAGCACTTTGCTACTAAAGATCTGGGAAAACTACGCTATTTTTTGGGCATAGAAGTGTCTAGAACCTCTAATGCTCTTGTTTTATCTCAAAGGAAATATGTATTGGATCTGTTACAGGAAACTGGTATGCTTGGTGCAAGGCCAGCTGACACGCCTCTAGATCCCAATGTTAATTGGGATGATGATTCTTCTCTGTTGTTTGCTGATAACAAGAAATACAAGAGATTGATTGGTAGGATGATATATCTGACTGTAACTAGAGTTGACATATCTACTGTTGTGGGGCTTCTTAGCAGGTACTTGGATAAACCCAGACAGTGTCACTGGGATGCTCTATGTAACATTTTGCAATATCTAAAGAAGTCCCCTGGCAAGGGCCTCCATTACAGGAAAAATGGGCACTGTTCTCTAGAAGGCTATTCTGATTCTGACTATGCAGGGAGCACGATTGACAAGAAATCCACTTCTGGCTACTGCACATATGTAGGGGGTAATCTTGTCACCTGGCGCAGCAAGAAATAAAATGTTGTTGCTAGATCTAGTGATGAAGCTGAATATAGGGCCATGGCCCATACTGCCTGTGAACTTATGTGGGTGCAGTCTCTTCTACAAAACTTTGGTATTGAGTCGTCTTCTGTTATTCCGATGCATTGTGATAACAAAGTTGCTATTTTCATTGCCAACAATCCTGTATATCACAAGCGCACCAAACATATTGAGGTTGACTGCCACTTCATCAAGGAAGTTATTCTATCTGGGAAAATCTGCACACCTTTCACCCATTCTGAAGACCAGGTTGCTGACATATTCACAAAACTGCTGGCAAAGAAGCACTTCTGTTCTCTGGTGGACAAGTTGGGCATTATTGACATCTATGCTCCAACTTGAGGGGGAGTGTTAATATATATATATCTTTATTGAGTGTTTTGTTAATTTACCGGTATATATGGACCTCACTGTAAATGTTCCTTTAGTAAAAATATAAGGGTACACACATTGTGTAACCCTAAGCTCTCCATTTTCACATGTTGTTTTACAGGTTATATCCAAAATACTCAGTGTAGTGTGAGTGTGGGTGTGGATGTGGTTTTCTAAAGTAATTATTAGCCAAAGAATGATAGGAATGTTGAGATTTGGGATGTAAAATACTCATGCACCCGAATGAACAACAAAATCTGAATGATAATTACTATAATATTGTGGAGCATAAGAAAATATAGCCTCAAGAGGTGCATCACTGTAGTCATTGTCTCCTCAGATTTTCCTCCTATACAAAGTTTTATCAACCGTGGGATACTCTCTCTCTCTCTGGTGGAGGTTCATCGATAACCTTAGAACTTATGGGTTATCATCATGCTCAATATCAACCTACGAATGATATTCTGGAGAGCGCTCGCCACCTCTATTATCATCATTACCACCATCATCACTATCAAACATGGATTTGGACGCAGATGTAGTTCTAAAAGAAGATGTCGTGTATTAGCCAACTCCTCTTACTATTATGTTTATTTCAATGTCAAGATCTACATGCCTAGGCTCAGCCTCAAGACTTTCAGGTGGGCTTTGATTTCGGCATTATTCCTCAAGGTCAGAAGCTGAGGCATCGTCAAATTGTTCCCTATACATAGGGATTTGAACGACCCTAAATATTGCTAGAACTAGACGACCTATCTCATTCATCATTTCCCTTAATGGATCTTCTATTGCATGACATGATCATTGAATGTATGTGTCTCTGTATCTAGATGGATTGATTGTATATGGGTGCTAATGGGATTGCCGGCATCAATGAACCAGCTTCCTTGTAGTTGGCATCTTTTATGGCCTTTTATAGTGGGTAGAGAAGCACTCCATCCCACTTAATGTCAATTATCTTTAGGTATGTTTATCTAGATTTTGCTCTAACTGATCCCTTACACAATCTATCAAGAAGTGCATACTCTCATAGATACAAGGCATGATGGGTTTTGTTTTTTGCTATCCACCGTGCATAGAACATAAATGGTTCAGAATCAATAAAGCCCTAAACATCCTTTTCCATAATTATTGACCATTATGAATATTCTTGGCTTTTGTTGCTAGCTTGTTTTAACATTAAGATGGTGAGAGCAATTATAACAAACAAACACTGTAAGCAACCTTTTTACTTGTCCTCCAAGCTTTGTAGATTAATGAAATTGTGGGTTTAGTGCAAGTGGTTATTAAGCTTAGATCATTGTCAAGACTTAGTTTTATGTTTTCTATTTATTCATTGGTACTACACATAAATGAGGATCTATTTATCCACTCAAGTGTACCCATAAAAAATCTCTTGTACTCTTGTATATAGGAAGCCTTTGTCCTCTCTTTGTAACTAATGAGATATCTCTCTAATCCGGATTACATTTTACCAGAGCAACATGCTTCGGAGCCTCAGTCTCCACAATCTACCGGCACGCCCTCTCTCCACCCCTACCTCCTTCCACTCCTTTCTAACGTCGTCAGGTTCGGACTAGAAACAATTATCGCCAAGCAATTACAGTCGTGTGTGGACAGCGACCAGTCCTACCAGTAGCAGCATCGGTCGCTGTCGGGCAAGCTAGCAGGCCCCAGAAGGTCACATTGTTGTCAGGAACAGGCAGCAAGGGCAAGAGGCCCTTCATCCACTTCCACTACAGTCGTTAGTCACTTACTCCATGGCTGAGTGCTCTTTTCTACTTCCTTATTTCTCTTCCATCATTTGCCTCTGTTTTTCAATGTAAGAACACCAAAAGAAGAAAAAAAAGAAAAATGAGCATCTAAAAAGAGAGAGGCAAAGCTTAACTTTTTTCTCCACTCCAAGCAATTGTTCTAAACCGCATAAGTGACATATTTGATTAATTAGAGGCTTTATGCTTTCACATTAGGATGCTATCTTCTTGACTTTTTTTCTACCGTGTCGTATTATTCTGATCGTGCCCTTCTTCGATCTATTTCATACTTTCCTAATGTGTTGATATACCATTAGTATTATCTTTGTATCTTCTTGTACCATGCCTTTATTCTGGTACCAAAGCCAATTATTATTGCGAACAAGAAAGCCCCTTTTTTACCTACTATCATCTATAATGATATGTCGATTGTATCTGTTATTAAATCAAATGGCAACAACTTTCTACAGAATGCAGTTCACACACATTTCTTGAATCTCACAGGCACAACATATTGAAGTACATCAAAGACGTGCCACTGGTGAAACCCGATGAAACACGGGTGTTCGGGAACAATCAGGTCTTATCCAAGCTCTAGGTATGCATGGATCCCAATATTATTGTCAGGTACATGTGGCATCGCACTGACAGACAATTTGTGGGATGAGATGAAACAATTCTATACTCAAAAATATACTACCTTCATGTGTATAATGTGTAGACAGAATCTTCTCAGAGCAACAAGGTGACCATCCTCTAGAGAAGACTACAACTCAGTGAAGGCGCTTGCCAACTAGCTCAATTTCTTCTCAACCACTACCTTTACTGAAATCACAAAACATGAACTCTCTCATTACAAGTTGCTTCCGGAACTGTCTCAATTCCCAACATGTTGTCGTTCGTCAGCTTACGTTCATTGGCACGATGCTTCCCTACATGGACCAGGTCTACACTTGTCTCTCCTAGTTTGATATGGCACCAAATTGCATCCCCCATTGACACCTTCGACGCTCAAGCTTTGGTTGTTGTTGTAGCCCATGGTCATGGACGGGGACAAGGACCCCACCCCAAATGCACCTACAATGACAAGTTGGGCCACACTTAAGACGCATGTCATTCAAAGCATGGGTATCGGGCCCACTATGGGTGTAGACGTGGCAAAGGCAGTGTGCACTTTGATCATACTCCAACAACCCATTTCGAATTGGGTCCAACCAAAGTGAATGTCACTCATGCAACCTTCACTGGAAGTTCCTCTTACATCTCTTTAACAAACAAGGAATATGAACGTCTACTTCATGTCTTTGCAACAATTTGGTGATTCTCCACTAAATATGCAATTCACAGAATCTTCTGCCCATTTCGTCTATGTTTCAATGAAACACAACAAAAACAAAAGGTATGTTTTGAGAAATAGGGTAACATGTCTTCATCTTTTAGTATGTTACTCCTTGGGCTTTTAGGGGCAATCTAAGTTATGTTTCTTCTCTTCCTAGACTAACTCTACCTCTCTCTCCTATTTCTCTTGCTTCTAAAAGATCTACGAAGAAAATATTCAAAAATGGGTATCGGATTTCCATCTATGGCAATATTGACCATAGTTTTCAGAACCGAACCGGTGAGGCCTCTGGTTCTCGGTTCACTGGTTCAACCGGTGATGTCATAAATATATTAAATAACCTATACACACACACACACACACATATATATATTTATTTATACACACACACAAGTCATGTAAAATATATTGATGAAACATGAATACTACCATGCTTGCTCACAATAATGGAATTGAACTACATGACTAAATAACAAAGATAGAATATTTAACAACATAGGGGATACTAATATCACCATTACCACGTGTCCACAAAATAAAACATTCAACTTTTCAAATCTAATTAGCAAATTAAGAATAAAAACATTGCAACAGCAATAAAATCAGTAGGCGGCAGAGTTTATAATTGCAACAATCAGTTGCATAAAGAATTAATAAAATTCAATTTTAATTGCAACGCATTGTAGTTAAGACTTAAGAGGAGAATTGATACTAGGCAGGCAGCATATATCTAGTTTGCAATTGCAACCAAGCAGCAGATTGCTGCACAAGTGGATAGACAAATAGACAGAAAAAATGGTAGGCAGCAGCAATACACCAAACACAGATTTGACACCAACGTGAAGCTAGCAGTACAGGGAGATAATTAGGGAAGAGATAAGAGATAATTAGAGGAAAAGACAATAAGTATTAACTGGTTAAATAAGAAATAAATCAGTAATAGGGGGGAGAAGAGGAATACGTGAACAGGAAGAGTCCAAGAGGGGTAGTAGAGGAAAGGAGTAGAGAAATAGGAGGAATTTGAGGTGTACAGGAAGAGGAAGAGAAGAACATAAGGAAGAAGGGGAGGTGTACAAGAAATATACGAAGGGGGTACATGAAGAGGAAGAAGAGAAAAGGATGAAGAAGGGAGGAACAGGGGCGAAATGTAGTATAAGAGAAGGAATAGAGGTAATAAGGAAAATTGGGGGAGATAAGTACCTGTGGTGGCGCCAGCAAGCACGGATGGAAGCAGCCAACAGCTAGGTTGAGCGGCTTCATCAACAGCTCCATGATCGACGGCTACCGCCGCAAGCGTCTTTGTCGGCAGCGGCTGGCAAAGCTCCTAACAACAGCGGCAGCCAGAAAAGCTCCCAGAACCAGCGGTGGTGACCGGAGAAGGCTCTCCATCACCGCTGCTTTCGTCTTTCTTTAGCGCCGGGAGTTGGGGGTATCGGGGCATCGGGACGAGGGGTCGGGGTTTTTTTGAGGGGTTTTCCCCTAGCCAGCACGTGAGTGCACTTAACAGGGAAAGAAAGCTGACCGGCCGGTTGAGTGAAACTGGACCGGTTCAGCGGTTCGCCGGTTTGACCGTCCGGTTCGTCGATTATTGACCGAGTCTGCCTCACTAGCGGGTCTGTAGCTCACCCGGACTGGCCAACCCACCGGTTCCCGGTTCAACCGGTTGAACCGGCCGGTTCGGTTTGGTTCTGACAACTATGATAATGTCCCGCTAGCTTTCATTTCTGAGGTCACATGATTTGTAATGATAGTGCACAGAATTCGCAATACCACCAAGATATTTTATATATATGCCATTACAATCACACCTCTAACTACATTGTTGCCTCCTCTAGGCTCTAGCTACAAAAGCACACAACCAAGAACAATGCTTGAGTTTATCCATGAGTATGCATTAATCACTAGTAGGCAAATAGAAAACACATTAACACAAATATGCTTATATAAAAATGTGCAACAGAAAGTAAATCATGTTAGTTTCAACAAGGTATTGGCTCTCCTATATATAGGAATCTAGGGATACATGAGTACATTTAAGTGGGTAAACATATCCCAACTTAAGTGCACTAATAAATAAACATAGAATATAAAGACAACGGACCTAAGCCCAATTAATCGATGACCAATTAAACTAACACTCACCCTCAAGCTGGAGAGTAGACATTTTGTAGTCCCAGTCATGGTATTAGAAATCATCAACATTGGGCGAAATGTGACCGATTTTGTCTGTGTTGAACATTTGGCAATGTTGAACCCATGTAAGCATCCCCATTCCACAACATCCTCGACATTTAGGGCCTTTTCGACCAAGTTGGCCCAAGCCCATTCAAAAATTCCCCAACTTCCTCAACATCAGTCGAAGTTGGCAACATTCTCCTGCTATTTTGCAGAGTTTGTTGTGTTAGAGGGACAAAGTGTTGAGCTTGAGGTAAGATAATTTTGATGTTATTTTTATTATTCTAAGCTAATATTAGTAGATCTACCTCCTCTCTACTAGATCTACCATAGATTTATATCATTTTTATGTAATTTGTTTATCTTCATAAATTTTATATTGAAGAACTTTGTAGTCTGGAGACAACTATAGATAACCGTGTGCGTGTTTTTACATATGTAAACCTATATGTATGGCTATATAAACATGCAATGTGTTTTTTAGCTAGATTTGATGAAGTCATGTCGATTTTCATCACAAAATCACTGCCTTGGCCTAATGTTTGCCAAAGTTGCTTCGAAGTTTAGTTGAAAAAACATCAAAGTTTCCTTGATGTTTTCACAAACTTCCACTTCATTACTTGTTGAAGTCGACTCAGAGTCGACGTCTTGTTCCATGGTCCCAGCTTGACACATGTATGTTGAAAAAGAGTTTGAGAAAGAGGCTTGTTCATGATGTCAATGATTTGATCTTTAATTTGTATATGAGGAGTCACAATCCTTTTCGTTTTGACTAGGTCTCTTACAAAAGGGCAGTCGACCTAAATGTATTTGTAAGCTCATGAAATACATGATTGTTGGTGATGTGGATTGCAGCCTTGTGTCACTGTACAAAGTAGCTAGAGTTCAAACAGGAATTCCAAACTCGATCAGAATGGATTATACTCATTGTAAATCACATCACGCACGAGCCGTAGCCTGATATTCAGCTTGAGTACTAGAGCGAGCGACCAGAGATTGTTTCTTGCTTCTTTAGGCCACAGGATGGTTGCCTAACATGATGCAAAAACCAGATGTGGTACGGCAATCTTGATCATCACGTGTCAAATCAGCATCTACATACCCAAAAATAGTAATAGCATTTGTTTAGAATGACTGCATAATAGTCCTCTTCCTGCAACGCTCTTGAGGTAGTGTAGGATTCTTTAAATGTTGCACTAGTGAGCTTGAAGTAGCTCACTCATATGCTAAATGACTACCCAGGCTGCATAGGTGATGGCAGGTCGAGGGATCATCAAAATAAATCAATTTTCTAACAACTCGAAGATATTTTTCTAGATCAGGAAAGAGCTCCTCATGTGGAGCCTTTGTCTGATATTCCATCGAAGTGGAGACCCGATTGACATTTGTCATCCTAGTCTTATGAAGTAAGTCCACGACATAAAATTGTTGGAACAAGTTGATCCCCATGGTGGAGAGAAGGATCTCTATGCCAAGAAAGTACCACGGTTTCCCAAATCCTATGTATGAAACTGAGCTTGCAAAGATTGCTTCAAGCTGAAGATACTACTTGTGTCATCACTAGTGATCACAATGTCATTTACATATATAGTAAAGAGCATGTATCCTTTTGAGGGCGGAGAAGAGAATAGTGAATGATCCATAGCAAATCTCTGAAACCCCAGCTTTTCAAGGATTGTTCTTGGTTAATTGAACCAGGCTCCAGGAGATTGCTTAAGGTCCTACAAGGAATGATGAAGATGGCAAACCTTGTGAGAAGACGCCCCTCAACAATAAATCTAGAAGGTTGTTGCATGTAGACTTCCTCCAAGAGATCGCCATGAAGAAAAAGCATTCTTGATATCTAACTAAAATAGGGGGCCAATCAAGATGGGCTACCAAGGAGATCAGGATGCGGAGAGAAGCAATCCTTATCACTAGAGAGAAGGTTTCAAATAGTCTACGCCAAGGTTAGAGTAAAACCTTTAACAATCATTCATGCCTTTAGTCACACAACAGTGCCATCAAAAAATGTTTGACCGAGAATACCCGATGAGATATAAAGCCAATATGTTGATAGAATTATTCAACTCATATTAGCCAACAAGGAGGACAACAACCATAATAATTGTAAAGCTTCAACTAGGTACGTAAATCATAATTGTCTCAAGCTTCATGAACACTCACTCATAGACCACTGCATCACTGCTTATGTACTACATCCTATCGTCCTACCTACAGGCTTTCCTACCATCCTAGACCATATTATGTTTGTGTTGAGAATAAGATTATATTGAATTGAATGCAATGGGATGAATACAAGACTGGATGCCCTCTCCTTTATATAGGAGAGAGGAGACGCCCTAAGACTTAGGACGCAAGTAATCTAAATGGGCTGAGATACAAAAGCCCACTAACTAATTAACCTATTAACTAAATAAGCTAATATAGACTCTCTTAACACTCCCCCTCAAGCTGGAGCATGGGTGAAACACATGTCCAAAGCTTGGAGGTTACAAGACTCGATAAAACGATAAAAGAAAGGATAAATGAAAGATAAAAGATAAATATCACTCCCCATACAAAAATTGATACTCCCCCTTAATTAATACTCCCCTTGAATCATACGATGGCGTCTCTTTTCTTTGAAATTGTATTCTGCAGGCTGGAGATCCTCGAGCTCTGATGAAGGTCTTTTGGAGTGCATCAGGAATGAAGAGCATCTGAAGAATGGAACTTGATACTACAGCAGTAATTCGCCACTTGGAGCAGACGATCCTCAACACCATCACTACGTCATCTTCATTGGATTACGTACTTAACGCGGCACGAACGCGAATGCCCAATGTCGATTTAGCAATAGCAGAATCTTTGAATTGTCTGAGAAGACGTGCATAACGTGGCACGAACACGAACGGACGATGTATTGATGATACGACGCAGGTACCATAAAACTCTGATGCATGAACCTTGGAGGCTTGATGGGATATCAAGGAAAGTCCCAAGTAGATCAGCAATAGGTTATATCGAAATAGCATATGCGGCTCAGAGAAGACATGATGAAGTAGCTCGGTGAAGATAAACTGGATGAATCAACCTTGCAGAAGTAGATTGGCAGGCTTGTTGAGCTTCTAAAAATATGAAGAAGCACCCATCTGTCTCATGTGAATGCAGCTGAAGTACACCATCAACACCTGACGTACATAACGCCGTATGAACGAGGATAGCGCGGTGTTGACGTTGAATGAAGTTCCTTCAATGTTGTCTAGAAGTAGAGAACGGATGTGTTGAACAATGCGAAGCTCCATGAAGATAATAGCCTGGAACATATATAGCCTGAATACATATATCATCTCTTCTCATACATATTCTCTAACACTCTCTCTCATGGTCTCTCTCATACATAATCTCTCACACTCTCTCTCATGGTTTCTCTCTTCTCATCTCTTCCTCTCCTCTCTATCCCCCCCCCACACACCAAATACTACGAGAGTGAGTGTTTGGTGTGGAGAAGTGGATATATGCCCCCCCCGCACTGTGGAAAGGATACACACATGATATGGGTGGGTGGGAAAGCAATTGGTGGATTAGAGAGGATTTTGCGATATGGAGATGTGTAATATGTGGAGAATGAAACTGATAACCAGAGAGTATGTTAAATGGGTCGATGTAAGATCTAAGTAGAAAATTAAATGGATCTAATCCTGACCCAAAAAGGGGATTTGTTTGGCCCGTTAGGGCAAAAAAAATTGGGCTGCGGGGGCGGAGCCCCCGTGAAAAATCTGATTAGGCTTAAATTGGATCCGATTAGCAAAAGATAGGACCGATTAAGGATCTGAATAGCTTCAGGCATATTGTATAGGGGGTAGTAAAAATATTGGGGTTGTTTGGTAGCGATGGAGAGTGTTGGGTGATCGCCCGCGGTAGTCAACAGCTTAATGGGCATAGATAATGGATGGCGGCAGCAGTTTGGCTGAGTAGTGGTTGATCGGATTGGCTGATGGCTAGTGCCAACCATAGCTGTAGCAGCAAGATGACGAGCAGTAGATGGTTGGATTGTGTCGCCCAGTTGATGTAGCACTTGGTCGCAACTAAGGAGATGATATTGGTCTCCTGCATGGCTCCGGAGATATTACAGGCCATGAGGCCGCATGCAGAGCCAAGGGCAGAGCCTCTCCATGAGCGGCGACAAAGGTTGATGTTGAGGACGTCGGCGCGATGCAAGGGTAGAGGCGATGGCCACTGTGATTTGCGGCGGTGTTATCTGTTGTTGTCCGGCAGCTATTGCTAATAGACGGCGCAAATTGCTACGACGGTGTCGGCTATTGCGGAAGACGGAGCCGGTTGGACGGATAGTGATGGCGTTAGGGAGCGGCGACGTTGCTGCTGAATACGGGCAACACTTGTGCGGGATGCAGCGACTCTTCGACAAAGAAGATAGGTGATGTTGGTCGGCAGACTGATGGTTGTTGGCCGACGGATGGCGGAGGTGACGATGGCGTCAGGTACGTGATGGCCGGAAAGGAGATCATCGGTGGTCAGCTTTGGATTTGGAAAACATAGATTACATGTCGGGAATTAGCGCTGACGTACAAATCTATGTGAAAGTGGGAGAAAAAGAGCCATGGAGGCCGGAAGTGCCTAGCGGGCAGCCGGTCTAAGCCATGGTGACGGCGATGGCCGCTCGCAGGCGGGCTCTCCCCCTGTTATTCCCTCTCAAAGAGAGGCGGCGGCCAACCTCGGGCTGTGTTTTTCGGCAGCTAGGAGAGGAGGGAAGCGGAGGCGGCTAGGGTTCCCTTAAGAGCGAACACGCTCTGATACCATGTTGAGAATAAGATTATATTGAATTGTATGCAATGGGATGAATACAAGACTGGATGCCCTCTCCTTCATATCGAAGAGGGGAGACGCCCTAAGACTTAGAACGCAAGTAATCTAAACGGGTTAAGATACAAAATCCCACTAACTAATTAACCTATTAACTAAATAGGCTAATATAGACTCTCTAACAGTTTGCATGAACTTAACTCAATTCATTTCACCATTGAATTTGACATCGAAATCCCCATTGAAACAATTCAGATTTCTTCACTCTCGTTGAAATCCCTATTGCCAACAATATCATGACCATAGTTATCAGAACCGAACTGAACCGGCCGGTTGAACCGGGAACCGGGAACCGATCACTCTACCGGTTCGGTTCCCTCCCAAAGCCGGAAATGAAGTTTGACCGGCATCAAACCGGTGAACCGACCGGTTGAACCGGTGAACCGGTCCGGTTTTAGCCCAACCGGCCGGTTCTCTCACTTAGCAAATAGACGTATTGTTGCTACCATTTTTCGTTATTTAATCTTGAATACTACATAAATGTTGGTATATGTACGTTCAAGAATACAGAATATTTGCTATTTGGTCTGTTTATCAAGTTATTGTGAGAAGTTATGCTATTATTCATGTTTCATAACTTTTGCAGGGATATTTTCCGTGAGTATCAAAGACATTTATATATTTTTAAACTATTAGTGACGTCATGCTGACGTCACCGGTTGAACCGGTCAGACAACTAGTTGAACCAGTGAACCGAGAACCAGAGGCCTCACCGGTTCGCTGACCGGTTCGGTTCTGACAACCTTGATCATGACCAATTGCAACAATGGCACCCATATTTACTACAATCCACATGACTCTAAGCATTCAATTAACATTCTAAAATACAAAGATGGTTTGCATTAGATTGGTGAAACAAGTACAAAAGACTCTCTTATATAGGAGAGAGTAGGAAAGATCTAGAAACAGGAATATTCTAGAACAAGGAAAAGGACTAATGGGGCAATTGACTATTAGTATATATATTTTACTGTGTTGTGTTGTTTCTTACTTAGTGTATTTTTGGCCTTTGTCTTTGTAGTCTCTTGTACTTTCATCCCATATTGCCTAGCTCTACTCTATGTCTCACTCTCTTGTCTTATAAAAGAGAGGATCATGTACTTGTTTTATTCACTCAATAAGAAATAACCTTTAGTATTCTAGATGGTATCAGAGCCTCTCGATCCTCCCTAAACCCCTCCCTCCTAAACCCTAACACCATGCCCACTTAACCCTAGCCGCCACCTCCCCTTTTCTTTTCTTTTTTTCCTTTTTCTTCTTTGTTGCCGCCACCCCCCCTCCTATCGCCGTCGGCCCCCTCTTCCCCTGCTGTTGTTGCCGCCCACCTCCTCCACCCCACCAACCCTTCTCCCCGCTATCCCTTCTCCACCAAAAACCGCCGCCACCATCTCCACCTCTACCACCAGCCCGCCGCCTCCTCCTGCCCCCCCTTCTACCGTCGCTGCCACCCATCTCTCCACCTGCCACCCTCTTCTCCACAGCCTACCACCACCTTCCTAACTCTCCTTCATCACCACCTTCTTCATCCCTTATCCTATCCCATCCCGTTGACCACCCCATCCACCCATCCTCTTCCCGTTGGTCTCCAGACAGCTTCGGACACTTTCCAGTTCTGGCACGTTGAAGACGTAAACTCAGTTCTGCTCTCTGCCTGCCTACGCCTCATGGTAGGGTAATTTTTCCTCCATGTTGGTGTAGGTTCTTTTATATTCCTTGTTGCCCCTACGTGGGTTCATGAGATCTGATGCTTGGATCTCCTATCTTCTACCTATAGATCTGCCCATGTATCGGGCTTCTGCTGCTATCTGCCTCTATTGACTGCTACGTCAACCTTCTGCTTGCTACTGCTGCATGGGCCCTTGGTTCACGCTGCCTCCTTTTGTCATGGCGACCTCAGACGTTCCCCGCAACTTGTGTGTCACCACTGTCAAACTGGATGGCTCCAACTATCACTTATGGGCAGCCTCCTTTGAACTCTACGTCAAGGCTCAAGGATGCTTCTCGCATCTGTCTACCAAAGGTCCAGCGACTCCTGCTCCAGATGCTGATGACAAGACGAAACAGGCCTATGATCTTTGGTGTAAAGAAGATTATGGCGTCATGACCTGCTGGTCAATAGTGCATTGCCCAAAATCAGCCAACCTTTGCTCCGCCTGAAGACGGCCAAGGAAATATGGGATCAACTTTCCCATGTGTATTCTCACCAACAGAATCAGAAAAAGGTGTTCGAGATCTTCAAAAACTTGGCCAAACTGAAGTACTCGGCTACTGATTCTGTGGAGGACTACTATAATCAATGCTCTGCGCTCTGGGATGAGTTCGAGGTCTATCACCCCCTATCATCAGATATTACTGAGATACAGCGCCAGCGCAATGAGTTACAGCTAGTCCAGTTTCTTGCTGGCATGCCATCATCCTTTGTGGGGGTAGTCGATCAAATCCTTTCTAGTGATCCTCTTCCTACCCTACGCGATGTTCTGAAGCGTGTGCAACGCCTTCCCTCTGTCTCTCAAACACTTCCCGATACTTCTGATAGGACAGCCCTCGTTGTTAGGACTGGCGAATCCTTCCGTGGACGTGGTCGCGGTCGAGGACACAGTCGTGGACGATCCTCTACTGGTCCAGGACGGGGGTCCTCCTCTACTGCTGATGCTACTGACCAACGCTATTGCACCTTCTGCAAACGGATTAATCATAATGAAGACCATTGCTGGATCAAACATGGGAAACCTGCATGGGCAAACCAAGTCACATCTGAGCAGCCTGACACTACTGCCTCCTCTACTGCTCTACCATCTGCCGATTAGATCAGATTGGAATTTGAGAAACTGTTTCAAGCATGTTTGGCCTTATCTATGGAGACTTCCACTGATGGAAGTACTGCTCTCCTAACCCAGTCTGATAAAAACACTTGGGTGATGGACTCTGGTGCGGCCTCCCACATTATTGGCAATCCTACCTTGTTTTCTACTTTGCATAAAACTACTACTATTCCTCCGGTTACTCTAGTTGATGGTTCACAAACGCATGTATCTGGTTTTGGCAATATCTGTACTTCTGGCCACCTACCTCTGCGCTCTGCATTATACGTTCCTAAATTTCCAATTAATTTATTATCTATCAGTCGGACTGTTATGAGTCTGCGTTGTTCTGTAACATTTGACCCAGATGGTGTTATCTTTCAGGATCTGCGTACGAGGACGAAGATTGGTTCGAACCACGAGGGACCAGATGGCTTATACTACCTGGATGTACCGAGGACTGTTGCGCTTCTGACTTCTTCTGTGACGGGCATCCAATGGCACTATCTGTTGGGACATCCGTCAGCAGCCCAATTGAAGCACATTCTACCTGCTATTTCTAATTTTATTTTTCATTGTGAAACTTGCCAATTAGGCAAACAGACTAGGTCAAAAAAATTATGTATTGGCTCAAAACAACTTTTTGATATAATGCATGTTGATATTTGGGGTCCATGTTCTGTTCCTAATGTCTCTGGTTTCCGGTATTTTATGAGTTTTATTGATGACTTCTCTAGAACTACCTAGATATTCCTGTTGAAAGATCGGTCTAACATTCTTGATACTATTACTGCCTTTTTTTCTGAAATACGTACCCAGTTTAGTAAACCTATAAAAATCTTTCACACTGACAATGCCCTTGAATTCATGCAAGCCTCAGTCAGTCCTTTTTGTCGCAAACATGGTACTATTTACCAAACCTCATGCGCTATACTCCGCAACAAAATGGAGTTGTTGAACGCAAAAATCAGCATCTTCTTGAAGTTGCTCGCACTCTTTTGTTTCACTACCATGTTCCCCACTGTTTTTGGCCCGAAGCTATTTCTACTACATGTTATCTTATCAATCGCATGCCATCTTCTGTTCTTGACAATCAAGTTCCATATCAAATTCTATATCCAATTGCTCCGTTTTTTCTGTCCCCCCTCGGATTTGTGGAAGCACCTACTTTGTTAAAAATTTGCGTCCTGGATTAACTAAACTTGATCCCCGAGCCATCAAATGTGTCTTCTTAGGGTACTCTAGGACTCAAAAAGGGTACCGCTGCTATGACCCGGTTGGAAAGAAGTGGATGGTCTCAGCTGATGTCGTCTTCTTTGAGCATATGTCGTTATATTCCTCTGCTGGTTCTGCCTTAATATCAGATTTATTTGCGGATATACCTTTACCGCTGATTGATGCGTCTGATTCATCGAATACCACTCTTGTTGATGCTCCTCCACTGAAGGTTTATCAAAGAAGACCAAGGCTCCAGCTCCCTCCATGGCCCATCCAGAGAAAAGTTTGACTAAAAATCACAAAAAGCCTTTTTCTTAGGATATTCAACTTCTAGCAAAGCATTTAGAGTTTACAATACCATCTCTAGAAAAGTTGAAGAATCCATTCACATTACTTTTCATGAAGAACAAAAACAAAGTGATAACATAGTTGATATTACTCATCAAATTGAAGATCTAACCATATCAACTAAAGATGATCAAAATGTTGAAAATGATCAACAAATTGAGACACAACAACCCATCCCTAGACTCATTGAGGATCATCCTCAAGAACTAATCATTGGAAATTCTAAGGATAAAGTAAAAACTCGATGGCAGATCCACCTCCATCCCAGATATTTTCGGACTTAGATATACCTATCAGCTTACGCAAAGGTACTTGGACTTATACACAACACCGCATTGGGAATTTATGTACCACTGATCACTTGGGGACTAATTTTTCAAATTTCACATCTGCTCTTTCTGTTGTATCTATTCCTAAGAATGCTTCTCAGGCTCTTAAGCATCCAGCTTGGCGTCAGGCCATGGAATCTGAAATGCAAGCTCAAACTGAACGCAACACTTGGCAATTAGTTGATCCTCCTACTAGTTGTTCACCGGTTGGCTGTCGATGGGTTTTTACGATCAAATATCAGACTGATGGAACTATTGAACGTCTCAAAGCTCGTCTTGTTGCCAAAGGCTATACCCAGACATATGGCGTGGATTACTTTGAGACCTTCTCACCTGTTGCTCGTCTGAACTCGGTTCGTGTACTTATTTTTGTGGCTGTTAATTCTGACTGGCCTTTATTTCAGCTCGATGTCAAGAATGATTTTTTATATGGTGATCTGCATGAGGTATACATGGAACAACCTCCTGGTTTTGTGCTTCAGGGGGAGTCCTCAAAAGTTTGTCGTCTGCGCAAAGCAATTTATGGACTGAAGCAAAGCCCCTGTGTTTGGTTTGATAAGTTGAGCTCTATTCTTCAAAAATTTCAGTTTCGTCGTTCTCAGTCTGATCATTCTGTATTTATCAAACACACTGTCTCTGGGCTTGTTATCTTGATTGTTTATGTTGATGACATTATATTATCCGGGAGTGACCTTGTAGGTATTCAGGCTACTAAACGCTACTTGGAAACTCATTTTGTCACTAAAGATTTAGGTACACTGCGGTACTTTCTTGGGATTGAAGTGTCTCGGTCATCTTCTGGGTTGTGCTTATCTCAGCGCAAATATGTTCTGGATCTTCTATCTGAAACAGGTCTTCTTGGAGCCAAACCTGCTAGTACCCTGTTGGACCAGAACACTAATTGGGATGACGAGACTTCTCCTCCTTATCCTGATCATCATCGGTATCGCCGCATGGTCGGGAAGCTTATATACCTTACTGTCACTCGAGCTGATATCACATCTGCAGTTGGCCTGGTTAGCAGGTATCTGGATAAACCAAAACAATGTCACTGGGATGTTGTCTGCCATATTTTAAAATATCTAAAAAGTTCTCCTGGGAAAGGTCTTCTGTATAAGAAACATGGCCATTGTAACCTTGTTGGGTATTCTGACTCTGACTACGCTGGGAGCAAAATAGATCGCCGATCTACTTCTGGTTACTGCACGTTTATAGGTGGTAACTTGGTTACCTGGCGCAGCAAGAAACAAACAGTTGTTACTCGTTCTAGTGCTGAAGCAGAATATCGAGTCATGGCTCATAATACATGTGAAGTCTTCTGGGTCTGTGGCCTTCTGAAAGATTTTGGTATCTCTCATTCCAATTCTATTCCTATGTACTGTGACAACAAGGCTGCTATCTTTATTGCGAGTAATCCTACATTTCATGAACGTACTAAGCACATCGAAGGTGACTGTCATTTTGTACGAGAAGTTGTCTTATCTGGTCAAATATCTACGCCTTGTACACATACTTCCGATCAAGTTGCAGATATCTTCACCAAGATTCGTCCGAAGACTCGATTCACTGCTCTGATTGACAAGCTGGGCACGATTGATATCTATGCTCCAGCTTGAGGGGGAGTATTAGTATATATATTTTAATGTGTTGTGTTGTTTCTTACTTAGTGTATTTTTGGCTTTTGTCTTTGTAGTCTCTTGTACTTTTATCCCATATTGCCTAGCTCTACTCTATGTCTCACTCTCGTCTTATAAAAGAGAGGGTCGTGTACTTGTTTTATTCACTCAACAAGAAATAACCTTTAGTATTCTAGATCAACAAAGGCCCATAACAAAATAAAAATAAAGCCAGGAAAATATATATACAAATACTCCCCCTCAAGCTAGAGTGTAGATGTCAATCATGCCCAGCTTGGCTATCAGAATCTAGTCTTTGGAAGAATTTTGGTGAAAATATCTGCAACTTGATCGCAGTTGGTGTATAAGGTGTAGAAATCTGACCAGACAAGACAGCCTCCCGAACAAAATGGCAATCAACTTCAATGTGGTTGGTGTGTTCGTGGAAGGTGGGGTTGATGGCAATGAAGATAGAAGCCTTGTTGTCATAGTGCATAGGTATGGATGGAGCAACGGAAATACCAAAATCTCGCAGAAGACTGTGTACCCAGAAAAGTTCACAAGTGGTGTGAGTCATGGCTCGATATTCTGCTTCAATACTTGAGCGAGCAACTACAGCTTGCTTCTTGCTTCGTCACGTTACCAAGTTACCACCTATAAAAGTACAGAATCAGAGGTAGATCTCCGATCTATCTTGCTTCTAGGATAATCAAAATCAGAGTATCCAATACGATTACAATGGCCATGTTTCTTATACAGCAGACCTTTGCCAGGAGAACTTTTCAAATACTTCAGAATATGGCAGACAACATCCCAATGGCATGGATGGGGCTTATCCAAATATTTACTTACGAGACCAACAGCGGAAGTGATATCAACCCTAGTAACAGTAAGGTAGATGAGTTTTCCAACCATTTTGTGATACTGATGATGATCTGGATATGGAGGATAAGTGTCGCCATCCCAATTAGTGTTGGGATCCAAAGGTGTATTAGCAGGCTTAGTCCCAGGCATTCATGTCTCTGATAGGAGATCCAAAACATATTTGCGTTGTGACAAACAAAGACTAGAGGAAGAATGAGACTTCAATTCCCAGAAAATACCTTAGTTTGCCTAAATCTTTGGTAAGAAAGTGATTTTCCAAGTATGTCTTAGTAGCCTGAATGCCTGCATAATCGCTTCGAGATAAGATAATGTCATCAACATAGACAATGAGAACTACAAGACCAAAGGTAGTTTTCTTAACAAACACTGAATGATCAGATTGAGAGCGACGAAAGTCAAATATCTGAAGAATAGAGCTAAGCTTGTCAAACCAGGCTCAGGGGCTTTGCTTAAGGCCATAAATAGCTTTGCAACAAACTTTGGAAGACTCCCCCTGAATTTCAAAACTGGGAGGCTGCGCCATGTAAACCTCCTCATGCAGATCTCCATACAGAAATGCATTTTTGACATCTAGTTGAAATAAGGGCCAATCAGAATTTACAACCACAGAGATAAGGATACGAATAGAATTCAGGCAAGCTACAGGAGAGAAAGTCTCGAAGTAGTCAACTCCATATGTCTGAGTGTAGCCCTTAGCTACCATGCGAGCTTTGAGTCATTCAATGGTACGATCTGGTTGATATTTGACTACGAAAATACACTTGCAACCAACCGATGAACAGCTAGGTGGTGCATCAACCAAATCCCAAGTATGTCTATCAGTGAGGGCCTGCATTTCAATTTCCATGGCTTGACGCCATGTTGGGTGTTGGAGAGCCTGAGCAGCATTCTTAGGATTAGTAGTAGCACATAAAGAAGGAAGTGAAATTTGCAAAAGTATTTCCCAAATTAGTAGTGTAGAAATTCTCAATGGGATGTTGCGTGCAAGAGCGAGTGCCTTTGCGTAAACTGATAGGAATGTCTAACTCAGAAAATACATGAGATGTTGGTTGATCTGCTGATGAGGTTGGAAGACTTGGTTGGGCCATAGAGGGATTTGGTACCTTTGGTCTTCTCTGGTAGAGTTTTAAAGGAGGAGCCGACACAACAGTGCTATCTGATAGGGCATTATCAACAGGCATAGGTAAAGGTGTTTCTGTCAGTAAATTAGACGTCAAGGCAGATCCAGCAGAGGAGTAGAACGGCATATGTTCAAAAAAGACAATATCAGCCGACACCATTCATTTCTTAGTAACCGGGTCAAAGCAGCGGTACCCTTTGTGTCTGAGAGTACCCCGGGAAAATACACTTGGTAGCACGAGGATCCAGTTTAGTAAGGTCGGAACGCAATTTTTTCACAAAACACGTACTCCCGAAAATACGAGCTACGATGAACAGAGGAGCATCCGGGTATAAAGTCTGAAAAGGTACTTGATTGCCAAGAACAGAAGATGGCATGCGGCTAATCAGATAACAAACAGTTGAAACCGCTTCTGGCCAGAAACCATGAGGAACATGATAGTGAAAGAGAGTGTAGGTGTCAATTCGTGCGTTCAGCAATGCCATTCTATTGGGGTGTATAAGCACAAGAGGTTTGGTGAATAGTACCCATTTTGTTGCAAAACAGATTTACTGACCTTTGCATGAATTCAAGGGCATTATCAGTTCGAAAGATTTTAATGGGTTTACCAAATTGGGTATGTATCTCAGCAAAGAAAGTGGTAATAGTATCAAGAATATGAGATTTGTCTTTTAATAAAAACAACTAGGTGGTTCTAGAAAAGTCGTCAATAAAACTCATAAAGTATCGATATCCAGAAATACTAGCAACAGAGCATGGTCCCCAAATATCAGCATTCGCGATATCAAATGATGCTTTTGAGCTAATACAGTTTTTCCTGGTAAAAGTAGACCAGGTTTGTTTCCCTAACTGACATGTTTCACAATGAAAAACTGACTCAGAAATATCAGGTAATAAATGCTTCAGTTTTGCCGGTGAAGGGTGCCCCAAGCGGTAATGCCATTGAATGTCGGTCACAGATGTAGTCAGGTAAGCCGTCATCTTCGATGCATCCAAATAGTAGAGCCCATCTGGTCCCTCATGGCCCGAACCAATCTTCATCCTCGTGCGCAAATCCTGAAAAATAACACCATCCAGGTCAAAGGTAATTGAGAATTGTAAGATCTTAACAGTTCTACTCACAGATAACGGGTTGATAGGAAATTTAGGAACAAAGAGTGTTGAGTTCAACATAAGAAGACTAACAGTATAGATATTTCCTATTCCGAAAACAGATGTTTGAGAACCATCAGCTAGGGTGACAGGCGAAATGGCAGCAGTTTTATGCAAGGTAGAAAATAAAGATCGATTGCCAGTAATATGAGAGGTGGCACCCGAGTCAATAACCCATTTATGTTTACCAGACTGTGCAAGAGCAGCAGATTGTGTCAGAAGAGCAGAACCGCCAGTAGAGGAGGTCTCAGCAGAAGAGGCCACGCGAGCTTAGAGTAACTTCTCAAATTCAGATCTGATCCAATCAACAGATAGCGGGGCAGACGGAGAGGCAGAGGTAGGGTTGGTCGGAAGAAACCTGATTTGCCCAAGCAGGTTTGTCGTGCTTGATCCAGCAGCGGTCTTCAGTATGATTTGTGCGCTTGTAAAAATTACAAAAATGTGGTTCAGTAGATGAGTCAGCGCCCGAGGAGTACGAGCCAAGACCAGCACCTGGAGTAGAGCGACCTCGACCACGGCCACAACCACGGCCACGTCCACGGAAAGATTCTCCAGATCGAACAGCTAGAGCAGCATTGTCAGAAAATTCAAGAGTCGCCTGAGATACATAAAGCAAACGTTGCACGTGTTTCAGAACATCACGTAAGGTGGGCAACGGATCACTAGAGAGAATCTGATCTACGACACCCGCACAGGAGGATGATAGGCCAACAAGGAATTGAACGAGTTGTAGTTTATTCTGTTGTCTTTGTGCTTCCTTAATATCTGAGGATAGGGGATGATACACCTCAAACTCATCCCAAAAGGACACAGCATTGATTGTAGTAATCTTCAATGGCATCTGAGGTAGAATAATCCTTGGCCAGGTGTTTGAAAATATCAAACACCTTGGGATTCTGTTGATGAGAATAGACGTGGGAGAGTTGATCCCACATATCCTTAGCCATGCGCAGGCGCAGAAGGGATTGGCTGATTTTGGGTTTGGCACTGTTGACCATCCAGGTTATAACCCCAGAGTCGTCCTTGGACCACAGGTCATACGCCTGTTTAGTATTGTCATTAGCGGTAGCAGTCGGTTCCGTCGGCCCGGTAGTAGTCATATGGGAATAGCACCCTTGAGCTTTGACATACAATTCAAAGGAGGTTGCCCAGGTGTGATAGTTAGAGTCGTCCAACTTGGTAGTCGTCACACCGAGATTGCGAAGCGGATTGGAGGACGCCATGGGAGGTCACAGAATACAGGACGACACAGCAGACAATAGTGGTAGGCCAGAGCAGGAATCACGTAGCAGTCCGCATACAGAGCAGTAGGCATGTAGCAGCAGCAGGCACGTAGCAGTCAACAGACAGAGCAGCAAGCTCGCAGCAGTAGTAGGCACATAGCAGATGAAAGTAGTAGAAACCCGATCATAGGGGCAGGTCTAAAGATACCCGTACACGGGCATAAGATAGCAGAAGAAGATTTGATGCATCAGATCCCAGAAACCCACATCGGGGCAGTAGTAGATATAGGAAACCTACGCCAACATGAAGGAAAACCTTATTCCATCATGAGGCGTAGGCCGAGACACAGCAAGATCCGATTACGCCTTCAACGTGCGATAACTGGAAAGTTATCGGAGACGTCCGGAGATTGGCAGGAAAAGAAACGAGTTGTGGTGGAGGCTAGCCGGAGGGAGAAATGGTGGGGAAAAGAGGGAAGGGAGAAGAGGGGGTGGAAGAGGGCTGAGTGGAGAAGGTGGTGGCTAGCCAGAGGAGAGGGACATGAGCAGGGGTTGTTGGATGGAGTGGGGAGGGCGACGGGCGGGGAGGGGTTGATGGTGGGTGGCGGTGGGTGTGGGTGGAGGAAGAAGGGGCGGCGGGTGGTGGAGAGGTGGCGGAAAGGAGGACGGCATGGGTTGAGCAGTAACGGCTGGTGGGGGGGGGGGGGGGGGGCGGCGGCTGGTGAGGAGCTGAGAAGAGAGAGGGGAAGAGGGGTGATGGCTAGGGTTTATGTGGACATAGGTTAGGGTCGGGGTTTAAGGAGGATCAGCCCGCTCCAATACCATCTAAAATACAAAGATGGTTTGCATTAGATTGGTGAAACAAGTACAAAAGACTCTCTTATATAGGAGAGAGTAGGAAAGATCTAGAAACAGGAACATTCTAGAATAAGGAAAAGGACTAATGGGCTAATAGACAAAGGCCCATAACACAATAACAAAATAAAAATAAAGCCAGGAAAATATATATACTAATAAACATAAAAAGAATCATCAATTTGAATCTTTAATAAGAATTGTTGTAGTGTGTTGAACTTTTGAAACCGATTCCAACGAAGTGTTTGAGCCAAAAAAAAACTTTTTAATAGACAAGCCATACTAAATTCGATTTCTATTTGCATAACCAGATTTACACAGTGATAGCAACTCTTGTTTTAGATTTCCATGATTTGTGAAACACAAAAATAATGATAAATGTTACAGATTACTCACGACTAAGCTGATAATGTCCTCCATAGACCTAGCAGAAAAACATTTGTTGACTGTTTGAAGCCTGCAGGCAATGACCACGTGTTAGTTATGCTTAAATTCAGGACTGGCTGCAATGGGGAACCTAATGAATAAAGTCAAAATTTATTTAATAACTAGAGCAAATAAATATCATTTTGATGGGAACATAAGTTTGCCTTCAACGGAAGCTTAAAAAGCCTATATATAAGCACACAGACTGAGGCAACTCTGGCTGTAGCCAATGTGGGACCAAAAACATGGCTTAGAAAGCCCACTAATAACAACTCAAAAAGTTAAAAAAAACTAGACTAGCCCACAGGTCTAGTCAGTAACCGTACAATGGCATCTACGTACATCAAGCAGTCTATCGAAAGTAGGAAAAGAATATCCAAATTTTTGCATATCCAATTAAGTAATTCACTTTCTTACCTGTATAAAACACTATCTTCATCGGGTTGAACATCAATTGAGAATTCCTCTAATAATGCCCTGATAGCATCCTCATCTCCCGTATTAAAGTCTACCAAACGCTTTTCAAGTTCAGGGAACATCTGGATGCATTCAATTATGTTAGAAAAGAACCATAAGAATATTTAACTATTCAAATTAATAAGAAGATTCTCCAAATAGAAAACAAAGGATGTATCAAGAAAAAATCCAGTGTGTTTCCGGAAGAGTTACATTTATCCGATTGGTTTGTTGTAAGTGGCCTGTAAAACATGGGAACTCAAATTCCTTTCTAGGTTTGCCATGGCTGGTTTCATGTAAACCAGGAACTCGTGTTCCGGTGACTTCTGTGGAGTCCCATAAGAAAATATACAGCACAGTTACTGAGCTCACTACTAAAAAATGGAAAACAAGTTCCGGGCTTACTAACAGTATACCCATGATATTCTATAATTGGCTTTACAAAAGTCTAAAGCTATTACCATGCTTTCAATAAATACCCATGTTATGAACACAATGTGAACCTTTTACATTCGCACTTACAATGAGTTACATGGAAATGAACGGACTCAAGTTCTGGGAACTGAAATTAAGTTCCCAGAAAATGAGTTGCCTATTACTAGTTACAACAGACCAATTGTGGCTTGACAAACATGCAAGATTTGAGGCCCACATAATCAGTTCCAAAACCAGTCATTTGCCTTCGTATACAAGGTCGAAGATTGATATAAAAAAGCCAATATATTCAGCAATCTTACATCAGAAGGAACAAAGTGGGTTGCAAGTCCAGCAGCAACCATTTCCTTCCCAGTCAATCTCGCCCCAGTTAAAGCTAAATACTCCCCTGCGATTATTCCTTTTTCAGTATATTCCAACTTCATGGAATGAACAAAAGAAGAAATAAATGGGGGTTTGAGAATATCCACAAATACTATAAATTTTATGGAGGCTTACCCAGATGTCCCTGTAGGCGAGGAAGGATGTAGGAAAAGCTACAATCAGTATGAAGACCTACGCTTGCTTCAGGTAGAGCAAAAACCTGCAACATGGGGTCTGGAACTTCTCTCAAAGAGGCTAATAGTTCAAATAAACGATATCAGTTCAAACAGTTTGTAAATAAAAGTTTCTCCCAGTGAAGAATGAGCGGCTTGCTATAAAGATAGGTGACAAACTGCGAACTACTAATTAGTTGAAAAGAAATTAGAGAACACATTTCTTTAGCCTCCAGTGAACCTTGCTCATGTGGGACTGCAAGTAATGGACTGATGGAATGAACTGACTGGTTTTTTGCTGTCTAACAGACCCTTTGGAGACCATAAAATGATCTTCCCTAGCTGTTACAGCTAAAATATAATTTTAAAGAAGTGGTCTGACAAGCATGGAACCAGAGAAAATATAATAGAGGCACCAACTACCTGGCAGTAAGTTGATTCGGGGGGTCGAATAAGGTCAACTTTATTGTTTGAATGACAGAAGTATTATAGATGTCACCATCCAACTGCCATGTTTTACAATTATATTAGGGTTAATACACCATAATCATGCATAACATCTGTGAGTAAAATGTAAATCTATTCCGATGTCTCCATTATTCCATAAAAGAAACCTAATCTATCTGGGCTCGAGTAATTGTATACAATTCCACTCCAATCTCCTTCTACCTCTAGAATGCCAGACCCTCAGCTGTCATCATGGCCCTGGAATCCTCCCTATTATTCTTTTCCACCTTTGTCATCTACCATCCTGGGAGCAAACAGGGAGCACAGGGAGGAAAGAGGATGTGATGGGAGAATGAAGGAGATAGTGGTGGCTCTAGACAGCAAGGGCTTGGCAGCAAATGGGGACAAAGGAACAAGTTGAATGACTGGACGGAAGAGAGAAACAAGCCTTGATTATGTTGCCAGGAGAAAGAACAATGCTTACTTCTTCCTTTACCCAATGGTCGTAGTCTAATATGGATTTTCCAACAAGTTCTGATGAGACAAACTGGAATGTAAGAATTGTGCAGAAAATTTCAGGAATATCTGGAAAACGATTGGTAAAAGTGTGGCCAGCTAGTCAGGAAAAGATTTAAAAAACAAATTTGAACCAACTCAGAGATAATGAGTTTATGTGTGTGTTTATGTGTTATCATCTGCCAATGTAGCCTTGAATATATTTTACTGCTAACATAAGATAATGAACCATATCAAACGCAACGCATAAAAGCAGATAATTATAGTTGCTGACAATTATGTTATGATAGGCAAATGTTAAAAATGTCAACTACGTCAATGCAATTACCATATTCTAGGAACTTCTACCACCTCCCTCAAACCACAATTCTCTCTTCCCATCTTAAACCGTCATGCCATGCCTCCCCAACAACCAGCGGCCACCCCCGACCCACATGCCCCCTCCTATTACATACCTGATGACCAATGTTGCCCACTGTTATTGTTTGCAACAAAAGAAGCAAGGGTGAAGTCAAGAATCAAACAGGAGTTTCGGTATGAGGATGGAAGGGGGCACTAGGGAGAAGATGATGACAATGGGAGGAGAGCAGGGAGGAGCCCGACGAAATGGTTGTGCCCATTTATGGCGGCTAAGGAGTGGTCCTCTAAAGGTTGAAGATGAGGGATATATTTGGACTATGGCCGGGATGGAATAGTTTTATCTAATGAAGCTATGAGGTTTTGGATGATATCATTAAGATAGTTTCTAATTGAGAACTTATTGTGTAATTAACCCTTTCCAATTAATTGGGGTCCATCGTCCTTATTTGGGAGATAACATACACCAAAAGAAAAACAAATAAATGAACTAAGGGATCTGTCATACAGTTTTCTCGGAGACAACTGAAAACTTGGATGGAACTGAAAAGGCACCACCTCCTCCCATGACAATTCCATGGACAAGAGCAACCTGGAATAAGCTAGCATGGATCACTGGGAAAGACCAATGTTGATGCATAATAAGTAACAAAAGTTGAAAATGTATATCCAAGAATGCCCTTCAGAGAAAAATATCTTCCAGGAGAATATACCCAGGTTTTCCTGTAACTGTGGATGTGGTAGCATAGCCAATACATTCTATACACAACTTCAACACAAGAATCATCTGCAGAAGATAAGCAAATTTAGCAAACATTACCATAATGTGGAAAGGTTTTGATGTCATGTATAGAAAAGATCTGATAAGTAGATGGATAGAACTGAATAATATTCAGGCTGGTTTAAAAAATCTCACAAGCTCGAACTGTTAGTGTGAATTATAATATAGGTTTATATCGGATGATTAAAAACAAGTACATGCCCTCTTCTTATACAGGATAGGAGAGGACAGCTATTACAGAATTCACCAATATGAGATATAGACAAGATAATAAAAACACAAACTAGTAATAGAATACTAAATATATTAACACTCCCCCTCAAGTTGGAGCATAGATATCTTGCATGCCCAGCTTTACACCATAGAGATGATTCTTGTCTTCGGCAGAGGCGTTGTGAAAAGGTCAGCAAGCTGATATTTAGGTCTGATGTACGGAGTGGATATGCGTCTGGACATAATAGACTCTCTGACAAAGTGACACTTCAATATGTTTGGTACGCTCATGGAATGTGAGGTTTCTAGCAATGAAGGTAGAAGCTTAGTTATTATAGTATATTGTGATGGATTTAGAATCACAGATGCCAAATCCTTTTAAAAGACCTTGAACCCACATAAATATCACAAGTTATATGAGCCATGGCTCGATACTCGGCTTCAGTACTAGATCTTGCCATAATATTTTGTTTTTACTTCTCTAGATAACAAGATTACCACCTACAAAGGTGTAGTAACCTGAGGTAGATTTGTGATTAGATCTGCTGCCAGCAGGTCAAAATCAGAATACCCAACAATCTTGCAGTGCCCAAATTTTCCGGTATAGAACACCTTCTCCAAGAGAGCCTTTTAAGTATATGAGAATATAACAGACAACATCCCAGTGACATTGTCGAGGTTTGTCTAGATACCTACTGAAAAGTCCCATTGCATTGTAATATCGGCTCTTCTAGCGGGTAAGTAAATGAGTTTACCAACTAGTTTTCTATATAATATCAGCTCTTGTAGCAGGTAAGTAAATGAGTTTACCAACTAGTTTTCTATATTGTTTGCCATCAACACATGGAGAAGTGTCATCATCCATGTTTGTGTTGGGATCAAGAGGAGTGCTAACCGGCTTGGCACCCAACATGCATGTTTCCTGTAATAGATAAAGGATATACTTGCATCGGGACAGACACTCCAGAGGAGGAATGTGACACTCCAATTCCCAGAAAATAGCACAGTTTACCTAGGTCCTTAGTGATGAAATGTTTGCCCAGATATTCCTTTGTGGCTTGAGTGTCCTAATGATCACTATCAAAGAAGATGATATCATCCACGTAAATCAAAACTACTAGCCCATCATTAGTTGTTTTTACAAACACAGAATGGTAAGAATGAGAGTGTTTACAGTCAAACTTAGCAAGAATCTTACTTAAGTTATCAAACCATGCTCGTGGTTTCTGTTTCAGACCAAAGATTGCATTTTCTTAGTCGACAAACCTTGAACACTGGCCTTGAGCAACAAAACCAGGAGTTTGCTCCATATATTTTATCATACAAGAAAGTATTTTTGACATCTAATTGAAATATGGGCCATAAATTATTACTGCAACAGAAATAAGCACTCACACTAAATTAAGAAGGTCAATAGGAGAAAAAAGTCTCAGAGTAGTCTACTCCATAGGCATGTGTATAGTCTTTTGCAACCAGACGAGCTTTGAGGCATTCAACTATGCCATCTAGACGATATTGACAGTTCATCAGCAACCCACAGGAGAGACATGAGCAGGGGGTTCCACCAGATCCCATGTTTGTTGAGTATGAAGAGTACTCATTTCCACCTCCATGGCATGCAGCCAGGCAGGATGTTTCAGGGCGTCAGCAATAGTTTTAGGGACAAAAATTGTAGAAAGAGCAGCAGTGAGATTAGGAAAACTAGTGCCAATAGCATTAGAACAAAAATTGATGATAGGATGTAAAGTACAAGCGCTCACTCTTTTTTTACAACTCAGAGAGTGATGTGCATGAGAAAAACAGGGTGTCTCAACAGCTAGTGGGTTCAGCAGGTGCCAATGTACATACATGAAGACTTCAGTTGTCACACGGTCACATCCACTCCACTATTTTTTTTAATTAAGCCAGGAGGTGTTTTTATTCATCCTACCCTCCTCAAGTAGGCGGAATCAATCAAAAAATGATACAACTCCGCTTATAAAAGCAGTACTTTTCCTCAAAGAAAGAAAAAGAAAAGAGCATCCAAAACCCGGAAAAGCCATGGTAACTATACATCATGGTCCTATGAAAGAAAACTAAGTATTTGTCCATCTTTTTACTATGTAAGGCATGCTCTGTTCTCCAGGATGGCGAGTCCCCTAACTCTCATGGGAAGGAGACTAGGTTCGCTAACCACAAAACCTTCAGCTTTGTCAACGCCCCAAAGCCAAAGCTCTCTAGGTATAGAATTAAGAACTCTATGGCATGAGTGACCAATAATGAAAGATTCTTCGACCACTTGTTTGATGAATTTAATGGGAGCACGCATTCTCCATAGGCAAGACCTCTGTCCCCAGATGCATTCAATCACATGATCGTTGTCCAGTTCAATAATACAAATATTAAGGTTGCGGTTATCAGTGAGTTTCAGGGCGACTGCATCCTTGTACATGGGCCTCGAAAGCATCATGTCCCTTAACCCAGTATCTAAAGGCAAGTCGAATGTATCCATGGCAGTTTCCAACACATCTGCCAATCCATCTTCTACGCATTCCATCGGGATGAAGTGATTGTTTGACGGCAAGATTAAGTTCGAGGTTTGTCATGTCTGGAGGCTGCCAAATGACAGTGGCAAGACGTCGGAGTTTCAGTGTCGGGGTAATAATAATGCATTCTTGCAAGGACAAGTAGAAATCAAGAGACTCAAGCTTCCTAAAAGCTGAGTTCCTTAGTTGTGATTGATCACAAAAATGATAAGAGTCCCAAAGATTATACAAATTACTTTTCTTACCTTCGAATCTAGTTGTGCACCTGTATATCCAAATGTACCAGAGAATGAGGGGCACCATTGATGAAAACAGGCAACCGCACAAAGAGAGACTGGAGTGTTCATGTTCACAAAAGCGATGAAAATCAATCAAGTTGCTATGATCCCATGTGTTGTTCGGACAGAAAATATTGCGGGACCAGGACCAAAAGAAAGTGGTGGCATCATTGTGAAGGAAGAGGTGATGGGTTCCATACTTGTCAAGGCGTCAAGGCGACACGGGTTCCCGCTGAACGCCTTGCAACTAGGCGCGACTAAGCATTGCTTAGGCGACCTTTGAAAAATTAATTTATGTATATGTTTTATGTATATATCCATATGTGTCAAGGTTTTTATGAACATTTCCTACTCATATACACACATTTTTATAGTTATATATCTAATTATATACATATCTATAGTTGAACTCCCCATATATATATATATATATATATATATATATATATATATATATATATATATATATATATATATATATATATATATATACATATATATATATATATTCTATTGTATAACAAAATAACCAATTACATTCCTATATATTACCATTAACAATACTGTCAAGAACAAGAAAAGATTTATTGTAAAGAATGTAAGAGAGTTATCAACAAGTAAATATATATTTATTGTCATACATATCTACAAGTATTAAGCAATGTATACTGTCCTTCATAGCATAGATACTGATTACTGAATACAATCTGAATTGAAGGTGCAAAATAAGAAAAATCAAAAGATGTGTATTGAGAGTATTGGATCCAGGTCAAACAAAAAAGGAGTATTAGATCCGATAAAAATTGATATTTGGTACATAACATAGGCAACAATATTGATTTTGAACATTGGTACAACCACATTTAACATTAAAATACAAGAATATACAACCAGACCCATAAACTAGGTCAATGTGACATTATAAATAAAGCGGCATCGCCTAAGCGCGGCCCTGGGACGCCTTGCCGCTTAGGCGGCCGCCTGGGCGCGCCTAGGCAAGCGCTTTGACAAGTATGATGGGTTCTCTATTGTCGGATCAAGACAATAATTGCAGACTGAAAAAATCGAAATATGACATCTGATAATATTATCATGAGTTGGAATGGCACCTTTCAAGATCTTCCAAGTAATCGATTTTTCCTTGGACGTAGCACCAGAATACCAGAACCAAGGTTTGGAATTCATGTCCAGTTTTCCTGACCAAGAATTATCTTTTAGCAGACTTAAGGGTGAAAGATCCATCTACAGCTGGGTTCCAAGAAAGGTGATCGGAATCATCAGAAATGGAAGACCAAGATTATGTGATCATTAACATGACTTGTTCCGAGATGACCTGTAAAAGAGCAATCCGATTCCATCTACCATCAGATGTCCAGAAATCAGCAACCCAAAAGTCAAGAGAAGTATCAGATGAATTAATGGCAAAATGGCTCATGTATTGCTCATACCATTTGTCATGCCAAAAACATATCGATCCTTTCCCAACAATCCATGTACATCTCGGGATGATATCCAAGAAACTTCTCCACAATTTCTTCCAATAGGGGGAAGCAAAGGAATACATCTTGAGCTAAGTAGGATGCAAATCATTGTGATTAAGATAGGAGTTGATATATTTCTTCCTACAAAACTGGGCACATAAGGAATTACCAAACAGAGCCTCCCAACAAAATTTGAATTGAAAAGCCTTGGCAGTGACTGAAAGGGAAGGAATCATGAGGCCTCTTGATAATTCTAGTGTGGAGACTCTGTCCCGTGAGATCTACGCCCTTCAGCTATTGCCGTCTCTAGCACTCCACAGAAAGGATGACAACATGGTATTAATCTTTTTGATGACTTCGACCGGTGCATCAGTGGAAGCCAAACAGTGACTAATAGAAAATAGAGTATTTCTAATAAGAATAATACGACTAGCAAAGGAGAGCAAATTTGCTTTCCAAGCTGCTACTTTTAACTTGATTTTATCCAAGAGGAAGTCAAAATGATTGATCTTAGCTCTGCCAATGACAAGGGGCATGCCTAGATATGAGAACGAATCACCCAAATGTTGTATGTTGAGATTGTCCGCTATCGCCTGAATAGAAGAAGGGTCATCAGTGTTGCACAAGAAACCAGACTTTGCTTTGTTGACCATCTGTCCCGATGATGCCTCAATCACTGAATATAGAAGCAAAATTAAACAATAAGGCTCTATCAAATTGAGAAAAAATCACAACAGCATCAACATATAAGAGGATACCATGTGCCTGTGCCTGTGCCTTTCCCTTGGTCTTGTAACTTCAGATAAGATTAGTGCTAACAGCCTTCTTGATCTTGCGACAAAAGGATTCTTCAAACAAAATGAATAAGAAATAGACCTGGCAATGGGTCGGGTTTCCCAGACCCGACCCGATTGTCTTAGGGTCCGAACCCGACCAGACCCGAAGAAGAAAAAATGTGCTCAGACCCGAAATTTACCCGACCAGACAGAATTCGCCCGACCTGACCCATAATACCTGAATATTGTTTTTACCTACATCATCCCAAACCATTTTTGGTCTGACCCATAATACCTATTTTTGCCAGACCCGAAAGATTAGACATTTAGCAAGTTTCAATGCAGCATCTATAGTTTTAATACAAAAAATCCGTTTAACATCCAATAATAAGCAAGCAGTAAGCATCCATTTCCATTTTCAGAATCTCCATTAAGAAACAACAAGCATCCATTTCACATCATAACAAGCAACACATCCTCCATCAATACAAAATAAAAATCCTCCATCAATACAAAATAAAATGTTGTTGGGAACAAATTTTCTGTAGATTCAAGAATTCTATTATTCATCCACACAATCAACAGACACTGGTTCCAGATTCACAACCAACAAAATTCTACAATTATTAATACAATTTTTACAAAATTTCTAAAGCAAATGTTAACATCCTCGATTCTGATGTAGATTCTGAAGCAAATGTTCAAATCTTCTTTTCTTCTTGACGCTTCTCTTTTGCTGTTGTCTGATATGCAGAATGAGTTGAAGTTTGGAATCGTATCCTTCTGCAAAAGACACCTTTTTTGTTCCTTTGATTTGTTAAGCGGCAGTGGTAACCGTCTGTTGCCGAGGAAGGTTTGATGTATATGTCGTCGATATCTCCGTCGACGTTGTTGTCGTGGACGTCGGTGGTGTCCCTCAGGGCGCACTAGCCTTCGTGCAGACGTTTCTGCACACTCTATTTCCGCCTCAGCTCCGCTCCCTGCTAGCCCGCCTGCTCGCACGTCTGTCTACTGGCTCTCCAACGTCTACTACTTTGACATCGCCAACACGGACGGCGTCAACACCAACGAGCTCTACAGCGTCGTGCAGCTCTACCTCAGCAACTCGGCGTCCGTGTCGGGTTTCCGCGTCAGCCTCACGCGCCCCCCAACTCGTCCACCTTCACCTTCGGCCTATCCAGCAACGACCGCCTCGTCGACACCTTCCGCGCCACCCAAGCCACGTGGGAGCACGTGGTCACGCAGCGCCAGGCCGGGTCTTTCTCCTGGCGCCCTGTCCTCGACGAGAATTGTGGGTTCGCATTCCCTCAGGAAGAAGGACCGAGCCACCATGATGTCGGCGTACCTTGATCACATCATGGAGGCAGCTGCGGATATACGTCGGAGGAGCAGGGGTATGCTGTTGTATACCAACTCCGAACGTGGTGGCGGAGGAGTCGTGTTGGATTCCCGTGGGATGTCGTGGGAGTCGGTGTCATTTAAGCATCCGAGTACGTTTGATACGCTGGTGATGGATCCGGCGAGGAAGGTTGAGATCATGGAGGATCTGAGTGAATTTGTGAGAGGATAACTTGCAGGATGGCAGCGCAGTTGTGATCTCAAAGTTGTATCGAGCAGGTTTAGAACTTGGGTGAGAGTGAATGAGTAGGATAGAGTCAAGGAGGACGAGGGGGGAACCTACGGCGGCTACGTTTAGAACTTGCAGCGGGTCGGCGGCTAGGGTTTGAGTTGAGGACCTGCCGAGCCGCAAGGTAATATAACGATTAGGGTAGCAGGTTCACGACACTTGGCACTTTTCCAGGCCTCCCGCGCTCCGAGACTCGGGTCCCTTGGGTCCCTGAGTTTTGCTGTGCACAATTGTGCCCGACCCTAAATTAAAAGACCCGATTCAGGTCTACCCGAATCAGACCCAAACCTTATTTCAAACTCAAAAAGACCCTATTTTCGGGTCGGGTCGGGTTTGGCCGGGCAGCAGTATTTTTGCCAGGCCTAATAAGAAAGGAGAAAGGGGATTGCCTTGTTACAGACCCCTAAACATCTGAAAGAAACCAGCAATGTAATTGTTGAGAGTAACGCTCATCCAAGAGTTGGAGAAGAAAGATATGCAAAGATTCACCAAGTCCGGAATCATTCTAAATCTGAGAATAATGGCCTTCAGAAAAGAACAATCGACAGAGTCGTAGGCCTTGGACATGTCAAATTTAATCACCAAGTTAGGTGAGTTGTTGTCACCTTTGCAAATATCATATAGCAGTTCCTTGGCGAGACGAATATTATGCACCACCTTTGACATAAGCACCTTGCTCATCTGAAATTAGATGCGGAATGAGAAAAGACGTACAATTACTAAGGACTCTGGCAAGAATCTGAGCAAAACATTCTCAATTGAAATGGGCATGAAACCCTTGGTAAGTTCATGCGGTCTAGAAGATTTGCGAATCAGAACAATACGGCAGCAAAAGAGACTTCTATGACACTTGTTCCCTCTAAAGAAATGTTCTACAAGTTGTCTCACATCCTCTTTAATGATATCCCATGCTGCAATATAGAAGGTAAGAGAAAACCCATTCGGACCAAGCAGCATCCTTTGCCATCATCTTCAAGGTGTCATGTAATGCTTCAACGGAGGGGGGGGGGCAATAAGAGTATCATCACGGGATATGGATGGCACAATACCATCTAGGAAGGGATCATCTTCAGGTATCATTCTCTAAACAGTCGGTCTGTAAAAGTGCTCGAAGTGAGAGGCCGCAGTTGTAGCCATCTGTGGTTGCCCATGAACAACTTGCCCGTCATTAACACGAATAGAAGGGACAGAACATCTCTTCTTTCTAGCTCAAATAACTGCATGGCATTTGCCATTTCTATCTCTGTCATCCAACCAATTGATTTTAGCTTTCGATTTGAGCATCTTTTCTTCATGGACAAGGAGCTCTTCAAGCTCAGACTCAATTGCAAGAAGATTATGCTCAGTTGCATGACTCGGGTGATCGTCAAAGGCCAACAGCAAGGTGTGAACAATTTCTTCAAGATCTTTCATTCTATTATGTACATTTTTTAACATATTTTAGTCTAGGAAGCACGGATACAGATACGTTTCGAATACGGGTACGGGGATACGGCAATTTTTGAAAATATAGGATACAGGTACAGCGTGGATACGACAAATTTTTTAATATTTATTTAAATATTTTCAAAAAATAAATAGTATATTTATTTTAAAATAGATGAAGGCCGTCAAATTTCATTTATAAATCATAATATATATAAAGAAAATGGAAACCAATTCCATAGTATCAAACAATGATATAAAAGGAGTATTTCATTCATATTAATGTCAGATATAAGTTACAAAAAGACGCCATAAAATCATATTCTAAACCATTCACATTTCATGTATCATTGAATTTTGTGTTGTAAAGTGTGTCATGTCATCTGTGACACCAACCATCTTCTTTCGTCTATAAGAAGTAATTAAAATTTATGTATACAAGAATTATATCCAATTTCCAAAATTAAAAAAAATGAACTGAAATATGAAACAGCAGAGGCAATTAAAGGCAAGTAGGTATATTAACAGCAAGACACGGTGAGAAAATCAGAACTACTAAACTATTAAAAATTACAGAAAGCTAGAGAGGCTTACGTTCAAAAGGGATGAACAAAGACAATGCCAAAATAGAATTCCGAAAAGAGTTAAGGTAGAAATTCAAAGGCTAGAGGCTGTAACCACCAATTGAAAATAGAATCCCTTTGAAGAAGATGAGGCACAATGGTTGTACGTTAACCACCAATAGCCCATTGGAGAAGATGAGGCACAAGCCGCACAACAATAGAAATATGACGTGGACTGAAGCAAAACCAAGCTTCAAAATGTATCGCACAAGCCAAAGGAACCGTTTTACTGACTTGCACAGAGAAGCAGAAAAAACGCAAGTCAATCCGTTAAAAGGTCTTAAAAACGGAAAAAAAAGGCTTGAATGGGTTGGCCCGTATCCAAAACGTATCCAGGACGTATCCAGGCCATATCCAGGCAAAAAAAAAGCAGCAAAAAAAGGGGATACGGCTGGAGAGGTATCTGATACGTATTTAGGTGTATCCATGGAGTATTGGTATATGATATGTATCGGATACGGGTACGGCACCTATTTTGGAGTATCCGTGCTTCCTAGATTTTAGTTCAATTCTTTTAGCTTCTATTTGAGATTTTTTATTTTGGAGTAAAATCTGAATGACACGTCACCCCAACCCGTCAAGATCCATCCCTCAGCAATGGTGTGCAAATAGTCATCATGGGATAACCACATCTCAAGGAACTGAAAGGGGGATGGCTACTTGTGATCCATGACTGAGCCTGCACCAAAGGATAAAAGAATAGGACAATGATCCATCCCTCAGCAATGGTGTGCAAACAGTCGTCATGGGATAACCACATCTCAAGGAACTGAAAGGGGGATGGCTACTTGTGATCCATGGTTGAGCCTGCACCAAAGGATATAAGAATAGGACAATGATCGGAAAATTTATATCTAGTGAGGTGCTTAGCCAAGGTTATGGGTGCGCAATTAAGCCAAGCTTGGTTGACAGTATCCATGTCTGATCTCTCCCATGTGGTAGAATTAAGCTTTTGTTTGTCCACCCATGTGAATCTACAGCCTTCAAATTGAATCTCAATGACATTGAGGTCAGAAACGGTATCATTGAATCACAACAACAGGCCTTCGACACACCTCCCAGCTGTGTCATGAGCATATACAACAAAGAAGGTTCCTCCGATCATTTGGCAGCAAGCCATGGAGGGTACCGAATGTGTAGAGGGAATGTAGCAATCTATACATCCCCAGTTGAATAAATAAAGTAGATTTGATTTTTCAAAAAAAAAACGGTATCATTGAAGTCCTTCATGCCATGGATATCAACCTCCCCGGGACCTTTTTTTTCATCACAAAATCTAATGATATTGAAATCACCCACAATTTCCCACATCTGATCCCCAATGATACTTATAGATTGAGAAGAGATAGCCATAGGTCCTTTCTTGCAGAGGCTGAACATTTTGCATAAACCATCGTAACAAAGGAAGAGGATCCCATGTTGTCCTCCATTTGCAATGTAAGATGTTGTTGATGTGCTAGGAACACTCTTGGTCTAAGTGTGGGGTCTGTATATGCCCATACTTTACCTCCTAAAACAGTACCACATGCCCAGTCCAACCCGACAATGTCCATGAGCTCCCGAACCCTTAAAGCATGTAATAAAAGGTTCAATAATGGCGACTACCATTAGGCGATGCCTCCTACATAACCTGCCCAAAAACTTCTGTGTTCTATTGTTACTAGCCCCTCTCACATTCCAAAAAAGGTGTTTAAGAGATGATGACATGGGAAAAAGGGACATCCAGATCGGCCACTCGTAAACTGCCTCAGCAGCATTTAGCCGTTCCTTCACCTTTCCTAAGTATCCGAACTCTGATTCGTAGCAGTCATCATCGCATGTATATTCCCAATTTCTATCATCCCATTCATCTGCAGAGTGATCGAAATGAGGATTGGACCTGCCTCTGTTGTAGTAGGGTTTTCTCCTGCTGAGAGACCTTCTGCCAAATCTATACAATAATCTAGAACGAGCCTTGTAGGAGGTTCTATCCGGATGCGGGCGTTGATCAACGGGGTGCAGGAAATCCCCTAGGTTTCTGTTTGCTAAGAATCTCTTGTTTCTGTCTTGATCGCGAACCAATCGGTTACTCATTTTGTCATCGTTGTCCTGTGTATGATTGCTCAGGTGTGTCAATTTTCTGTGGTCATCATCATTTTGGGACGGCGGCTGCTGAGCAGAAGGTGCATTGGGGATCTCCAAGGTTGCGGCATCGCTGACTACCACGAGGGCATTAGTGGGGATTTGTAATTCTCTACCTGGCTCAGTGAGGGCGATGGAAGGGCCATCTATGTTGTCTGCAACATATGCAACCTTAGTCATGATTTTAAGGTTACATATATTGCTCATTGTTGTAATTAGAATAGTTTATTCTTAACTAGATGACTGGTCTTAACCTTATTATAATTAGATTAATATGTAATATGAAGTATTATATTAATTAGACTAGTAAAGTGTTAAAGAGTATATATTAGCTTATTTAGTTAATAGGTTAATTAGTTAGTGGGCCTTTAGTGTCTCGGCCCGTTTAGATTACTTGCGTCCTAAGTCTTGGAGCGTCTCCCCTTTCCTATATAAAGGAGAGGTCGTCCAGTCTTGTATTCATCCCATTGCATTCAATTCAATATAATCTTATTCTCAACATGGTATCAGAGTGTGTTCGCTCTTGAGGGAACCCTAGCCGCCTCCGCTTCCCTCCTCTCCTAGCTGCCGAAAAACACAGCCCCAGGTCGGCCACCACCTCTCTCCGAGAGGGGGAGAGCCCGCCTGACTTAGGTCGGCTGCCCGCTAAGCACTTCCGGCCACCATGGCTCTTTTTCTCCCACTTTCACATAGATCTATACGTCGGTGTTAATTCTCGACATACAATCTATGTTTTCTAAATCCAAAGTTGACTGTCGGTGATCTCCTTTCCGGCCATCACGTATCTGAGGCTATCATCACCTCCGCCATCCGTCGGCCAGCAGCCATCAGTCTGTCAGCCAACATCACCCATCTTCTTTCTCAAAGAGTCGCTACATCCAGCGCAAGTGATGCCCGTATCCACTAGCAACGTCGCCGCTCCCCAACACCATCACTATCCATCCAGTCGGCTCTGTCTTCCGCAATAGCCGCCACCGTCGTAGCAATTTGCGCCGCCCATCAGCAATAGTCGTCGGACAGCAACAAATAACACCGTAAATCACAGTGGCCATCACCTCTGCTGCTGCATCGAGCTGACGTCCTCAACATCAGCCTTCATTGTCGCTCCTGGAGAGGCTCCGCCCTTGGCTCCGCATGCGGCCTCATGGCCTACAATATCTCCGGAGCCGCTCAGGAGGCCTTTATCATCTCCTCTGTAGCAGTTAAGTGCAACATCAACTGAGCGACACAATCCCACCATCAACTATTCGTCATCTCGCTGCTACAGCCACGGTTGGCACTAGCAATCAGCCAATCCGATCAGCCACTACTCTAAGCCAAATTGTTGCTGCCATTCATTATCTATGCCCATTAAGTTCCTGACTACCATGGGCGATCACCCAACACTCTCCACCGCTACCAAACAACCCCTTTTTACTACCCCCAAATTCTCTATCGGATCCTTACTCAGATCTATCTTTAACTAACCGGGTCCATTTTTAAGCCTTACGGGCCAAACAAATCCCTTTTCGGGTCGGGATTAGATCCATTTAATTTCCTACCCGGATCTTACATTGACCCATTTAGCATATTCTCTCCGATTATCGGTTTCATTCTCCACATATTACACATCTCCATATCGCAAATTCCTCTCAAATCCACCAATTCCTTTCCCACCCACCCATATCATGTGTGTATCCCTTTCCAGAGTGTCGGGGGGTGTCATATATCCACTTCTCCACACCAAACACTCATCTCGTAGAATTTGGTGTGCCCAATAGAGAGGAGAGGAAGAGATGAGAAGAGAGAGACCATGAGAGAGTGTGTGAGAGGATATGTATGAGAGAGAGAGTATGAGAAGAGGTGATATATGTATTCAGGCTACATTTCTAGGTTATCTTCATGGAGCTTCGTTCAGCACACCTATTCTCCACTTTCAGACAGCATTATCACTCTTGCTGCATTCTTGAGAGACAGATGGGTGCTACTTCAGACTTCTCAGAAGCTGAACAATTTCTAACATGCCAAGTCTACATCTGCAAGGTTGATTCATCCAGATTTATCTTCACCGAGCTGCTTCATCACGTCTTCTCCGAGTTGCATCTGTTGTATTAGCATCGCCTTCCACAGATCTTCTTGGGACTTTTCCTTGATGGATGATATCTCCTTTCCTGTCAAGCCCCTAAGGTTCACGCGACAGAGTTATGGTACATGCATCGTATCACCAGCATATCGTCCGTTCGTGTTCGTGCTACGTTATACACGTCTTCTCAGACGCTTTGAAGACACCACTATTGCTACATGGACATTGTATATCCGCGTTCGTGCCGCGTTAAGTACGTATTCAGTGAAGTTGGTGTAGTCGTGGTATTGATGATCGTCTGCTCCAAGTGGCAAACTACTGCTGCAGTATTCAGGTTCCATTTCAGATGTTCTTCATTCCAGATGCACTCCAAAAGACCTTCATCAAAGCTCGAGGATCTCCAGCCTGCAGAATACAATTTCAAAGGAAAGAGGCGTCGTCATATGATTCAGGGGGAGTATTGTTTAAGGGGGGGTGTCTATTTTGTATGGGGAGTGACATCTATCTTGTTTTATCGTTTTATCGAGTCCTGTAACTCCAAGCTTGGACATGCGTTTTACCCATGATCCAGCTTGAGGGGGAGTGTTAAAGAGTATATATTAGCCTATTTAGTTAATAGGTTAATTAGTTAGTGGGCCTTTAGTGTCTCAGCCCGTTTAGATTACTTGGGACACAAGTCTCAGGGTTTCTCCCTTGCTCCTATATATAGGATAGGGATGTACCTCTTTTATTCATCTAATCGAATCAGTTCAATACAATATTCTTTCACATAAAGTATGATAAAATAACATATTATTTAACTAATTATTCATGTATAGCCGGTCCACGGGTCTAGGTTCAAGCATACCCATTAGTTCACCCGCTTATATGCGGATCCATGGGTATGACATGGTTCTGCAGGTCCAAAAATTTTGACCCGTGATGGGGTTTTAGAGGGTCCGGACTTGCGGGTCTACCCGTACCCATTTACAACCCTAGTTGCAGCACATGAAGGACCCTATCCCCCATCTTTGAGGATAAACTTGGGGTGAAGGGTTTACAGCTAGATTCACCTAGGGTTATCTCATGTTCAGATGATGATTGAATGGCCCAGGTTCACATTAGATACTCCTGAAGGCATTCGATCCTAGATTTAGAGGTGCAAAATGAAGAAAGAAGTCTTATAGAAAACTTATAGTCTCTTCCGTCCATGAGCTCATGTGTCGACATTTTAGGGTCTGCCTACTAAGATATGTAACGTGGGAGGGACCTTAAGGATGCCATGTCGATGAATTCATTTCAGTACAATTTAAGCCAATATCAGCATAGAGATGAATTCGCGAGTAACAAGATTATGTTACTCTATTTCAGACTCAACATGATCTACATCTCCACCTATTCTATGCTTACATGGCGGACCTTACGGTACGTTTGTTTTGCAGGACAATAGGAAGGATAGGAGTTCAAATCCCATTTAAATCCGGATATTGTGTTTGGTTGTGTAAAGACCCATATTAGGATGGGCAACCAACGGTACTGGAGTCCTAACTAACTAGGGCTCGCAGTTCCGAACCCCCCCCCCAAGTATTCAACCGGGATATATCAGAAGTCACAAATTCAGTATTCGGGATACATTCGGTTAAGTTGAAAAGTTTGGAATTCGATAATTATGCGGGAAAATCAGGTAAAAGCGGTCAGCGTACAGTAAAAGTATGGTCAACTATTCGTGAAAAAGTCGAAAAAAATTCGGAGGATATATACATATATTGCATAAATATGTATGTATATATATGTTTTACACACATATATATGTATATATGTTAAATACATATACATATACATATATTACATACATACACACACATACATGCATGTACATATACACAGACACATATATACACAGACATATACATGCATGTACATATACACAGACACATATATACACACATACATGCATGTACATATACACAGACATATATACACACACATATATACACACATACATGCATGTACATATACACAGACACATATATACACTCAAACTAAGTTAGAGTCTTAATCAGTATATTACGCGAAAAGAACGTATAAAACGGGGAAAAAATTAAACGTGACAAATTTGCGAAAAATACGGGAATAATATGTAATATTCGGAAATTGGGATTTATTCAGGAGTTCCATACGTTTAGGGAAAATTTCGCGTTTTAAACGCAACTTTTTCAAAAAGAGTATATTGTGACTATGGATAATGGATATATCCCAACAGTCGCTCGACCCAACACAAACCCTCTCCCGATAATTTTTTTGTGTGTGCCTCTCTTCTCACGGACGGCAGCCCTCCACAAACGACAACCCTCACGAACGGCAGCGCTCCTCCCTCACGAACGGCGGCTCTTGTTCTCTCCCTCATGAACGACAGTCGTTCTCCAGCCGGATTTGGTCACTCCTCACGCCAAGTTCTCTGACAGCTTCTCTTCGGCCTCACAACCGGCGAGCCTCTTCTCTCCCTCACGAACGGAAGAGCCTTTTCCAACCGGACATGGTTGCTCCTCACGGGTAGCGCCGTCGTAACTCATCCAGATTCCTCACTGTTGCTCCTCGAGACGTTGTTGCTTCTCACGGTGGTTTCGGCGTCGTTGCACGGTTTGGACGACAAAGTTATTTCTTCAGAGACGGTCGATGTTTCTAATTTAGACAACTGGTTTGGCACTTTTGCTTCCACGACCAGTTCACGCTTCTACTCACGATCAACAACTATCTAGACCTTTGTTTATCAAGATCCGTCGGTGTTGCTTCTCCTTTAGACCGACATTTTTGCTCCTTCCTTCCCTTTCGGTGTGCCCGTCTACAACGATCGTATCAAGAAGGTAACAAAAAATATGATCTTTTATATGTTTAATTTGATTTATGCACGGATATCATATCCTTCATTATTATGTTAAAATTTTGAGAATAGGAAAATTATAGCAACAATATCGAGGTGTATTGTCTATAAATTAGTATGTGCTATTTTAGATTTAAACTCTTCCACGTTTATTACATGTTGATTTGATATTAAATTGCTATCATGTATGAGTCATAGGAAAATTATTTTTCTTATAAATTTTATTTTTTAGTCAATGTTAAGAGTGCTAGTGATACACTGTTTTGACTAAAAAAAAAATACTAGTGATATATGTTAATATATGTGTTGCTTTATTTATGTTGTGTTATTTTCCATTATATTTGGACCTTTCTGTAATTTTTACTTTTCTATAAACAGAAGGGTGCACACTGCACACATTGTGCAACCCTAAGCTCTCCAAGTCTCATTGTCTTTCACATGGTATCAGAGCGGGCCGATCCACCTTAAACCTAATCCCTCTCTCTCCACCAACCCTAGCCGCCGCCACACTCCGAAATCTCCTTTTTTTCCGCCGCTACAGTACTGCTACAGTAGCGCCGCCGCCGCTACAGTAACGTCGTCCACCCCTCCGCAGCCCTCCATCCACCTCTAATCAACTAATAACCTCCATCCTTGTGGCCTAATCCACCACAGGCCCCTCCGTCTAGCTCTGTTTCTCTTTCCAAAATCTCTGGACAGCCTCGTTAACTTTCCAGTTCTGGCACGTTGACGGCGTAACGGGCTTCGTCCTCTCTGTCTGCCTGCGCCTCATGGTGGAGTGACAGATCCTCCATATTTGCGTAGGTTTTTTCTCTTCTCTGCTGCCCCTACGTGGGTTTTTTTTACGATCCATGCGTGGATCTTCTACCTTCTACTACTAGTCAATGTGTTGGACTTCTGCCTCTGACTGCTGACTTCTACTGTCTGTGCCTGACTGCTGCTACCTGCCTGTAACTCTACGTCTACATTTGTTTCTTCCTGATGACGTCTACTCATGAAGATCTGCGACGTCAGGTGACAACTGTGAAGCTGGATGGGCGAAACTACCAGCATTGGGTGTGCTCTATGCAGATATATGTTAAATCACAAGGAAAAATGTCGCACCTGACGCGAGATCCACCACCCGTGCCTCCTGCAACTGCCGATTCGAAGGATGTGAAAGCCTATGATGATTGGGTGAAGGACGACTCCACAGTCATGACATGGATTTTGAATAGTAGTGAGACCAAGATTAGTATCACACTATTGTACCTGCAGACGGCAAAGCAAATGTGGGATCAACTTGCCAGCACATATTCACACAGTCAAAATCCAAAGAAGGTGTTTGATATCAACAAGCAACTCTGCCGTCTGCGTTTCTCTGGTTCTGATCTGACGGATTATTTCTCTGCTTTCAAGGGATTGTGAGGGGGAGTTGGAAGCCTACCATCCCTTGTCTACTGATCTGGCTAATATGCAACGACAGCGACAGAAGTTGCGAGTAGTCTAGTTCCTCTGTGGCTTACCTGATTCCTATGTCGGGGTGGTGGATCAGATTCTCGCCAGTGATCCGCTGCCTACTCTTCAGACTGCCTTTCAGAGACTACAGTGCTTGCCTGCATCGTCATCTGAGACTCCTACTGATACTGGGGATTCAACTGCTTTTGCTGCGATGTATGGTCGTGGTCGTGGACGCGGACGCGGTCGTTCATACGATGCTCGTCCTCCTCTTGGTACTGGCAGGGGGAGGAATTCTGCAGGTCATGGAGCATCCTCTGGATCTACTACTGCTGCTGCTCGTCCTCAGACTGGCCAACGCTTCTACAACTTCTGTGGTCGGTCTAATCATGTTGAAGACAAGTGCTAGGAAAAGTATGGTAAACATGCATGGGCCAATGCGGCTAGTGATACTACTGCTACTTCAGAGACACCTACCCAGCTTGTTCTGTCTGATGACTCGGGTACTGCCACTGCGGATTACATTCGTGCTGAGGTGGAGCGCCTACTACGTGAGCGTATTGGCTCCTCTTCTACTGCCACTACAAGTGGAGCTCATGCTACGACCTACTCGGGTTGTGATACTGCCTTCCCCAGTACTCCATCTTCTAATGCTGGTAATACAAAATGGGTTATCAATTCGGGCGCATCGTCTCACATTTCTGGAAATCGAGCTTTATTTAGAAATTTATCTAGACCAGCTACTGCTTCTTCTGTCATGTTTGTTGATGGTTCTAAGTTTGCAGTTTCTGGGATTGGAGACATTGTATCTAAGTTTCTTCTGAAGTCGGCTTTATATATGCCTCATTTTCCACTGAATTTATTATCTGTTAGCAAAATCTTACGCAGCCTGCAATGTAGCCTGACCTTTATACCTGGTTCGTGTGTTTTTCAGGACCTTCGCACGAGGACGAAGATTGGTGGGGGACATGAAGGATCTTATGGCCTCTTTTATCTGGATGATCTGCCAAGACTGGACAAGGTTGCATTGGCTTCTACTTTATCGGCATTATCTGCATCAGTCTCTTCATTACAATGGCACTACCGTCTTGGACACCCTTCTTCTGAAAAACTAAGACATGTCATTTCTAGTGTTGGCACTCATAAGTTTCAGTGTGAATCATGTCAATTAGGGAAACAGACTAGGGCTGTTTATCCTAAACGTCCTCAGAGTAGTAACAAAAACTTTTTTGATCTTGTTCATGTTGATGTATGGGGTCCTTGTAATGTGCCTAATTTGTCTGGCTACAAATACTTTTTACGATTTATTAATGATTTCTCTCGAACCACTTGGTTGTTTCTGTTGAAAAGTAGGTCTGAAGTGTTGTCTACTATTAAATTCTTTTTTGCTGAGGTGAAAACACAATATGCTCTGCCTGTTAAAGTTTTTCGTACTGATAATGCACTTGAGTTTGTCCAAAAAGATGTTGCAATGTATTGTCGTTCTGTTGGCACTTTACATCAAACTTCTTGTGCATATACACCACAGCAAAATGGAGTAGTTGAGAGAAAAATAGACATTTGTTAGAAGTTGCTAGAACTATTATGATGCACTATCATGTACCCAGATTGTTCTGGCCTGAAGCAATATTGACTGCCTTTTCTTAATTAATCGGATGCCTTCCTCTGTGATTGGAAATAAAGTACCTGTCCAAATTCTACAACCTGATGCACCCTTATTTACTGTACCTCCTCGAATTTTTGGTTGTACGTGTTTTGTGAGATTGCTTGGTCCTACTCTTGATAAATTATCTCCCCGTGCTGAGAAATGTATTTTCTTAGGGTATTCTCGTACACAAAAAGGATATAGATGCTATAGTCCTACTGCAAAGAAATGGTTTATCAGCAGTGATGTTGTCTTCTTTGAGAATACCCCTTACTACTCATCTAGCGGAGATAGTCTGGCGCCTGATATTATTGCTTCCCCTCTGCCTATTACTACTGAATGTGTGTCTGAGAATTCTGATCAAATGTCACCTAAGAATACGACACCACCTCTTATTGTTTATCAGCGCAGGAACAGGCCTCCACCTGAACAAGTACCCCCCCACTCAACACCAATCTCCTCCTCAAGAAGGTCCTGCCACACCTGAGGTAATTTCTGACCTAGATATAACTATTGCTCTTAGAAAGGGAACTCGTTCCTGCACTTCTCATAACATTGCTAACCATGTATCTACTGCACATCTGAGTATTCATGCTACCAATTTTGTCTCAACTTTATTTGTTGTCACTATTCCGGAAAATACTCATGATGCCTTGCAAAGTACAGCCTGGACTTCTGCTATGCAAGAAGAGATGTGTGCTCTTACTGACATACAAACTTGGGAGTTGGTGGATCCACCTCCTCAATGTAAGCCTGTAGGTTGCAGATGGGTATATGTTGTTAAATATCAACTTGATGGTACTATAGAACGGCTGAAGGCACGCTTGGTTGCAAAAGGGTATACACAGACTTATGGTATTGATTACTTTGAAACTTTTTCTCCTGTTGCCCGCCTTAATTCAGTCAGAATTCTTCTTTCTGTTGCTATTAATCTGGACTGACCTCTGCTGCAATTAGATGTTAAGAATGCTTTCCTGTATGGTGATCTACAAGAGGAAGTGTATATGGAGCAACCCCCTGGATTTGTTGCTCAGGGGGAGTCACACAAAGTCTGCAGGTTGAAGAAGTCTATTTATGGGCTCAAACAGAGCCCTCGTGCCTGGTTCGATAAATTAAGCAAAATTCTGATTGCTTTTTGGTTTTCTGAGATCTCAAGTGGATCATTTTGTTTTTACTAAGAAGACCTCTACTGGCATTGTAATTCTTATTGTCTATGTGGATGATATTGTTCTTTCTGGCAGTGACTCTATTGCTATTCAGGATACTAAAGCCCATCTCTGCAAGCACTTTGCTACTAAAGACTTGGGTAAACTGCGGTATTTTCTAGGCATAGAGGTATCCAGCTAGTATTGTCTCAGAGGAAATATGTTCTAGATCTTTTACAGGAAATTGGTATGCTTGGAGCTAGACCTGCTGACACTCCTCTAGATCCCAATGTCAATTGGGATGATGATTCGTCTCCATCTTTTGCTGATAATAAAAAGTACAGGAGATTGATTGGTAAAATGATATACTTAACTGTGACTAGAGCTGACATATCTACTTCTATGGGACTTCTTAGCAGGTACCTAGATAAACCCAGACAGTGCCACTGGGATGCACTATGTCATATTCTGCAATATCTAAAAAAGTCTCCTGGCAAGGGACTTCATTACAGAAAAAATGGACATTGCTCTCTAGAAGGGTATTCTGATTCTGATTATGCAGGGAGTCGGATTGACAGGAAATCCACTTCTGGCTATTGTACCTGTGTTGGAGGCAATCTAGTCACATGGAGATCCAAGAAACAAAATGTGGTTGCCAGATCTAGTGTTGAAGCTGAATATAGGGCTATGGCCCATACTGCTTGTGAGCTGCTTTGGGTACGCTCTCTTCTTAAAGACTTCGGTGTTGAGTCTTCTTCTGCTATACCCATGCACTGTGATAATAACGCCGCTATCTTTATTGCCAACAATCCTGTCTATCATGAGCGCACCAAGCATATCGAGGTCGACTGTCATTTTATTCGGGAATCTATTCTTACTGACAAGATCTGCACACCTTTTACTCGATCTGAAGACCAGGTTGCTGATATCTTCACCAAACTGCTGCCTAAGAAGCATTGCAGTGCTTTGATGGACAAGTTGGGCATGATTGACATCTATGCTCCAACTTGAGGGGGAGTGTTAATATATGTGTTGTTTTATTTATGTTATGTTATTTTCCATTATATCTGGACCTTTCTGTAATTGTTACTTTTCTATAAATAGAAGGGTGCACACATTGTGCAACCCTAAGCTCTCCAAGTCTCATTGTCTTTCACAATACAAATTGCTGATTTAACTTGACAAATTAGTTATGGATCTTGCATGACAAAACGGTGATATGACTTTGATATCCATAAAAAAATAATTTAATATGAACTTGCTTGTAATAATTATTAACCATGTTAAATACATACATTGAACAACAAGAGGTTATATATCATGTAAAATATTAACTCTTCCACGTTTATTACATGTTGATTTGATATTAAATTGCTATCATGTATGAGTCATAGGAAAATTATTTTTCTTATAAATTTTATTTTCTAGTCAATGTTGAGAGTGTTAGTGATACACTGTTTTGACTAAAAAAAATTTACTAGTGATATAAATTGCTGATTTAACTTGACAAATTAGTTATGGATCTTGCATGACAAAAGGGTGATATGAATTTGATATCCATAAAAAAAAAAATTAATACGAACTTGCTTGTAACAATTATTAACCATGTTAAATACATACATTGAACAACAAGAGGATATGTATCATGTAAATTACAAATGATGATGGTTGTAACACTGCACAAAGACGTGTTTTATAATACTGATCTATGTGACACTTTTTATGTCATTCTAAAATATGTTTGTGCACAGTTTAAAAATAATTTACACATTATAGAGCCAACTTATTTATATATTCTCATCTTTCCATATATCACATAAATCACTAGTCATAAACACCTCAACAAATGAATGTAGTTTTTGAAAAATTTTAATTAGAAAAATTTATTATGGGTTGCAATTTTATATGCAGCAATGGCACGCTTGTCAAAAACGGGATAAACTTATCCGAAATAGGAGAATCAGTGTCCAATTGTTCCTACATTCTATACATGAGGCAATTCTTCTGCTGATAGTCATCATCATTATAGTTGCACGGGCATATGAGCGCAAAGTTTTAAGATCAAGATATAGTTTAACTGATCAGAATGAGAATAGGAGTAGTCTGGTTGATAGGTTGGTCTACAAGAGTGACAAAAAGTGTATCAACAAGCTTAGGATGGACCGTTGAGCTTTTCGACGTTTGTGTTCATTACTTACATCGACGGGGAAACTCACATGTAGTAGGAATTCAACCATTGATTAGATGGTTGCTATTTTCCTTTATATCCTATCTCACCACTCAAAAAATAGGATAATTCAGGACGACTTTTTCAGATCTGGTGAAACTGTGAGTCGATACTTTCATGAGGTGTTAAATGTGTGATCAGGTCACATAAAGCATTGTATCAAAAGGACGAAGCAATTCCTGAAAATTCAACTGACAACTGTTGGAAATGGTTTGAAGTAAGCATTTTTATTTTACATACATACATTATCAATTAAACAATATACTAAATATTATTCCTTACCTAGGGATGCCTTGGAGCACTGGATGGCACATACATTGAAATGTGTGTCCCTGAGATAGACAGAGCGAGTTACAGAAATAGGAAAGGATTCATAGCAACTAATGTTCTCGGAGTTTGCAACAAAGATATGCAGTTCGTGTATGTCTTGCCGAGCTGGGAGGGTTCAGCATCAGACATGAGAGTTCTAGGAGATGCCATGACTAGACACAATGGATTCCATGTTCCACACAGTAAAATTCACAAATTCCTATATATCACATATATAATCAAAATTATTATTTCTCTATAATTTTTATTAATTTTCTTCACGAATATGATTGTAGGAAATTATTACTTGGTAGATGTTGGCTATGTCAATGGTGAGGGGTTTTTAGGACCATACAGAGGGCAAAGATATCATCTGAATGAATGGAGAATAAGCCAACAACCTTCTAATGCAAAAGAACTTTTTAATCTTAGACATGCTTCTGCAAGTAATGTTATTGAAAGAACATTTGGTCTACTCAAACAACGATGGGCGATATTAAGAATTCCTTCATTTTATCCAGTCAAAACTACAAATAAAATCATTCTAGCATGTTGTTTGCTGCACAACTTTGTCAGAAGGGAAATGTCAAGTGACCCGATTGAGGAAGAAGTCCATGAGATAGTTACAAATGATGAGAATCAAGATGATGATGTACAAACTGTTGAGCCAAGTGATGAGTGATCTCTTTTTCGAGACAATTTAGCGCAATAAAAGTTTACTGAATGGTCACATTTAAACTAGTCATACAAATAGTTTCATTTTCTAAAGTTTTGTCGTTTGCTTATTGTAAGAAACATTTTAAAAAGATGATGACATTATTTATTTTACTCATTTAATTTTGAAAAAAATATATATGAATTTAAGAATCATTAGAAGATTATTGTTTTTTAAATGTCATTTTAGTATTTGTTTGCTAAATATACTCTTTTCATTTTTAATATCTTTATTTAAATTGTAAGTATGTTCTCATCATTATCTAGGGATGGATAATAATGGGCAATCTCAAAACCAAATTGTGGTAAGTAGCAATAAACCACAAGTCGCTCAACAACAAGTACAAGTTCCACGTCAAGATGGAGGGAGAACATAAAAAAAGCCCAAGCGAACTTGGACACATGTGGAAGAGGACAAACTAATTGAGGCACTAGAAGATATGGTTGTTTCTGGGAAATATAAAGTTGATAATGGATTCAAGCCGGGTTTCTTGCATGCGTTAGAAAAAGACCTTGAGAAAATGCTACCCGGTTGTGGTTTAAAAGGAAAACCACACATTGAATCAAAGATCAAGGTTTCGGAAAGAAAATTCAATGTTATTTATGATATGTTGAATGTTAGCACAAGTGGGTTTGGATTTAATGATAATACAAATTGCGTGGAAGCTGAGAAGAGTGTTTGGGATAGCTACGTTACGGTAAACACATTTGACTTATTTTTTTAATATCATATTTTTGACTATCTAATTTTGGAATTTGTATATTCCAAAGTCATCCTGAAGCAGATAGTTGAAGAAACAAAAAGTTCCCACACTATAATAAGTTCTGCCTGATTTTTGGAAAAGATCCAGCAACCGGAAGTAATGCACAGGATGTTGAAGATATGAGGACAGAAATGAAGAACTAACAACAAAATGATGATAATGTTCATGTTGAAGATTTAGATGAGAGCGACAATGGTCAAGCTTTTTCTCCAATGGGTAGAGATGGTAGAAGTAAGGAGAGTCACAGCTCGGAGCGGAAAAGGAGGAGAAGTGAGAATGATTTAGCAGTTGTGCTATTAGATGTGACGAAGCGTCTTGGAGAAGACATTAAAACATCGGCAAAGAGACTAGGTGAGTCAATGGTGACAAAATTTGAAAAATAAAAAGAAACAATTGGTGAAGAGGTAAGGAAACTAGGCAATCTTACAGGGGTAGAGAAGATCTCGGCCATTGTCCTATTGACTGCAAACGGATCTCTATGCCATGCATTTTTTCAGTTGACTAAAGAAGAAAGAGAAATATTTCTAACAAGCCAATTGAATAAGAACTAGAACATTGATTTTGGTTAGAATTTTTTTCAGTATCTTCTATGTGGATTTTATTCATGAATTTTGTTTTTGAGTATGCTTCATTTGTACGAAACTTGAATCGTTGATAGATTTTTTTTTTATTCCTTATGTGATTATTGGCTTATGGTGGTATATTTTGAAGATACAATTGCTTGGTGGATCATATTCTGAATGATTCTTTTCTCAATTATATTGTTTATAACATACAAGTTAGGGTTAAAATCTGAATTTGAGTAGAATTCATGATAGTTTTTCACATAATGCATAACAAATTGTGATATGTTCTATTATATTTCCAATAAATTCATTTTGGAAAGAAAAATCAGTTTTATTATATGAACATATATATGTTAACTCATTTTGTTGTACCAATTTTCTACATCAATCAACTTGTATGTATCTTCACATTTTTAATTCGAGGGTAGAATTGTATCATTTCATAAACAAAAAAAATATTATCATATAAATGTGTCAGAATATTCATTTAGTAACTATTAAAAATGATAATGCACACTAAAAACAATGCTAGAAATGACTAACAATCCATTTACCTAATCCTATCCCATGTTGCATCCAAACATAAGATAGGATACCATGTATCCCATCCCCCACCAATACATGCCCATGCTATCCTTCTTCGAATCCCATCTGAATCCCCTCCCACGAACCAAACATGTCGTTATTGGAAAGACACATGTGACACTGGTCTCAGAGTTTAGGATTTCGGATCCCAGTATTGGTCTCATGGGGAGACAACCCTCTCTCTTTTACCCTAGTCTTCTTTTCCCTCTATGTTAAAATAAATCTTGATGTTCAGGCTTCTTGCTTAGATAGTTTCTTTCCTCTTGTTGTTTAGATATATTTTTGCATACATGTATAATTATAGGACTTCAATAGATTTCTTTCCCCTTACATCCACGCACGCCATCCCTACTAACTTAGGTTTGGGGTTTACTCGAGGACGAGCAAACCTTTAAGCTAGGGTGGTTCGCTCTTCTATCCTTTCACCTTCTATTCCTTCATTGACAAGCATGCATGTTTATTCCTCGTACATTTCCCTTGTCTTTTCTACACCTAAGCTCCGATTGGTTTGTCGTAACTGGTCCGGAAAACTTATGAACTGGAGTTCCTTAAGTAGTTTTTCATGATTGGTTTAAAGTAGGCGTTGGAACTTGAGTTCCATGACTTCCGGTGAGTTACGGACTTACATACAAAACACAATTTCTGAGTTCCCTCTTAGAAAGAGCGGAAAACGAGTTCCGGGACAACTAACAACATTTCTTATACAATTATATTCTTCGTTCATCATAACTGACACATGTAAAATATTAACGACCAGAAATATTAGCAGTGTGGATATAGTTTGTTGCTAAAACTATAAAATAATATGACAAAATATTTTACATTATAATCACACTATGTAAAACATTTTACATTATAACCACCATTGTCAGTGCAGTTTACAAAAAAAAATATAACCATCATAAAAATTTAAAAAAACACCGCACCATGTGGAAAAAAATGTGATTCATCTAACATATTTTTATTCTTCATTCTTACAGAATATGATGTGAAAAATGATAATTAACTATAACTTTGCAAGAATAATATAATAAAAATTCCCTACAAAAATAACGCAAAGTTAATATTCTACATTGTGTTAAACAGTGATGAACCAAAACTTTTATTTACAAGCGCATGAAATGCATACAATACTTTGTATACACAAAGTGAAATAAAAATATTGTCATGTGATTTAATCACAATATTTTTATTAAGATTATAAATTTACCATAATAAAATATTTTAAAGGTGCAACATCTGCATCATAACCACTTGTTAAGGTTATTATGATTTAAGAATATTATACTTTTTTACGAATATGATTCTTTTTTATGTCTTTACCATCTTTATTTATTTATATTACATAGTAAATGATTTCTATATTTACACATACAACAAACCAATCACATGGAAGTGAATGGAACTTAAGTTCCCGAAACTGAACTAGAGTTCCCAGAAAATGAGTTCCACAGAACTCATGACTTACACGAAACCAATAGGAGCCTTAGTGTAAAATTTTCAAAATTTGTCACATCATGGATTCACATCATTGCTCTCTAACTACTCTTTCCCATTTTCTAGCCTAACTTTTACTGCTTAGTAGGACTTTGTTGCTTAATTTCTCATTTTGACAATTAAGGTTATGATGTCGTGAATACTACGAGTTATTGCTTGTCAGCAAGTTAAATCACCTCGTCATCGTGGCATTTAATTGACCTCCAACTTCATTCATCTCACTGACTCCTATTTTCAAGTTTGATAATGAATTTTAAGGTTAAGCGCAGTCTACCATTTGAAATTGCTTGTTCAACCATTTCATGTTATGAAAGACAAGCTAATGGGTTGTGCTTGATCGGTGGAACTAGTGTAAGATCAAACTCTGAGGGACGTGTTAACAAATCGAACAACTTTCTGAGAATTTTTTAGCACACATACCTTCGTTGAAGTATCAAGCAGAGATGATTGGCGTCTTACTTTTTTTTCTCCAGTTTTATTTTAAAGCTCCACTCTTTTCACTGATTTTCTTGTAAGCCTTATCCACCTGATTTTCAAAAATGCATTTGTGGGTTTCCTCATTTTCCCACATAAATGTTGTGGCGACTCTGTTAAATAGTGTTTTATTTAGCTCTTTATATTCACTTGTTATTTCCCTATTCTATGTGGACATGTATGTAATTGTTCTTTCTATAAATATATGGGGTACACATTGTGCACCCTAGCCGGAGGATCTAGGCGGTTCTGACTTTCTTGGTTGTTGTTTTCTGCTATTGGACTCGATATCGGTCATGGCTTCCTCCCATGATGATTTTCGTCGTCAAGTGACAATCGTGAAGTTGGATGGGCACAACTATCAACACTGGGTCTGCTCCATGGAGATGTTTGCAAAATCCCAAGGTAAGTACTCCCATCTGACTCAGGATCCGCCCAGTACTGCCGAGTCCAAGGATAAAAAGATCTACGATGATTGGGTCAAAGATGACTCGACTGTGATGACGTGGATCCTGAACAGCAGTGAAACTCGCATTAGTATTACTCTTCTTCGTCTCCCGACTGCCAAGGAGATGTGGGATCAACTGGCGAGTACCTACTTTCATAGCATGAATCCGAAGGTGTTTGACTTGAACAAACAGCCTACATTTCTCTGGGCCCGATATTGCTGACTATTTTTCGACTTTCAAAGGCTTCTGGGCGGAACTTGAGAACCTTCATCCGCTCTCTACTGACTTAGCCACTATGCAGTGACAACGGCAGGAACTTCAGGTTGTCCTATGTGAACTTCCTGACTCATATGCTAGAGTGGTTAATCAGATCCTTGCCAGTGATCCACTACTGACGTTGGAGAGTGCATTTCAGTGTCTTCAACGACTGTCGGCTTCTTCCTCGGATCTGACTTCTGATACTGGTGACACTACTGCTCTCTCTACCATGGCTGGCCGAGGTCGTTGTAGGGGTCGAGGTCGACCTCCGGACAACCGTCCTCCTGCTTCGGGACGAGGACGTGGGTCCCTTGGTCGTGGCTCCCTTGGTTGTGGTTCATCTGTTGATGCTTCTGGAGGTACCGCAGCTCAGCGGTACTGTAACTTTTGTGGTCGCACCAACCACACTGAGGACAAATGCTGGAAGAAACATGACACGCCTGCGTGGGCCAATGTTGCTTTTCAGGGTGCTTCTCAAACTTCTCCTGCTGCTACCTCAGGTTCCTCCACTGTTGAGTTCATCCGCTTAGAGGTGGAGCGTCTCCTGCTAGAAAAGATCGGTGCTTCCACTTCTTCTGCTGATGAATCTGGAGCTCACGCTGCAACTTACACTGGTTGTGATTCTGCCTTTGTGAGTGCTCCCTCTTCTAGTGCTGGCAATACCAAATGGGTGATGATTTTGGAGCTTCTTCACATATCTCTGGGAATCGTTCTCTTTTTTCTAAATTACATAAACTGTCCTAAAGCTGTTGTTATGCTTGCTGACGGATCTAAATCTGTTGTCTCTAGGATTGGTGATATTTATGCTCAAGTTCTTCTGAAATCTTCTCTATGTGCCCAATTTTCCGCTAAATATGTTGTCTGTCAGTAAAATTGTACGTAACCTGAACAGCAGTCTGACCTTTGTACCAGGTACTTGTGTTTCAGGACCTTCGCACGAGGATGAAGATTGGTGGGGGGGCACGAAGGACCTGACGGACTCTACTATTTGGATGATTTGAAACGGATTGGCACTACAGCTCTAGCTTCAGCATTGTCTTCTTCTGTTTCTGCATTACAGTGGCATTATAGACTTGGGCATCCATCGGTTGATAAAATAAAACATGATATTTCTGGTGTAGGAACGCACAGTTTTCAGTGTGAGTCACGTCATTTAGGCAAACAGTCCAAAACTGTGTTTCCCAAAAAATCTCAGCTTGGTAGCAAAAAGATTTTTGATTTAGTTCATGCTGATGCATGGGTTCCTTGTCATGTTCCAAGTTTGTCAGGCAATAAATACTTTATTTTGTTCATTGATGATTACTCCCGTGCTACTTGGTTGTTTTTGATGAAAGACAGATCACAAGTCTTGCCTACTATTAAGTTCTTCTTAGTTGAAATTAAAACCCAGTTTTCTATGCCCATTAAAATTATGCGCACTGATAATGCCTCGGAATTTGTTCAAAAAAATATTGAATTATTTTGTCGTTCTGTGGGGGCCATTCATCAGACATCTTGTGCTTACACACCCCAACAGAACGGTGCTGCTGAAAGAAAAAATAGGCATTTACTTGAAGTTACAAGAACTCTCATGTTGCATTCTAATGTTCCAAGACATTTTTTACCGGAAGCAGTTCTCACTGCCTGTTTTCTGATAAGTCGCATGCCCTCGTCTGTTATTGGGAATAAAATTCATGTCCAAGTATTATAACCCCACCTTCCTCTTTTTTCTGTCCCTCCAAGGATTTTTGGGTCAACTTGTTTTGCTCGTTTGCTTGGACCGACTCAGGACAAGTTGTCCCCTAGAGCTGAAAAATGTATTTTTCTAGATATTCATGGACTCAGAAAGGATATCGTTGCTATAATCTTGTTACTAAGAATTGGTTCACAAGCAGTGATGTGGTTTTCTTTGAGGACACTATGTACTACTCTACTAAAGGGAACACGTTGAGTTCAAATCTCATTTCCGCGCTCTAGAAGTCGGCAACGAGATTGCTTATTATTGGATGATTAAACAGAGTACAGGGGGCTCTCTTTTATAAGACAAGAGAGTACACATGGTATAGAGATAACCCATGTGGGATAAAGAGTACACAATAGAAAAAGAGAAAAAGCATAAAGCAAAATACACTAAGTATAGAAAAGCAGTAAAGTGTATATACTAATACTCCCCCTCAAGCTGGAGCGTAGATGTCAATCATGCCCAGCTTGGATGTCATAGTAGCAAATCTCGTCTTTGGAAGAATCTTTGTGAAGATGTCAGCCACCTGATCAGAAGTATGGATGTAGGGAGTAGATATCTGGCCAGATAATACAGCTTCGCGAACAAAATGGCAGTCCACCTCAATGTGTTTAGTCTGCTCATGAAAAGTGGGATTACTGGCGATAAACGTAGCAGCTTTGTTATCACAATACATCGGAATAGGAAAGGAGTCAGAAATAGCAAAATCCTTCAGTAAGCTTCGAATCCAGAAAAGCTCACAAGTAGTATGTGTCATGGCGCGATATTCAGCTTCAGCACTTGAGCGAGCAACCACAGTCTGTTTCTTGCTTCGCCAAGTAACAAGATTTCCTCCCACAAATGTACAGTAGCCAGAAGTGGAGCGTCGGTCGAGCTTGCTCCCAGCATAGTCAGAATCAGAATAACCAAGGAGTTTACAGTGACCATGTTTCTTATATAGCAGGCCTTTCCCAGGAGAGCTCTTCAAATATTTAAGAATGTGGCAAACAGCGTCTCGGTGACATTGTCGGGGTTTATCCGGGTATCTACTAACAAGCCCGACAGCATAAGTAATATCAGCTCGTGTGACGGTCAGATAAATAAGCTTACCAACCATGCGTCGGTACTGATGATGGTCAGGATAGACAGGAGAGTTCTCATCATCCCAGTCAGTATTTGGATCCAGAGGTGTGCTAGCAGGCTTAGCACCTAGAAGTCCAGTTTCAGAAAGCAGATCCAGAACATATTTGCGTTGAGACAAACAAAGAGCAGAAGAGGACCGAGAAACTTCAATCCCAAGAAAATATCGTAGATATCCAAGATCTTTGGTAACAAAGTGTTTCTCCAGATAGCACTCGGTAGCCCGAATGCCTGCAAGATCACTCCCTGAGAGAATGATATCATCAACATATACAATAAGGATGACAATGCCAGCAGTAGTATTTTTGAAAAAAAAATAGAGTGATCTGACTGGGAGCGTCTAAAAGAGAATTTCTGAAGAATAGTACTCAGTTTATCAAACCAAGAACGGGGACTCTGTTTTAAACCATAAATCGTCTTCCTCTGCCTGTAGACTTTAGAGGACTCCCCCTGAAGCACAAATCCCGGGGGTTGTTCCATGTAGAACTCCTCATGTAGATCCCCATACAGAAAAGCATTCTTTACATCAAGTTGATACAAGGGCCAATCAGAATTAATAGCAACAAAAATAAGAATCCGTACAGAGTTCAGCCGAACCACAGGAGAGAAAGTCTCAAAATAATCGACCCTGTAAGTTTGTGTATAGCCTTTAGCAACGAGTCTCGCCTTTAGCCGTTCAACCGTGCCATCCGGTTGATATTTGACAGTAAACACCCAGCGACAACCAACGGGGGAACAATCTGCAGAAGGATCAACTAGCATTTCAGTGACAAACACCGTGCCATGTGTTGCGTTCAGTAAGAGCCTGCATTTCAGCTTCCATAGCTTGATGCCAAGCAGGATATTTAAGAGCCTGAGGAGCATTTTTAGGAATAGATATAGCAGAAAGAGCAACAGTAAAGTTAGCAAAATTAGTCGTCAGATGATCAGCAGTACAGAAATTTCCAATAGGATGTTTAGTGCAAGTTCTAGTTCCTTTCCTCAAGCTGATAGGAGCATCAAGATCAGAGAATACCTGCGGTGGTGTTTGATCTAGCACGGAGGATGAAGACGTTGGAGGGCACATAGAGGGAGTTGTTGTCTTCTGTCTTCTTTGATATACTTTTAGAGGTGGCTTTTCAGTAGAAGTAGTATCAGCAATATCAGTAATATCAGCGATATCATCCATGATAGGTAAAGGTGTATCCAGTAATAAATCCGATGTAAGAGTCGACACGACAGAAGAGTAAAAGGGCATGTGCTCAAAGAAAACAACATCAGCAGATACAAACCATTTTTTGACACAGGATCATAGCAACGGTACCCTTTCTGAGTGCGCGAGTACCCTAGGAAGACACACTTAGTCGCTCTGGGATCAAGTTTGGTGAGACCGGGACGAAGGTTTTTGACAAAGCAGGTGCTCCCAAAGATACGAGGAGGCACAGTAAAAAGGGGTGCATCCGGAAACAGAATCTGATATGGAACTTGATTCCCAAGCACAGAAGAGGGCATTCGATTAATTAGATAACAAGCAGTAGAGATAGCCTCAGGCCAAAAACATTGGGGAACATGATAATGAAAAAGTAAAGTGCGGGCAACTTCAAGAATATGGCAATTTTTGCGTTCAACGACTCCATTTTGTTGTGGTGTGTAAGCACAAGAAGTTTGGTGTATGGTGCCATGTTTTCAACAAAAGTTGCTGACAGAGGCTTGCACAAATTCTAAGGCATTATCAGTGCGAAAAATTTTAATGGGTTTAGCAAACTGGGTCTGAATCTCGGCAAAGAAAGTTGTGATACTGTCAAGAATGGTAGACCTGTCTTTAAGCAAAAACAACCAGGTGGTTCTAGAAAAATCATCAATAAAACTCAAGAAATATCTAAATCCAGAAGTACTCGGCACAGAACAGGGTCCCCAAACATCAGCATGAATAATGTCAAATGGTTGTTTAGAACTAATACATGATTTTTTTGAAAAAGATGCTCGGGTCTGTTTGCCCAGTTGGCAAGTCTCACAATGAAAAACAGAGTCTAATACATCAGGTAATAATTGCTTCAGCTTTGCTGCAGAAGGAAGTCCTAAGCGATAGTGCCACTGGATGCCTGTCACAGAAGATGTCAAGTATGTTGCGATCTTCGGAACGTCCAGGTAGTATAGCCCGTTTGGTCCTCATGGCCTGAACCAATCGTCGTCCTCATGCGCTGATCCTGAAAAATAACACCATCTGGGTCAAACGTAATCGAGCAACGAAGGCTCTTCACAGTTCTATTTACAGATAGCAGATTAATAGGAAACTTAGGAACATAAAGTGAAAACCGCAGAGGCAGGCAACCAGTAGTACAGATATCACCAATCCCAGTAACAGGTGTCTTAGAGCCATCATCCAGTGTAACAGGAGGTATAATAGAAGTATTGTGCAGTTTAAAAATAAAGCCGGATTTCCCGAAATATGAGATGTCGCACCAAAATCAATCACCCATAAATTTTTACCAGACTGTAAGGAAGAAGATACCGACGATATCGTCGGTATACCGCTCGGTATACCGATATCGACCCAACCTGGCATCGGTTTAAGCATTTCTATCGTTGCTCCCGCAAATTTCGGTAAACCGGTGGGTTTACCGGTAAAACCGACCGGTTTTTTGCGGTAAGGGGGGGGGTTCAGTGTAAAATGCCCCACTTATGGGCGATATGGGCGGTATACCGCCCCGGTATGCCGGCATTTGCGAGCTTGTTGCTGCTGCTGCTGTTGGAGTGAAAGAACAAACACATTTGGGGCGATTTTCTTCATTGGAGCTCAAATCAGCTGTAATCAAGGTATGTTTTCTTGATTTCTTGCATTCTTCATCATTTCCAACCCATCTCCTATCTATTTCCATCTATTTTCACCATAAAATCTCTCCAAAAATCTCTAAATACACCCAAATCTTAGATCTACTTCAAAAAACTTAGGATTAATGCTATTTAACATTAGATCTATGAATATTATATGTAGATCTACTAATGTATAACTAGATCTACTACTTTTAATTAGTATTATCATATAATTTCACTAATTAATATTAAATTCGTAATAATACAATAAGTACTAGAAATAGTAGGTATCTAACTTAGGTTTAGTAGAAGTTGTACCAAATAGCAATGTGAACAAATACAAACAAAAATATAGTAAAAATATTTATATTTTTCGTTTTTTTATTTATTTAAAATGCTGAAAATAAAAAAATCATTTTTTTTGTTTTTTTTTGTTTTTTCTACAGAAATGTATGCGTTAGTGTTATGTAAGATGGAATGAGTAAAGTTGTAATACATCACTTGACTTAATACTAGATAATTATTAGATTTTATAATTTTTAAATTAATTTCAGACATTAATTTTTTGTTTAAGCCTTTTTTCTTGTTAATAAAAATCTTAAAAAATATTGTGTTTGATTCTATAAATACATTTAACATTTATACACCTGAAAGTGTTGTGTTTGATTCTATAATACATAAAATAGATTAATTTCTTGCAACTTAATGGGTTTTAGATTTCATACACCTAATTTTTATTTGTCTTTGTCTATTTGCAGTGTGACAGTGTCCACTTTTGACTTTTGAGAAGATGTCTTCAAGCGATGGTGAGGGTTCTGGGGCCGGTAATGTTGGTGGAGCTAAGAATGTGATGGATTTTGCATGGAATCACTGCACGCCTCTTGAAGGCAATAGGGCAAAGATAGTTTGCAATTACTGCAACAAGACAATTGGTGGAGGGGGGATTACTAGTTTCAAACGTCACATTACTGGCGGTGACAAAAATGTGGCAATGTGCACAAGGTGTCCCCAAAGTGTTAGGGATGATTTTAGAAATATTATGGGTGCAAAGAAACACAAACAATAAAAGATGAAGGAGGCTGACAGGGGTTACACAGATACATTATTCAATGTTAGGGGCACAGGTTCTTCTACAGAATCAGATGATGACTTTGCATATCCTCGTGATTGTGACACAACTTATTCACGTCGTGCGTATAGGCGTGCCCTTAGAGATTCCCGCAGAGATGAGTGGGAAAGAGAGGAGGCAGATTGAATTACAAGGAGGTATGGGCCATCTAGTGCAGGTGGAGGCAGTGGTACTGCACGTATTCCTGTTGTTGACGTAGATGATGATGAAGACAGAGCTGGTCATGGAAAAAGGAAGAAAGGTGGCATTGATACACTTTTCCGTTCTGCTAGTACGAGATTGAGGCATGTTGATGAGCCAGGGGTTAGGAGGCCTGAAGCTAGGCAAAAAGGCATTAAAGCAATGTTCACTGGTGCAAAAGATAAGGTCGGCAAGGCAGTGGGTAAGTTCTTCTTTGCTCATGGTATACCTGCACATGTTGCAACTGAACCGTATCTGCAACATATGGTAGATGTGATAGGGGTTTCTGGGAGGGGCGTCAAGGCCCCCACTTCATATGAATTAATGAACAAGTATCTTCCCCTAGAGAAGAAGGATCTACAAGTCTGGATTTCAGGCCAAAAAAATATGTGAGCTGAATATGGTGTCACACTTATGTGTGACGGGTGGACTAGTGGCAACAGAAGACAAATTATCAACTTTCTTGCACATTGTCGTGGATCCACAATTTTTTTAGACTTTGTTGATGCTTCAGGTGAGGTCAGGAACCACAGGTTCATAAAGAAACTAATGAAGACATACATGAAGCAGGTTGGTGTGGAAAATGTGGTGCAGATAGTTACTGATAATGGTTCTGCCTTCAAGAAGGTCGGGGACAGTTTAATGAAGAAATATCCCATATACTGGACACCATGTGCTGCCCACTGCATAGATCTCATTCTCAAGGACATTGGCTCAATTGAATTCATTAAATATGTTATCATTGATGGTAGGTTGATCACAGGATTCATCTACAACCATTCTTTTCTATTGAATGCAATGAGGCGACGTGAGTATTGTGGAGGTGATCTGATTAGAACAGGTGCAACTAGATTTGCAACAAACTTTCTTGCCTTACAATCATTAAAGTCCAAAAAGGATGGACTTAGGAGGCTCTTCAATGGAGTGGAGTGGACCTCCATGAAGGAGCACAATACCCCAGTTGGCAGTAGAATTGAGCAGTTGATTGCCAGCTGACCTTTTTGGGACCTTTTTGGGATAAGGTTACTAGGGTGCTGCGAATAATGGAACCCATTGTCAAGGTATTGAGGCTGGTAGATGGTGACAAAACTGCAACAATGCCTTTTTTATATGATGCAATGACCTCAATGGTGGACCGCATCAAAGAAGCAGCTCCTAAGTCCAATGAGCAATACATCAGAATTTATGAGAATCGTTGGACAAATATGCTTTTGCATCCATTGCATAAAGCAGGTATATATCTCAATCAATTATGTTCTAACTTCTAAGTTTCTAACTTCTGAGTTATTTGTCTAACTCATAGTCTACCTATTAAAATGTCATTCTAATTTCCTTATTTATATTTGTGACAGCTTACTATTTGAATCCGAGGCTCCAATACTCACGAACGCTTGGATTGAATCCGACTCTAATGACTGCAGTAAGAGATGTCACCAACAAGTTCATTACCTCTCCAGAAGAGCGATTGCTAGTACTGGAAGAGGTATAAGATAACTATATTACTTACATTCTTAATGTCTCATTAGTCATTACTCATTAGTCATCACTTTGATTTCATCATCTAAATATCGTAAATGATGTTTTTTTTTGCAGTTGCGCCATTTCCGTGAAGGCACTGGATGTTTTGGATATCCAAATGCGGTTTCTGATCGTGAGGCAGGTGATCCTTGTGAGTGGTGGGTTTGGAATGGAACGGGTGCCCCCCATTTAAGAAAAGTGGATGTTCGTCTCCTTGCTCAAACAACATCTGCAGGGGGGGGTGAAAGAAATTGGAGCACATTCAATCTGATACACTCAGAGAAGGAACAAGCTTGGGGCAAATAGGTTGAGGGACCTTGTCTACGTTCACTACAACATGCGGTTGAGGGCTAGAGCAATACGAGATGCCAACTATAGGGAAGTGGATTTTGCTGTTGTCCACGATCCCATTGACACCGCATACACTTTCAGCACTGACAGACGTAGAGGGCTGGAGGAAGATTCAGAAAATCCTTTAGAGGAATGGATGAATGAGATAGGTCGTCCTGTTCTTGATAATTTAGATGGGCGTCCAGATCCATACATAGAAGATCAATTTGAGCCAAACAACGGTGATGATATTATTCTTGATAATCCGCCTGAAAGACTTGAGCCTGAAGCTGCACATGTAAATGTTGATATGGAAATAGATAGAAGAGTACAAGAGCAGTTAGGTAGCTCAAATTCTTCTTCTTCAGCTGGTTCTAAATCTAAGTCTGATGATAGTGACAATGATAATGATGGTGGTAATCAAAGTCAACGCTCTCCAGAATATCCTCCAGCTGTGGATCCTCAACATGATGATCGGCCTTATGTTACTAGGGGTGTACCTCCACAACAACAAGAATATCCCATGCCTGAAAAAAATTATCAAAGAAGAAAAACTCGAACTGGGAAAGATTACAGTGGTGCACCTCCACCAAATGCCGCAATGCCCACAACTCCAAGCCCCTACCCCTACTCCTACCCATCTAATCCACAACCACAACCACAATACCGGAGTCCAAGTGATTATCATTCTGATGTTGCTGAATCAATGGATGCATTGAGTATATCTGACTCTTAATCTCAATCTCAAGAACATTCATTTGGAGATATGTTATTTGGGCAGACACTTCCATACCCATCTCAGACTTCTCAACATGGGTATTCTGGATATCAAGTTGAACCACAAGGCCCACAACCAAGGTTACAATTAGAACTTGGACCTGGTATGGGATATCATGAAGCATACTCTGTCTGTAGCCCTTATGGATGCTTTCGGGTGAACACCGAAGCATACTCTGGTGATTTCGGGCAAACATGGAGTGGTGGGCATACTACAATTTATCCTATTGCCGGAGTTCCATTACAACCTCCTTTTCCTCAACCTCCAGCTCCTCAAGCAAGGGCACCCGCACCTCCTCCCGCTTCTTCTCAGCCTCCCAGGAATTCAGCAAACAAGGCTTAATATCTCAAAGATTTACAAGAACATTTTCCAAAGATTGGGATGATGCAGTATGTGAATCCTGAAGTATATGAGGAGCATGTTGTCACATACAACAAATCGTATAGAGCTTTGATGGCATGGGAGCAATATGTAGAACAACAATATCCTTATCAGCAGCCGGCGCGCCACTCAACATACAACTGATGTGAGTTAGTACTTAGTAATTTACTATGTTGTTATATGTTTGTTGTAAGTTGAATATTATTGCATAAGTGTGTAAACATGCGTTTATGGATTGTGCTACTAAAATTTCAGATCTTAATTCTTATATTTTGTCATCGAAATCCTTCATCGAAATCTCAAAAAAACAGGATTGATTCCTTACCTCCCACATGATTGACCCCCCCCAACATACCCAATATAGAATTTTATTGCACAAAACGTTGCATCTAGGTGTTGAGACCACGCCTGTAAAATTTCATGATTTAATTCGTTCATTTAGGCGTCGATAAGTCCAGGATTGCATCTGTCGATATTTCCGTCGGTATACCTGTAAAAATCTATTTCCACGCCATCGATAAGTTGTCGGTATCGGCATTTAATTCCTTGGTCAGGAGGGTGGTGCTACCATCAATAGAAGCTTCAGCAGAGGAAGCAAGACGAGCCTGGAGCAGCTTTTCAAATTCAGACTGTATCCAGTCAGCAGAGGGTGGAGCAGAGGTAGTAGCAGTCTCAGTCTGATCCATCGTGACCTGATTTGCCCAGGCTGGCTTGCCATGCTTGATCCGGCAGCGATCTTCATTATGGTTTGTCCGCTTGCAGAAAGTGCAGTAACGAGGCTCAGTAGAGTCAGCGCCAGAGTATGAGCCACATCCAGGTGCAGTAAAACATCCGCGTCCACGGCCCCGACCACGGAAGGAATCTCCAATGCGAGCAGCGAGGGCTGCTCCATCAGAAGTATCAGAAAGGTGCTGCAAAAATGATGGCAGACGTTGAACCCTTTTGAGAACATCCCGACGAGTAGGCAGATAATCACTGGATAGGATCTCATCCACAACTCCAGCGAAGGAAGATGGCAAACCAGCGAGGAACTGAACAAGCATAAGTTCGTTCCGTTGACGCTGAACTTCAGTGATGTTGACATAAAGCAGGTGATACACCTGAAATTCATCCCAGAGAGCACAGCAGGTGGTGTAGTAGTCCTCAATAGAATCAGTGGCAGAAAATTCCTGTTTGGCAAGTTGCTTGAAGATCTCAAAAACCTTCTTAGGATTTTGCTGATGAGAGTATACATGAGAGAGTTGCTCCCACATTTCCTTCGCAGTCTGGAGGCGAAGAAGTGACTGGCTGATCTTGGGCTCGACGTTGTTGACCATCCATGTCATAACGTCGTAATCCTCCTTGGATCAAAGATCGTAGGCCTGCTTAGTCTTTTCATCAGCATCAGTAGCGGGGACCGCCGGTCCTTTGGTAGTCAGATGAGAATAGCGCCCTTGTGCTTTAACATATAGCTCGAGGGAAGCTGCCCAGAGGTGATAGTTGGAGTTATCCAACTTCACAGTAGTGACACATAAGTTGTGTTGAAGGTCAGGTGTCGCCATTTGAAGAAGCAGAAGCACGGGCGCAGAGAGCAGCAGAAGTCAGCAGCAGCTGAAAGCAGCAGAAGTCCAACGCATGGACTAGTAGTAGCAGATAGAAGATCCACGCATGGATCTTAGAAAACCTACGTAGGGCAGTAGATAGAGATAAAAAACCTACGCCAACATGGAGGATCAGTTACTCCACCATGAGGCGCAGGCAGAAAGAGAGAGAAACTCCGTTTACACCGTCAACATGCCAGAACTGGAAAACGTCGGGGCTGTCCGGAGATTTCAGAAATAGAAATGGAGCTAGACGGAGGGGCTTGTAGCAGCGGCACTGTAGCGGCGGTACTGTAGCGGCGGTACCGTAGCGGCGGTACTGTAGCGGCGGCAAAAAAAAAAAGAGGGGGGGTGGCGGCGGCTAGGGTTGGTGGAGAAGATGGCGGCTAGGGTTGGGGTGAGAGAGGGATTAGGTTTAAGGTGGATCGGCCCGCTTTGATACCATCTAGAAGTCGGCAATGAGATTGCTTATTATTGGATGATTAAACAGAGTACAGGGGGCTCTCTTCTATAAGACAAGAGAGTATGCATGGTATAGAGATAACCCATGTGGGATAAAGAGTACACAATAGAAAAAGAGAAAAAGCATAAAGCAAAATACACTAAGTATAGAAAAGCAGTAAAGTGTATATACTAATAAGCGCCTTTGCCTATCATTAGTGATTCCCCTCCTACTTTGCAGCCTGCTGAGACTACGTCTCCTCTTATTGTTTACCAACGCAGAAATCGACCGCCGCAGTCTACTCTTACCCAAGACCCCCCACAGAAAACCAATCTTCTCCTTCAGAAGGTCCTGCACCTACCAAGGTAACTTCTGATCTAGATTTACCTATTGCTCTCAGGAAAAGCACTCGCTCATGTACCTCTCATAATATTGCTAACTATGTTTCTACTGCACACCTTAGTGTCCATGTTAGTAATTTTGTTGTTGCTCTTTCTGTTGTTTCTGTCCCCAAAAATGTTCATGATGCTTTACAAAGTACGGCATGGATACATGCCATGACTGAGGAGATGACTGCTCTTACTAACAGAAGTACGTGGAATTTGGTTGATCCTCCATCTGATTGCAAGCTTGTTGGATGTCGTTGGGTGTACACTGTCAAGTATCATCTTGATGGAACTGTTGAACTCCTGAAGGCCCGCCTAGTGGCCAAAGGGTACACTCAGACTTATGGTATTGATTACTTTGAAACTTTTTCTCCTGTTGCCAGGCTAAATTCTGTACGAGTTCTTCTCTCTGTGGCAATCAATCTGGATTGGCCCCCCTTATCCAGCTAGATGTCAAGAATGTCTTTCTTTATGGTGATCTCCAAGAGGAAGTCTATATGGAGCAACCACCTGGGTTTGTTGCTCAGGGGGAGTCACACAAAGTTTGTCGCCTCAAAAAGTCTATTTATGGACTCAAGCAGAGTCCACGTGCTTGGTTTGATAAACTAAGCAAGATTTTGTCTACCTATGGCTTCCTCAGATCTCATGTTGATCACTCTATCTTTATTAAGAAGACCTCCTCTGTATTGTGGTTCTAATTGTGTATGTTGATGATATTATTTTATCTGGCAGTGATCTTTCTAAAATTCATGCTACTAAAGCCTACTTATGCAAGCACTTTGTCACTAAAGATCTGGGAAAGCTGAGATACTTTCTGGGAATTGAAGTTTCCAGGACTGCTAATGCTCTTGTTTTATCTCAAAGCAAGTATGTTCTAGATCTTCTACAGGAGATTGGAATGCTTGGAGCTCGGACCACTAATACGCCCCTAGATCCTAATGTAAATTGAGATGATGATGAATCTCCCGTGTGTCCTGATAGTAAAAGACATAGGAGACTGGTTGGCAAACTAATCTATTTGACCGTTACTAGAGCTAATATTTCTATTGTTGTTGGTCTTGTTAGCAGGTATCTCGACAAGCCTAGACAGTGTCACGGGGAAGCACTGTGTCGTATCCTGAGGTATCTGAAAAAATCTCATGGTAAAGGCCTTTTCTATAGAAAACATGGCCATTGCTCTCTTGAAGGCAACTCTGATTCTGACTATGCTGGAAGTAAGATAGACAAAAAATCTACTTCTGGTTACTATACTTTTGTTGGTGGAAATATTGTTACCTGGAGGAGCAAAAAGCATTCGTTGTTGCTAGATCTAGCGTTGAGGCCGAGTACCGGGCTATGGCTCACACAGCTTGTGAACTTCTGTGGGTACAATCTCTTCTAAAAGAACTTGATGTGGGGTCTTCTGCTCCTATTCCCATGCATGGTGATAATAAAGCAGCTATTTTATTGCAAATAATCCTCTTTTCATGAGCGGACCAAGCGCATTGAAGTCGACTACCACTTCATCAGAGAAGTTATTCTGACTGGTCGTATCTGCACTCCTTTTACTCGCTCAGAGGATCAAGTTGTTGATATCTTCACAAAGCTGCTGGCCAAGAAACATTTCAGCTCTCTTATGGACAAGTTGGGCATGATTGATATCTATGCTCCAACTTGAGGGGGAGTGTTAAATAGTGTTTTATTTAGCTCTTTATATTTACTTGTTATTTCCCTATTCTATGTGGACCTGTATGTAATTGTTCTTTCTATATATATACGGGGTACACACATTGTGCACCCTATACAGAGGGGGGTGGTGGTGCAGGGGTGGGTGGTGGCTAGTAAGCCTACTCTGGTACCATCTTGAGTTTTCTATAAGGGTTAGGGTGCACAATGTGTGTACCCCGTATATTTATAGAAAGAACAATTACATATAGGTCCACATAGAATAGGGAAATAAAAAGTGAATATAAAGAGCTAAATGAAATACTATTTAATAGGGATATAACAAGTGAATATAAAGAGCTAAATAAAATACTATTTAACCTGTCCATCGGCATCCACACCTGACTTGCTTAACACACTGAAGCCATATCTAGCCTCACTTATCAAGAGGGTTAAGATATCACCCCTACTATATGGAGGGGGATGGATTCCATCTACGTCACCATGACTCTCACACACCCAACCAATACCTTTTCAGCAATCTTCTTCAAGATCACGTCAAGCAGTGTCAAGGTGTGATGATATCATCATGTCAACACTTTGCGATCAATGATCTTGGCAATCTACGATACTTATGGGCATAGTCACAATCAAGGAATGAGGTATCCAATTTCGATGCCGTTTCGACGGCATGGAAACCGAAATTTATTGAAATTTGGATAAAATTTTCGATAAATGCAACAGTGCCCGTTTTGACGCCAAAATCAACGATTAAGCCATGAAATTTCACAAGGATGATCTTTACACTTAAATGCATCGATTTATGCAACAAAATTTGATATGGGGATAGGTGGGGGGTCCATGTGGGAGAAAAGGAGACTTCCCTGTTCCCTGGAAAAATTTTGAATTTTGGGCAAAAAATTTTGATGATTTCGACATAGCGGTATGCTTGCAAAATTTCGTAGCAGATGGCGTCGAAATCGAAATTTTTGACGAAGTTTCGACGATTTCGTCGAAACCTCATTCCTTGGTCACAATACACTCCGACTTTTTGAAAAAGTCACGTTTAAAACACGAACTTCTCCCTAGACGTATGAAACTCCCGAATAAATCCCAGTTCCTGAATATTACGTATTATTCCCGTATTTTTCGCGAATTTATCACATTTAATGTTTTTCCCATTTAATACGTTCTTTTCCCGTATTATACTGATTAAGACACTAACTTAGTTTGAGTGTATATATGTGTCTGTGTATGTACAAGAATATATGTGTGTATGTGTGTAATATATGTATATGTATATGTAAGTAATAGTTATAGATATATGTATGCAATATATATGTACATATATACGTGCAAAACATATACATACATACATCAATATGCAATATATGTATATATCCTCCGATTTTTTCCCGTCTTTTTCACGAATAGTTGACCGTACTTTTACCATACGTTGACTGCTTTTTACCCGATTGTCCCGCATAATTGCTGAATTCCGAACTTTTCAACTCAACCGAATGTATCCCGAATACCGAATTTGTGACTATGCTTATGGGGAACTGAATTTGCTCGTACAACTTACAAGCTAGAGAAAATATAAACTAAACCTCCTTAGTGACATTGGTACCCTTGGTGTAAAACGAGCCAATACACCTCTTGATGCTAATGTTTCGTCCGATGATGACTTTTCACTAAGCTTGACTGAAAATGAGATATACAAAACATTAGTTGGTAAACTAATAGATCTTAGTGTAATTTGCCCTAATATTGCTCTTGTAGTTAGCTTGCGTACTTGTTAAGGTGGCATAGCAACAAGGACCCTTGACACCCTGGAGGATTTAGACATCGCCTTGGCAACTCTAAATAAATACGTTTTGTACATTTGACCCATTCATACACAACTGTTTTACTATATTCATAAACATTTTTCTCCCTCATTTGCTTATTTTTACAGTTATATATGTAGGTTGTTTGTATCTTTATAGTTCATCCCCTCATGTGCATATAATTTATGGTATGAAATTACTAATTTACATTTTAGTACTTTAATAAACACTAAAGCTAACAAGAAAAAGAGAATTATTATGAACAATGTAAGAGGTATAGAATCTATAGACATAATGTAGATATTCAAGAATGTACAAAAAGAGAATCATTTTTGTCATCTTCTACACTCCTAAAAATGGTGAAAGAATTGATATCCTCTACAATTATTCAAGCAGCATGGTGGAGTAACCGATGAAAGGGGTCAATTCTGTCTTTGATTCCACATTACTTCAGCATTTGGCCTGCTCAATATCAAAAGAATCCTAGGCCCCAACATACTCTACTCCTTTGTTTGTTGTAAAGTTGGTTACCTGACCTCCCTTCATAGAACATTCTTAAATCCCCACCCGCAGAAAAGGCACGCCCGTTTCCCTGAACAGAGGAATAACTCAGCTGAGCAAGCAACAGCGTGAAGCAGGGTGAGAAGACAACAATGTGACAATGATCACCGAACCTTGATTAGGATTAGTTTTGCATCATCGTCTCTTTCCCATTTCTCAAGAAACTCTGCAAGCAAGGAAACCTAAACAAAGAGTCAAATCATCTACCATTAGTTATATGACAATGTTTAGCTGGTGAACAAGAAAGTGGGCATCAAATATGAATTGAAAATCTCAAGCCAATATAGTAAAGTAAGTTAGCCATCGCTGTAATCATCCAAGCCTGAATCTACTTGGAATAAAGAGCATGGATCCTTGTTTTCTATTTGACTGTGTTTTATGCCATGGCTTCATTGCGTTGTGTTAGTAAACAACATAAATCCTTTTTTTTCGTGTGAATATTGAATCTGGATCTCTGCTTCTAAATCTACTTGGTCATTTATGGTTTCCTTCTAAATCTACTGTAGTAGACTTTGTTGGTGTGGACAAGGTAACAAAAGAAGATCCTGCCAGAGATATCAAGGAAAAGTGTTTTTCCAGTACTGATCATTCATTAGAACGGCAGACATGTTGGCACCGACAGACATGTTGCCGCTGGGTTTAAACTGAGCTCAGAGCATATTCGGAACTTGCTTTAACCTATTAGGGTATGTATAGAATAAACATACAGAGATACATGAGCTAGAGGAAGAAACAAAGAGCTTTTAGAAGCAAGCATACCACTTTAGAAGAAATGCAGTTCAACTGGCGAGGACGGTTCAAGGTCAGGAGTCGGACATGTCCTTTCTCTTCTCCAATTACGACCTGAAAAAGTAATCGATTTTAAAGAAAACCAGATATCTTTGAAGAGCGAACCAGTGGAGGGCGCCAGTAGCACCTGTTCCGCTGCTTTAGCGTGCACTTGCTGATCCATAAGATGCTACGGATGAACTGAGCAATCGAGTTTGTATATGGCCTAGCCGAGACCTTCTTCTCTATCAGGAGGGAGGAATGGAATCAGACGATTGTAGCAGTGTCGCAGAAGATGATAGTGGCTGCTGGCGACCGTGTGGGAAATCACCCTTTGCTGGTTCTTAAAACGGTGTCTGCTGGGTAGCAGCTTCCGCCTGCGTCGGTAGGTGAAAACCAACTGAAATCGGTGCCAACCAAAAAGTCACTTCCCTCAAAAAAAAAAAGTCACCCAGTTTTTCTGAAAGAGTGTACCAACCGAACCCGTGTTAATTAATTAGTGCAAACCAAAGTGAACCACTTTAGATGTAAGCCTAAGAGACCCCTTAGGATTTGCTGTTCCATGTACAGATTATTTATGCCATATGTTACTGTAGCGGCAATTAGAGTGGGACCGAAAGGCGGCGAGGTATGTCTGCGGTCAATGCGTTCAGTCTACACGGTAACCGGCGTTCAGGAAAGGAATTAATTTCAAAACCAGGAATATGTTGGTCATGCGCATCTCTTGCCTTAAGGCGCGAGGTGCCGGGTGGTTTTTTTTAGGAAAAAGTTATTTTGAGAGTGTGATGTGACATATATTAATTGGATGGTAGGCAAAAATTGTGTAATGGATAAACAATTTTGTTTTACTTATAACTTTTGAAATTTTTTGACGAAATAAAAATTATTAGATTCCTTATAAAAAATTATTCTAAAAAGACTAATGTTGATACATTTTTTAGGGAAAAAATATAAAAGTGGTTAGGGAAAAAATATAAAAGTGGTGTGTCGAGGTGATGTGATGAGAGAAAGAAATTATTTTATTTAGAATTTCTAAACCGTGATGAATTTTTGAACGAAATAAAACCATTGAATTTTTTATTAAAAAAATGCATTCAAACAAGAGTAACGTTGATATACTTTTGAGGAAAGAGGTAAAATAGGAGGAGGGAAGTGATGATGGAAGATTAGAGAACTGAGGAAAAAATAGTAAGGGAAGATGAGGTGTCAGGTGGTTTTTGGGGAAAAAGTTACTTTGAGAGTGTGATGTGACAGATATTAATTGGATGGTAGGTGGAAATTGTGTAATGGATAAACAATTTTGTTTTACTTATAACTTTTGAAATTTTTTTGACGAAATAAAAATTATTGGATTCCTTATAAAAAATGTATTCTAAAAAGACTAATGTTGATACATTTTTTAGGGAAAAAATATAAAAGTGGTGTGTAGAGGTGATGTGATGAGAGAAAGAAATTATTTTATTTAGAATTTCCAAGCTGTGATGAATTTTTGAACGAAATAAAAACCAATGAATTTTTGATAAAAAATGCATTCAAACAAGAGTAGCGTTGATATACTTTTGAGGAAATAGGTAAAATATGAGGGAAGTGATGATGGAAGATTAGAGAACTGAGGAAAAAAGTAGTAAGGGAAGATGAGGGAAGTGAGAGAAGTAATGAGAGCTTCCAAAAAGCGTCCAAAATTTGAGGGAAGTGAGAGAAGTAATGAGAGCTTCCAAAAAGCGTCCAAAATTTGATAAACATGTGATCAAAAATTAAGTGCTTGAAATATTGAATATACCAAAAATAACTAAAGCCGCCTAAACATGACTATATAGCACCGAAAAAGACTCTAAATGCCTAAAAATAGTGATATGGCCACATATGGCTAAAAACACCTAAAATAGCTAAATCACGCCTAAAATGGCTAAATAACGCCCAAAAATTGCTAAAATCGCCCTAAAATCTCTACATATGCCATTTTTATACTTTTAGATGTCAATAAATTATTTATGGGCGTCAAACAAATCTATTAGGCATTACTTTGTTTTTTGTTGTCAATTACCCTTAGCCATGATTTAACCCATATAATATTTATTTGGGAGCCATTTTTATGATTCTGGACATAGTCACAGTATACTCTGACTTTTTGAAAAGTCGTGTTTAAAACACGAACCTCTCCCTAGACGTATGAAACTCCCGAATAAATCCTAGTTCTTGAATATTACGTACTTTTCCTGTATTTTTCGTGACTTTATCATATTTAATGTTTTTCCCATTTAATACGTTCTTTTTTCCCATTTCATACGTTCTTTTCCCGTATTATAGTGATTAAGAATCTAACTTAGTTTGAGTGTATATATGTATATATGTGTATGTACAAGCATAGGTGTGTATGTATGTGTGTAATATATGTATATATATACATAAGTAATAGTTATAGATATATGTATGCAATATATATGTACATATATACGCGCAAAATATATACATACATACATCTGCATGCAATATATGTATATATCCTCTGATTTTTTCTTGACTTTTTCACAAATAGTTGGTCGTACTTTTATCGTACGTTGATCGTGTTTTACCCGATTTTCCCGCATAATTTCTGAATTCTAAACTTTTTAACTCAACCGAACGTATCCTGAATACCGAATTTGTGACTATGATTCTAGATATGAATGAACTATTTTTGGGCGTCAATTAACCATCTCTGGGTGTCGATTAGCCATTTTTGGACGTCATTAAGTTGTTGTTGGGCGTGAAGTACCCTTACACCTTATTTAATGTGTAAAACCATATTTGGGTGCAATAAAGTTGTTTGTGGGTGTCAAAGAAACCTATTTGGGTGTCGTTATGTTGGTTTTGATTGTCAATTGCCTTAATCATGATTTAACGTGTAGGATATTTACTTGGGCGTCATTTTTTTACTTTTGATTGTCAATGAACCATTTATGGGTGTTAATGAACCGTCTTTGGGTGTCAATAAGTCATTTTCGGATATCCTTAAGTTGTTGTTGGGCGTGAAGTACCATTACATCTTATTTAATGTGTAAAACCATATTTTGGTGCCATTAAGTTATTCCTAGGTGTCAAATAAACCTATTTAGGCGTCGTTATGATGTTTTTGGTTGTCAATTACCTTAGACGTGATTTAATGTGTATAATATTTACTTGGGCACTATTTTTACATTTCTGAGTGTCAATGAACCATTTATGGGCGTCAATGGACCATCTTTGGGTGTCAATTAACTATTGAGTGGCAATTCATCTTTAAACTTTGTTAACTGTTTGGGCGTCAAAAAATCATTTTGGGGGCCATTAAGTTGTTGTTGGGTATCAAACAAACTTATTTGGGGCCATTACGTTATTTTTAGTTGTCAATTACCTTAGTCGTGATTTAACACATATAATATTTTCTTGGGCTCTGTTTTTATATTATGGGTGTCAATGAATCCTTTCTGGACGTCAATGGACCATTTCTAGGTGTCAATTAACCATTGGGTGCCAATTCATCAATGAATTTTTAATTGTTCTGTTTTTTATATTTATTCAACAATGTATCCTTTCTCTCAACCTTAGTCTTGTTTAAATATATTTTTATCACAAATCTAAAGTTTTTTTATTAAAAAATACATCATGGTTTAAAAATTATAAACAAAATCATTTTTTCTCTCATCACAATTTTCTCAAAAATATATCAATATAGTCTTGCGGAATGTATTTTTCATAATAAATCCAATGGATTTTGTTTCATCAAAAGTTTCCTCACGGTTCAAAAGTTACAAGATAAACAAATTTATTTGTCTATTGCATAATCTCCATCAACCACCCAATTAGTGTTTGTCACATCATCCTTTCAAACCATCCCCAACCTTTTGTACATATCCATTTGGGCAGTGTTACTGCAGGCTGCCACGTGGTGGTTGTTGATTGGAGCAGGAAAGAAAGTGGGAGAAGAGGGGACAACAACACCCAAAGGTGGTTTCGGGTTGTGCATCACCCATGTGTAAGCGGGCGTGAGCTTGCCCAAATTTTAACTATTTCGAAAATCCTACCTTGATGTGTCGCATTCGTGACACGGCTTTCATGCTAGTTGTGAAGGGGGAAATCATTGTGCTGGGGGTGGTATTCCCGAGTTATTTCATTCTAATATGTTTTCATCTTGCTTCATATTTGTTCTGATTGACCCATGTGCTACACACTCCTTTATCACTTGTGAAGTGATTCATAACTGTCTTTTCCTTGTTAGTCGTAGATAGGATAACTTATCATTAGAAACTTCGTTAGTTGGTTCTGTATTTTTACAAGAGGTATGTTCCCCGTGTGTTCTTTCTTTCTCGGAACACAACATTCAAGTGGATCTTATACCACTTGAGATGCATGGATTTGATGTAATCCTTGGGATGGACACTTTGAAAAAGTATAAGGTAGTATTAGATTGTGGTTCCAAGCAAGCTATATTCACATATAGTGGTGAGACATGGATCTTTTAGGGAGACAGGAAGATTCTTCCAGCATGTCTAGTATAAAAAATAATAGCCGAGAGGCTGTTGCGACATAGGTGTGAGGAATTCTTAGCACATGTGGTGGATACCAAGGTAGAAAGTCCTAGTATTATAGAAGTTCAAGTTATTAGGGAGTTTAAGGATGTGTTTCCCAAAGAATTTCATGATGTTCCTCTACCACGAGAGATTGATTTCGAGATCAATCTAGTTACCGATACACAACCAATAGCCCAAACACCTTATACTATGCCACCAAATGAGATGGCAGAATTAAAGAAATAGTTACAAGAGTTACTTGACAAAGGTTTTATCCAGACAAGTACACCGTCATGGGGTGCTTCGGTACTTTTTGTAAAGAAAAAGGATGGATCTATGAGGTTATGTATAAACTATAGACAGTTGAACAAGGTGACAATAAAGAACAAGTATCCTCTGCTAAGGATAGATGATTTGTTTAACCAGTTGCATGGCGCAACAATATTCTCTAAGATATACCTGAGGTTAGGATATCATCAGTTATGGATTAAGGAGGATGACATACCCAAGTCAGCTTTTAAGACAAGGCATGGTCATTATGAGTTTATAATTATGTCGTTTGGACTAACTAATGTACCAACAACATTCATGGATTTGATTAATAGAGTGTTCTGGTCATTCCTTGATCAGTTTATATTGGTCTTTATAGATGACATTCTAATATACAGTCGCGATAGACAATAACATGAACAACATCTTTGTCAAGCATTGAGTTTGTTAAGACAACACAAGCTATATGCTAAGTTTAGCAAGTGTGAGTTTTGGTTGTCAGAAGTATCTTTTCTAGGACACATCATATCTGCTAAAGGTATTTGTGTTGATCCTAAAAAGGTTGAGTCTGATCTAGAATGGGAACAACCTAAGACACCAACAAATATTCGTAGTTCCCTAGGTTTGGCAGGTTACTACATGAGGTTCATCAAAGATTTCAGTTATGTAGTATTACCCCTAACTAGGTTAACCAGGAAGGATGTTCCGTTTGTCTGGAATGGCAAGTGTCAATGCACTTTCCAGTTGTTGAAGGAAAAGTTGACTAGTGCACCGGTCTTAGTGTTACTTGAGAAAGGGAAAGGAAAATTGTCTTTTGTGATGCTTCAAAGAATGGTTTAAGATGTGTGTTGATGCAGGATAAACGAGTAATTTCTTTTGCCTATCGACAACTTAAGAAGTATGAGAAGAATTATCCTACACATGATCTGGAGTTGGCTGCAGTGATTCATGCCTTGAAAATCTGGAGACATTACCTGTATAGGGAGAAGTGTCAGTACATCTTTTCGCAGTAAGAATTAAACATGAGACATCATCAGTGGATGGAACTAATCAAAGACTATGATTGCACGATTGATTATCATCCAAGAAAGGCTAATGTGGTGGCAAATGTGCTAAGCAGAAAGTCCTCATCTTCTTTCATAGATAAAGCACAGTTGAATTCTATGGTGTGTCATAAGCAAGACTTTCTAGTTTCCTTACAACAGATGAATGTACAGCTGGAAGTATCTTTGCTAACTGGATTGCTGGCACAGATGCAAGTAAAACCTACACCAAGACAACAAATTAAAAAAGCACAATAGGTTGATATTGTGATACAGTAGATCAGAACAAAATATGACAGTGAGAAGCGGGTTGGCTCTCGTGAGTCAAAAGATGGAACAATTTATTACCATGGTAGAATTGTGGTACCTGATGTTAATGACCTAAGGAAGATAGTTATGGAAGAAGCTCATTCATCTATGTATGCTATGCATCCAGGAAGTACCAAGATGTATCACAATCTAAAAGATATGCATTGGTGGTCTGGTTTGAAGAAGCATGTAGTTGAGTTTGTTATGTGATGTTTGATATGTCAGCAAGTTAAGGTTGAGAACAGAAGCCTGCAGAAACATTACAACCGTTACCTATACCATAGTGGAAGTGGGATCATGTGACAATGGATTTTGTAGTTGGTTTGCCTATAACAACCAAGGGTCACAATTCCATTTGGGTGATTGTTGATAGGTTGACAAAGTCATCACATTTTCTTCCTATTAAGACAACATATACTACTAAGAAACTTGCACAGGTTTATGTAGATGAAATAGTGCGGTTGCACGGAGTCCCAGCAACAATTGTGTCAGATAGAGGTCCTCAGTTTACAAGTCATTTTTGGGAGCAATTACACACAACTTTAGGTGCACAATTAAAGTTTAGTACTACTTTCCACCCTCAAACAGATGGACAATCTGAAAGGACTATACAAACCTTGGAAGACTTGCTTAGGAGATGTGTTCTTCAGTTTGTAGGTAGCTGGGATATACATTTGAGTTAGATAGAGTTTGCCTATAATAAAAGTTATCAGAAAAGCATTAATATCACACCATATGAAGCATTGTATGGTAGATGTTGCAGATCTTCGTTATGCTGGTATGAAACAGGAGAATATCAACTTCTTGGTCCTGAACTTGTACAATAGACAACATAAAAGATTAAAGTGATACAACAATAGTTAAAGGCAGCCCATCATAGACAAAAGTCATATGTTGATAATCGTCATAGACCTTTACAATTCCAAGTCAGAGACAGAGTGTATCTCAAGGTCTCTCCTTGGAAAGGTGTTCTCATAATTGGGAAGAATGGTAAGTTGGATCCTACATTTATGGGACCATATTCGGTGGTAGCACATGATGAAAAGGTAGCCTATAAGTTGGAACTATCACCTGAGTTGCATAGACTACATCCAATATTTCATGTATCTATGTTGAGAAAATGTCACCCTGATACAGAGCTTGTATTACAACATGTAGAGGTAGAATTAGATCAAGATATATCATATCTATAAGGTCCAGTGTTGATTCTTGATAGATGAATCAAGAAGTTAAAAAGGAAAGACATAGTGTTTTTGAAAGTTCTTTGGCATCATCATGGCGTTGAAGAAGCCACGTGGGAGCTGGAGGAAGAGATGGGACCTTTCTCTTTTCTCTTGAGATTTCGGGGACAAAATCCTTGTTAGGGGTTGATAACTTGTAATACCCCTGACCTGGGCTTTGGGATAACCCTAGGAGCTTTGCCTAAGTAAGTTTCTTAGAACATTATCATAATATTTTGAAAAAGTAATTAAGACATAAGGAGAGTTTAATTCTCAATTTTGAACTTATTTGCAAATTGTTTGTGCCTTATATGATAGTTTTGGTGAAGATTGCAAATTACCCAAAATGTGGGGTTGATGTGCAAATTATCACCTCTAGAGTGTCCCTTCTCTTCCTTAGCATCATCTAGAGGATAGATAAAGAAGGAGGCGCCTTGTTTGAGTCTTGGTTGCATGATAACACTCATTATTGTGAAAGAACAAAAGAAGTGTTGAGTGTTTTGAGCCTGGATGGGGTTGTATCGAGTTATGAAGTATATATGGGAATGCCTATTGGCTTGGAAGCCATATACGAGGTCCCATATCAGTTTAGCATCCTTTTGAAAGTACTCATCTTGGGATAAACAACTCAAGTAGATTAATCATATCGATTTAGATGTTCCTCGCAAAAGTTGTATCGGTTTGCACATAAAGTGATATTGGGTTGTGATATCTTATCAAGCAGAATACCCAATGGCCGATATCTTATCTATGGATTATCCTCATGGGTTTTGCATGGCAAGATAATTATGGATGCATGAAGCCACCATGCATGGACACGTGTCACCTAAGTACATATGGTGATGACACTTCACAAACATTCTCTCTCTTGAACCTCAAATATATAAGCCTCTCTTTTTACCTACAACTGAAACTTTCAACTCTCATATCATGCTTTACTTGGTGAACGACTATAGAAGCTTGAGGAATAGGAAGGAGCTCGAGGATCTTGCCTAAGGTGAAGCCATGGTCATCTTTAACCTTGGGTGGAATATGCTTCTCGGGTCATGATTCCTTCTTTTCTTCTTCACCAAGTTCCTAACTATGGTATCTTCTTTCATATATAGGTGTTGTGATCGAGTCTTGGACTTTTGATAAGTCATCTTCAACCTTGATAACCTGTAGCTTTGGAGCTTGAAGCTCTTGTGTTGATCTTGAGGCAGGTTATATAACTTTAACTCAACTTTATCATTATTCACCTCCTACCATGCAATACTTGATGATTCCTTTTCTATTTCGACTTTCCTTGATTAAATGATGGCTCTAAAAGTTATAATGGATATATGGGGATGTTGCCCATGAACTAGAGTAATAATGGATGAAGGGTTGGAGCTTGAAGATGATGAGAACCTCTATGAACAAACTGACATCAGTTTTTGGAAACCCTAACCCGATACAAGGTTTCATGAAGAAAAATCGATATACATGAGTTCCTAACTCCCTATCGGTTTGTTACATGTGTGGGATTGTTTTCTTTTTAGTTGTCTAACATGTCACCTAAAGCAAAAGATGAGGGCAGGCCGACATCTTGAAGATAACTAAGTTGACACACACTTGCACTATGATATGGATGGTCGTCATGACTTGTGATGTCTAAAATGATATGTTGTTGTTCCGTCATGACCTAGAGGAATCTAGGCCGATATGCTTGACACTATTAAAATGATATGCCCTAATGACACTAGCTCATCATGACCACGAGAATGTCTTGTAAGATAAAGTATCAAACCATGATGCCTTAGTTGAGTATAGAGGCCGACATGGTCAACCCTAACCCTAGTAATCAGATACACTCACAGACCAATACCCCTCTAGCCTAACACAAGTGTGATTGGCAGCACACTTAGGCTGACACACTATTTGAAGGTATAGGCAACACATTCATTGAGGTCTTGGCCGACACACCAAGTAATGGTGAGACCGATATCACTTGGTGATAGCAATGGCTGATACACAAAGGGATACCTAGGCCGATACATTAGATAGTACACCATGGCCGACACCCAAAGTGTTAGGGTGGTTGATACCCTATAGTGAGGTCAAGAAGTGATGCCTAAGTAAGGTGACCTAGAAATGATTGTTGCCTGGTAAAAGGTGACGTTGTTCAATAATGAACTGAGGTTTTGATACCCGAAACATGTGATCATGATAATGATAATGTTGATGGGATGAGACTCCCAGTAATATGTTTAAGGGATTGAGATCCCAGGATAAGGGTAACAAGATGTGTTCCAATTGATACAACATTCCTTGAAAAACATATTACACCTTTCTATATAGCATTTATCTATAATTCATGCTTGTAACTTGATTTATGCTAAAAGAGGTTGTAATTCACTTAACCTATCAAGTGAGCTTAAAATGTAGTTGCCTTGGCCATAGATCCATTCAGTGTCAGCATTTGCTGAATAGTGAAATGAGTTTTACTCGGAGTGCATATTATTGAATATGCGGGGTGCAAGTTGAGGTATCTCCATGTATCCTTAACTCACAATATTGGTTGCGGGCCATACCCTGAAGAGAGTTCAATTGTAGGCTGTGACTCAATATGCAATCAAGATTGGTTATGGACCATACCCTGATATAATCAAGATTGACCATGGGTCATACCCTGATATGGGAATAGCTATGGTTTGTATCTCTCTAGCGATGAGCCTATATAGCCAAGCTAGCTAATTGCAGTTTGACTCATAATGTCAATGCCAATAATCTCATACTGACTGAGAAAGGAAAGGTCATGGAGTCTGACTCTTCCATAGACCTTGTATGCCACTGATGCTACTTAGCAGTGGTCAGTTGGAGCATGAGCGGTATACCTCATCCCCTTAGGGAATAAGATTGATTGTTAAAAGATGTAATCAACCATGTAGTGTATTTTCTTTAGGATCAAATATAGAAACATTGAATGAGGCTGCAATTACTTTTATATGTCTTAGTTGATAAATGTTATACATTTTCTTCGTATTCCTTTTAAAAATGATTAGACAATATATTTCTCAGTCATATTTATTTGAACTACTTAAATGATGAAGATTGCTCTACTTTGTATATAACAAGTAGATATACATGTTTAATTCAAATAAGGTTTCTTCTGCTCTCTATCACAAGATTTATATGTGATAATAATATTTTTGGGGGAGGGTTATATCTCCCACTGAGATATGGATCTCACCCTGTGGGTTTCCACACTTTTTAGGTGGGCGTGCACGAGGAGATAGAGATCATGCAGTAGAGAGAAGGCAACATCATCAAGGGCAACAGTAACAACTGAAGTTGAGTGTGTTGTTATGTATCTTGTAGATATAGAGTCCTATGTGTCGTCCATGTACTCTTAGGTCCTTGGGAGATAGTGTGTAAATAGTTTTATGATTGATCTAAGATTTTGGCTAGTACCCCTCGATGCATAATAATCTTTCTTTTGTATATGTTTTGGTAAAGCAACAGATATATCATATCTTTGTAATATGAGGGAACGATGTATGTATATATGGCCTTGGGCATTCTGGCAAAAAGTTTTTGGTAGTGGATCATTATGGAAAAAAGGTTTTTTTTTTTTGTAAATTCACTGCTAATGGTTATTTCCGCATAGTTTTGTGTGATAAGAATGTCAGTTTGATAGTTCTCGCCACACTTCTTAACCTAAGTAAGAGCACATACATTGGTAAGATGTTGAAGGGTTCAACATGCAAGACTCAATGAGAGAAAATGTATCTGTAGTCCATGGAGTTAGTCTCTTAGGTGCCTAGTGTCCCAGTTCTTATGAAGAATAAGAACACATGGATAGATGCCATATGCATTCACAATTGTATCTGTCTTGAATGCAATTGTATGTACTTATCCCGTTATCTCGTATGTATTGGACATGATGAGAAGATATCTAGTAATCTCATATGTATTGGACATGACAAGAGTATATCCAGTCATCTCATATGTATTTGACATTATGAGAAGACATGTATATACATGCCTAGAAATCTCGTATGTATTAGACATGATGAGAGGGTATATATCAGCTACCAGTGAGAGTCACTGAACTACCATAAAGAACATCCTTAGGTACTTGTAAAGCACTTAAAGGATTGGTTTCTTGGTTATGACAATAAGGAATAGTTAGATATAAAGGGTTACACCCATGCAAGCTTCTAAATTGACAAAATAATCGCAATATAAATTTATGTTTGATGACAAATGAGAACTATAAGCTAGAAATGTTTCTGAGATAATGACAGTTGTTCAAACCTACAAAAGAAGTTGAGTATTTTGTGTTATAAGAACAAAATATGATACTGTATGAATCAAGAAGTTCATATGGGTGAACTTGTGTGAGGTTCCAACCATTGATGACACATTAGAAATGCTGATGATAACAATGGAGCTACTAGTTAGATTAGGAATCTCTACGGCACTTCCATCTCATACAAGTAGTCGTACAGTGAAGAGATGTGAAAATTGCAAAATACCAACTTAAAGCAAACATTGCTAAACCCGCTATAAAAGCACTTTCGTAGAAGAAGCATGATGATCATGTTAGGTCACTCGAGATGAGATCCATGGGTGATTGGCTATAAGTGCAAGTGGGAGTCTGTTGGAATGTAAGCCCAGAGAGGCAATCATATGATAATTGTAATGGCATAACATGTAAATGATTTGTTTAATAATAAAGGCAAGCCTCCAATTTATTTTGTATATTCAGTTATGAGATCATGAATAACATAATAAATGTCTAAGGAATGATATTACTCAATGACGTATGTCTTTAGGTTGAGGACCTAAAGAATGAGATCATATGGATGTTAAGAGTATATACACTCATTATGTCCATGATTGATTGTTGTTGTGAAGCTTAATAGACATCAATAACACATAAGATCGAGTGTGAGTTGGTTGATGGCAGAGTTTCATTAGTCATGACATGGCATATCAAACCAAGCACACAAATACATGTTAGAGAATAGTGTATTAGACAGACCCACCATGACACTGACACATCAAAGCCATCATCATGGAATTCATAGTCATCTCTCACAATGATGGTGGTGTTTGTGGTTCTTAGACTTCAAATCACTACACTCATCACATGTTGTTGGGTACACTTTGACATCATCAAACATAGTCCTGAAACATGGGTTGTTATAAAGGTGATGATTGACTGACTTTGACGCATGGGGACTGACTATGAGTGATAGAGATGGGATGTCTCCCTCCTACAGGAGTATGATATCCAAGGCCTCTTGATTAGTGAGACTGAGAAAAGAATGGCCATACACATGTGAGTCAATATGTGATATTGAGCTTACATATATCTGATGCAGTTTGCTCTGGTTCAAGAAACAAGATTGAATAATAATGATGATGACTTCTCCATGCCTCTAATTCAATCTGGATATCAATGACAAAGGAACTATACAAACACTATAACACCATATGTAGGTTGAAGTTGTTCTCCAACTTTTCATTTACTTGGGTAGCAATGATGTGTGACTAGGCAGTACACATTGCTTGTGATGTCATAACTTGTTATGGACATTCACTGCCAATGTAATATGGGACCTATAGGGTCACACACATATGAACTCATCTAGAAGAGGAGTTTGATCTTGAATGATGATTGAATTGACTACTAAAGTGTTTAGGTACTCAATTCACACAACAAATTAGCTGACTAGATTGCCATACATTCAGTTCCAGTGTTGAGGATATCGTTTGGAGTGTCAGGTTTATTAGAACTGAATTGGCCGAGTTATGCCTGAATTGGGAAGCGAGATGACTATTTTGCAAAAGTGAGACAACTGTCTTGTGGCCATGAGATGACTGTCTCGCGAGAGCAAGACACCCAATTCATGGAGAAATTCAAGTATATCAAGGCTTATTGGTGACGTCATGGTGAGTATTAATTGGATTCGAATTGGCAATTCATGTGCAATTGGGAAACATCACAAAATGACCATCTTGCGTGAGAGATGACCACCTTGGTTATGAGACGACTATTTCAGCACACGCGGGTTGCAAAATTTCCAACATTGTTGCAAAATTTTGAGATCTTCTGATTCCTTCCGCTCCCGCACAGACTAGGAACCCTGACCCTGGCCTCTAGTAGAAATAAAGGGGTACATGGGGCTTCCGGAGCATAACATAGACAATTGAGAATCAGTTTCTCTGAAAATTGTTGTCCTCTTTGGTTGTGGTAACCAAGAGAGCCAGAGCAAGTCCTACCCGACTAGTGAGGGATAGCAAGGGAAAGAACAACTGAGGATTATTGTTATGGGAGAGCAGGTTGGTGACTAGTACACCACTAGGAGGGACAAATCCTTCATGTCGGTTCTAGCGGGACGAAAGGAGTTCTAGTTGGTCCATGTGGACTACTCTACATGCAGGATTCCTTTGGCTGCTACTAGGAAGGAAACATCAACTCACAGTCCATGACGAGATCTGAGGATCTGCTGCAACAGTTGTCCGAGTTTGTTGTCTGTGGAGGAGCATCCAGATGAATCCCAATGCAACTAGGAGTTGCATAGATACCGTCTAATACAGATTGTGCATCTACATCAATGAGGATTGTCGTTGAACTTGCTGTAGGACCAGGTATATCTTCATGAAACCATCCTTCCCATTACATAGTTATTGACACAATCTGTTGGTTAATGGAAAATATGTCAACAAAATTTTTGTTTCTACTGCCTAACTGGTGCCATATTTTCCAACAAATAATGCTTTAAATTTTTATTTTCGTTGCCTTATCTAATGCCCTGATTTTCCTATAGTGGTATCACAACCACGCCAATTTACGGTATATCTGGATTTAAATCGATATGATTGGATTTATTTTATTTCATACAATGTGAATATTGAATTGATTAATGTGCATATCTGATTAACTACCACATATGATTCACAAAATTATTTATATATATATATATATATATATATATATATGAGTCAGGCTAGAATACACTCGAGTGTATTCAGAGTAGAATACACTCAAGTAGTTTTTCATGATGTAATATTTTTTTAAAATCTAATCCATTGATATTCTTAAACATATTGTGAATAGAACATACACAAAATTTGAGCACATTTGGACATTTATAGGTCATGTTATAAAGACCGCAAAAATTATGTATTTCAAATTAGTTTCATGCGTTGATTTTGTTTCCCTTAGATGAGTGACTTACACTCATCCAAATGGGCTCAAAATTTGTATGTAGCCTAGTTATAGTATGACAGTGAAGATCAATGGTTTACATTTTGCAAAAAATAGTTTTGATATGCAAACACACTTGAGTGTATTCGTGCGATATGTGCACTCGAGTGTATTCTAGTCGGACTCTCTCTCTCTCTCTCTATCTCTCTCTCTCTCTCTCTCTCTCTCTATATATATATATATATATATATATATATATATATATATATATATATATATATATATATATATATATATATATATGCAATTCACACACATCTTCCTAAAAGTTGGTTTTGATGGTGGATGTTAGCATGGTTATGGCCAATAACCTTAGATTTGTATGTGCATGGCTGTGATTGTTAGTTCCTGTTTATATCTCAGTTTGCATACCGAGCTTCTCTCCTCCTTTTCATATGTATATTAATACTCTTATTCCTATTTTCCCTCGAATGTAACTTGAGGTTTCCCTTTAACAATATAATATGAAATATGATAGTTTTAATTTGTGTTTTGTCATAAGAAGACATTCTGCATTAGACAAATCGAATGACTCGTTAGACAAACTGATTGACTGGAGGACCGAGGAGTAGATGACAGGAGGATGAACCGATCGACTTGTGGCCCAACTGACTGACTGGAGGAGTCTAGACATCAGTTGAACCTAAGACCAAACGACTATTTTAAGAGCCCAACCGAGCATCTATGAGGCAAGAATATCAATTCAAGATTTGAACTGATAAACCTAAATTGGTTCGAGTATGGATTTTCACCAACAATAGGTTGTACATATGATGTGGATCTTAGGTGGTAGAAATTCCTTGTGGCTCCAAGTAATTTCATTATACTTGCCATAACCATCGCTTATATATTTTTAGTTGCATGTTTTTGTTGTGGTTATAACATGTATATGATACATACTATAAGTATTTGTTGATTGGATATGTATATGTATTTGTATATAAAATCACTCAACACAATATTAAGTCTAAGATGCTTTCCATAAGAAACACATATGAAAAGCTTGATCAACTAAGTGTGGGCACCCTAAGGGTGGTGCATTGTCTATATCGTGGAAGTGTGATGGTGGTTATGTGGGTCTGCCAAGAAGGGTGCATTACTATCATGTTAGCTCTTAGGCCAGGCTTAACTAGGTGTCCTTAATGAGATTAAGCACCTAGAGGCATGCAAATGGATTATGCTAAGGAGTTGCACATACCATCTATCCAAGAATCGCACAAGATACAATTGGCAAAAGTTTCCTACCTTAATAATTGGTTATGGGCGTTGGCATTGGTCGAGTAATAATTCAATTGTTTTGGATATTGGCTCACTAGAATATTGTACGCTACAATCTTCCAAATTGATACATGAGGGTTATCAACTTGAACAAAATAGTGGGATCAATAATTAATTAAAGGCCTAATTAATATTGTTAACTTATCAAATCAAACAAATAAAAAATGTTTTGAAAAGTTGCAATATTTGTTTGTAGAGTCTAATAACAAACAATTGTGATCAGTCCTTAAGTAGGACAAACTAAAAGGGATTTATTTCCACATCTAGTTTAGGATTTTGAGAAGCGTTCTCATAAATGAGTGAAAGTCCTATGTTCTTGAAAGACCGGAGCCAAAAGAGACCACTCCAAATGCGCCTATGGCTAAAATGGATGCTTACTTGAAGCATGCCAATGATGTTGCAAACATAAAAGATCTTATGCTATGTTGTATGAACTATGAGTAGCATGAACAACCTAAAAACCATGGACATTATTAAGATGGTAACACATCTTAAGAATCATGTAAAGAAAGTTTGGTATAATGTCTCCAAGGTGTTGTTTGAGTGCAAACTAATAGTGGGAGATCCAGTAGAGCATCATGTGCTCAATATGATTGGGCATGTGAAGAGACTGAGATTTACTTTAGGTCAAGAGTTGTCCATAGATATGATTCTACAATCATTGTTGACCATAATTCATGAATCCAGTTACCATAGGGAGCATATCGTAAATATCTATGAAATAAATAAGTTGATGTTTCTTTCTCTTGTTTAAGATAATTTCGAATGTCGTTATCGTATTATCTTATTTATATTTATAGTGAAACAAGTTGAGAAGAGGTTGTCAATAATAAATTACCCAAAGAAATAGGTTGCTTGAATCATATAGCCAATTTATCAAGTGTTATCACTTGATTAACTTGGCCAAACCACTGCCTAAATTCCTTGGCGTGAGATGAATGCCAAAGCAAGATTGAAGAAGGCCAAAGCCGTGGTGGTGGTCAGGTGGAAGTGAGTACAAGGTCAAAGGCGAGGCCAAGAAGGGTTCTAAGGCTAAGCTAAACTCCAAGTCTTCATAACTCGAGATAAGGAGAAGGGTAAGAAGAACAGAGATAGAGATCTCTACTTCAGGACCCAATAAGATGTAAGCTAGAACTATATAGAGCAAGAGTTGCTGCCACTACGGTTGGAATCTGTCATTTAAGGGCATGTAATAGAATTAGTGAATTACTACTACATACTCGCCATTGATGAAAACATCATGTATCATGTATTGACAAGAATATATAAATTAATTGATGTTTCATTTTAAAAGATGAGATTTTAAATGGTAGTGCCCTATGTATCAAAATCTACACATGATAGTTGTAAAGACAAATGTGTATGTCACGTATATTGAATAAATTGATGACTCAAACAATCAATGCCTATAACATTATCATCTTGAGCACATAAATGAGAAATGCATTTCTAGAATCCATGCGATGGTTATCTAGACTCTTTTGGTTATTGAACCAATAGAGATATGCAAGTCTTATTTGGGAAAGGTGACAAATGCATATTCTTTAGATGTAGTGGGAGAGCAAAAATTATATTAGGGCTCACACATACTGATGTATATCAAAATTTTAGAAAAAATGCTAAAGGTAGTTGCAAGTACCTCATGATACATTTACTGATGTTATCAGTAGATATGGAAGTTTATATTTAATGAAATACAAATATGAATCTCTTGAAGTGTTCAAGGAAAAAATGAATGAAGTTTGTAACTAACGTTTTAAAATTATTTAGATAATTTGATGTGATTGATGTTGAGATATTTTGAAGAGTTTGAGTACCTTCTGGGAGATTGTGATAATGTATCATGGTGACTCCACCTCAAACACAATGACGGTGTATCATGATAGTGCATCAAAATGAAGGAATCACACCTTGTTAAGTCATGGTGCAATCGTCATTAAATCTAGGTAATCTTCCACTTCCTTTTTGGGCACATGCTTTACACTGAAACAATGTACCGCCTAAAATGTTTCAAAAGACACCATATGAGATATGGCATGGGAAGTGTCACTATATGTCTTATATAATGATTAGGATTGAAAGCTTATGTAATAAAATAGTTTCTTGAAAAGATTTATCCACAAATCACATAAATGTTATTTTGTTAAAATACTACTCTTATCCCAGTCGAACAACAAAGTTGTTTGTTAATCTGGATGGCTATATTCCTGAAGAGGAACTTAGTTCTAAAGGAATCAGTGGGAGGAAAAGTAGAACTCGAAATGTTCATAATGTATAAGAAAACATTGAACCTAAAGAGGTACAGTAGGAACAAGGAGAATCACAAGTTGTTGTAGAATCTCAAGTTCCTTATATAATACATAAGAGTCATAGTTCTAACAGATCATGCCTTGAGCTTGAAAGATTATGACATCTTATGGCTCAAACGGTGGTGAGTTGGTCATACATGATGAGTCAACAACCTACCTAGAAGCTATTGGACCAGAATCAGAAGCATGGCTTAAGGCCATAAGATCCAAGATGGAGTCCATGTAAAGTGACCTTGTTGGGTCCACCTGAAGAGGTAAAACTCATAGGAAGCAATTGAGTCTTCAGGAAGAAAACCAACATGGAAGGGTAGATTGGCCGCAAAGAGTTTCAAACAAGTTCAAGGTGTTGAACATGATGAAGTCACTCACTAGTTACCATGGTTAAATCAATCATGATTGTGCTTACAAGTGTAGCTTAGTATGACTGTGAGATTTGGCATATGGATGTTAAAACCACATTCCTTAACTAGAATAATCATGAGGATGTGTACGCAACACAACCTAAAGGTTTTATAAATTCAATATTGCAAATAAAGTTTATAAGCTACAAAAGGTCAATCTGTGGATTGAAGTAAGTATCTCAGAGCTGGAATCTTCTATTGACAAGACAATCAAAGAGTTTGAATTGAGTCAGAATGAAGATGGAATCTTTGATTACAAAAGATAATTAGTGGGAGCTTATTTTATTCCACATAATGATGGGGAATAACATCCTAATCCTACAATTATGAAAACCTAGCAAAGAAAGCACCTTCTCTATGAAGGTCATAGGAGAAGAATCCTATATGATACAAATCAAGATGTATAGAGATAGATCTAGAAATCTTCTTGAAAGAGCACATACATTGGCAAGATGTTTAAGGGTTCAACATACAAGACTCAATGAGAGAAAAACTTATCCGTATCCATAGAGTTAGTCTCTCAAGAGCCTAATTTCCCAGTTCTTGTGAAGAATGAGAAACATGAGTAAGATGCCATATGCACTCGCAACTAGATCTATCATGTATGCAATGTTATGTACTTATCCCATTATCTCATATGTATTGGACATGATAAGTGGATATATTTACTCATTCAGTTATCTTGTATGTATTGGACATGATGAGTGGATGACGATTAAATTCCTATGAAGGTCATTGGACTACCATTAAGAATGCCCTTAAGTACTTGAGAAGCACTAAAAGGATCGATTCCTAAACTATGGTAATAAGGAAGAGTTGGGTGTAAAGGGTTACACAAATGCAAGCTTCCAAAGTGACAAATTGTGACAACCTCAATTATCTCTCTCCTCTATTGTACTCCTCCTCTCTAACCAAGTGTCTTTTACTCATTTCGATATTAATTTCATAATTGGATAGTTGTGATGTTCCAATTTGGCAACTACCATGGTCAATTATGCAATGTGCGACTTTAATTTGTACCTTTAACTAAGTATCTTGCTATATCATGTCACCTTCTTGTATCTAATTTTGAAACTCATCATCATAATATTTTGGCTTTGTAATATGTATAATATTGTATAGGACTCAATTACGAATCCAGCGGAACAAAAATCACCTCATTTGGACCATCGGACTCCAAGTTATGACACCTTGAAATTTGGCTTTTGTTTTACCTTATTTTAGCTCAATTCTATGCCTTTATCTCTATTGGGCCGCCCACATGGGCCCAATACAACACTGCAGTCCAATCGTTTTTTTCCTGCTCCCCTTCCTCTTCAGGAAACCAACGTATGACAGAGAAACAAGCTTCCCCGCCTCCACCCAACTTGGGTAACGGAAGGGGGGGGGGCATGATCTCAAACCCTAGCTTTCCTTACTGCTTTATAAACCCCGCCCATATGACCCTTGATCCTCTTCTCATATTTTTCCTTTGCTTTCCCATATGGGAACCTCCTCTGTTCCCCATCAGACATGCTGTCATCGAGCGAAGGCAGAAGCGCCGCCCCTTCGCGGCCCTAGCAGGAGCTCCGCCTCTTCACGGCTCCAAGGCACCCTTAGCCTCCAACATCTCTCGCCAAGTGTTTTTCTTCTATCCTATTGTGTTTTCAAGAACCACAACACCTTATTCACTTCATCTCTAACCTCCAGCAACCCTAGCGCCGCTTTGGACCCCTTTGGGCGCCGCCACACTTCTCATGATGCATCTTCCCTCAACCCCTCCTAGGGCTTGTTCTACCCGTGCATCACCTCCGTGAGGTTGGGGCGAGGGCAAACAGTGGCCTTTCAGCCTTTGGGACTGGTCCGGAGCAGCGCCACTGCCAGCGCCGCCGTGACCGATGAGCGTGTTGGCTAAATTGGACATTATGTTAATCCCTTTGTTTTGATAATGACAAACATTTCATTCTTGTGGTTTTAACGTGCTATTTGAGTATTTCAGGAACAAGCATATAAGGTGGTGGATAACAAAGACTTGGAAGAACAATTTGATAAAATCGCTTTATTTTCATGATTGTAATCAAATGTAAATGCTTGTACAAGTATATAATGTACAAGTAATTAGATATCATGTAAATCAAGCGTTTAGATCTTCCCTATCCACTCACAACACTTAGATAGGCCATTCCCCAAGATAGTATCACAATTGCACATTGATACACACACTTAGTAAATGAATACATTGAGTCAGTAATATTCTCGGTCGACAAATCGTCGATCGAGAAAATATTGGTCGACAAAAACTTCGACCGAGAAACTCTCGGTCGACAAAATCTTCGATCGAGAATAGACCCTACTAGCCTTTAGACCCAGAAGACAAAGTGGTTGGGAGTTGGAAATGAACGCTGTAAACACTTGCTCCAGGAGGTCCCTCGGTCGACAAATCTTCGACCGAGAAGGACTCTCGGTCGACAAATCTTTGACCGAGAAAAGTTTTGTCTGCACTTTTCAGGGTCAATTAACTAGCCGTTGCAAATGCAATTAGTGGACACATAACGGCTAGTTAAGCACTTAGAACCCCCTAGAAAGTGTCTAGAACGTCCTTAAGCACTTGTAGGTCATTCCTATAAATAGGACATGCCTTAGGACACCTAAATACACCTAAGCTACACTTGTGCTATACTTGAGCTTGAATACTCATTGGCAATCTGTTTTGAGCAATAGAGCAATTCCAACATTGGCTATTCATTCCCATTGCTCCATTTTCGTGTCCTATAGGCTAGCATCTCCTTTCCACAACACTTACACTTCTACACTCATTGGTTAGGAGATCAATACGCTTGATATAGGCAAATCAAGCCTTGTGCTTCAAAGGATAAGTTGTAATTTCTATTTTCCTTCTTATTCCTTTTATTCTTTGTATTCTCCTTGCTACTCCTAGGGTTGGAGGCTGCGGATTGGAGAAGGTTCTTCTCAGAGGAGAAGGTGGACTTCAAGCTACTTCAAGAAGGCTATCGCAACGGGAAGCTACTTCAAGAAGGCTATTGCAACGGGAAGCTACTTCAGGAGGAAGGCTGCTTCAAGGTTGGTGCAATTACTTCTAGGTGAAGGCTGCTTCAAGGTTGGTGCGATTACTTCTAGGTGAAGGCTGCTTGAAGGGTTTAGGGAGAGAATTGTAATTTTATGTAAAGTCCTTGCGAGGTAATAAAATTAAATTCTTTCCAAATCCCGGTTGGGTAAGCAACCGGGTAGTGGACTGACAACTTTAGTATTTGCTAAAGTTGGAACCACTCTAAATCCTTGTCCCCTTGTCCAATATTTTGTGGTTGATTGTTTGAGTTCAATAAATTGTTAAAATTGATTTAAAAACTCTATTCACCCCCCCCCTCTAGTGTTTTTCAATTGGTATCAGAGCAGGCTTCAAGGAACCCTAACCAGGTCTTGAAGAATGGAGGGTAATGGTGATTACAATCGCAACAAAAGGTGCAGCTTGGACAAATCTACAACATGTTGCAATTGGTGCTTAGGAACAAGTCACACAACAACTAGCTGCCCATGGAGATCAAAGAAGGAAGATGAACACAAGGATTGTCTTATTGCTACAACTAGTGAAGAAGAAGAAGAGGTAAGTCTTTTTGATTTATCTAAAGAAGAACTAGTTGCTAGTCTTGAAGAGACACATAATAAATATGTTGAGTGCAAGAAGAAACTAAAGAAATATAATAAAGCAAATGATGAATTACATGTTAAGCTTCTTGCTATTACATCTGAAAATGAAGATCTTAAAAAGATCATTGAAGATCATGATATTAAGATAAAATCTATAGAGGCAAATTGCAATCTACTTTCTTTAGAAAAGATTAATTTGCAAACTCAAGTGAATGATCTTAAAAAACAACCCATCTTATGCACCCATCTAGATTATGATTCTATTGTCAAAGAAAGAAATTCGTTGTCATCTAACCTAGATCAAGCAAAACTAGATATCAAGAAGAGAATGGATGAGATTGCCAAGTTACAACAAAAAGTTAGTAGTTTAAATAATAATGGCATTCTTGATCAAATCTTAGATAATCCCTATCATCAAATTGGGAGAAGAGGACTAGGTTACAAGCCTAAGGGGAAATCTTATCAACAACCTAGTTGGAGAAAGACACGAGCACATCAATCTATATATGTACCTAAAGGAACAAATACATTTGTACCAAAGAACAACCTAGAACAAAACCATAGAAAAAGACTTGAGGTTGATTCTATATGTTGCCATTATTGCTTACGTCTTGGACACTACTCTTTTTCATGCCCATACAAGAAAAAGGATGTTGAGTTGGTATGGGTTCCAAAACCCCCAAATTGAATTGATTAGACTAAGTTGAGATATGACCGAAGACTTTAAATTGCATATCTTTATGTCTATCTCAACTTAACATAAAGAGATACAAAATGATTCAAGTAACTAAAATTTCTAACTTGAAAATTTATCTCAATTAAGGTCCTCAAAACTTAAAGATTTGAATATGATTAGTTGAGATTTGATCTAAATGTTACTTTGATATTCATATGTTTTATCTCAACTAAAACTGATTTTTAAATTGCATAATTGAATTAAATATAGTCTATATTTTACTTGGAATCAATAAATAGTTCTGAAGATAATATAGAAACCTTGTCGGTCGAGAAATCTTTGACCGAGCAGTCAGTTGGTCGAGAAATCTTCAACCGAACAGGTCACTGATTTCAGTCTGCAGTAAAATTGCTGAATAATTTGATTGATCAAGTGGCTATCTATTTGCTGTTAATGACTGTTTTACATGCAAAACAAGTTGAAGATATTTTTTTTAATATAAATGATATCATTTCGATTGATCCTCTAAATAAGGAAAAACTGAAAATCATGTTTAGAAATCACTATTTTATAATGTTTTACATGATTTTTTAAAGCATCTCTTGGTCTATCTATATAGAAATCATGTGTTATGACATTTAGTTTAAATGATCACAATCACTGTATTTCATGGAATTATCATTTTATTGTTCTATCATTACATCATGGATAAGCTTTCACTATTTTATCATTCAGCTCATAAAGATGATGCTATGTTACATAGAACAAATAGATAATGATTATTGTATGCGTGGATCCTTGATGATACATAGGCAAGAAAAATGATTCATTGGTGATTTGTTGCTTAGAAAAAGAACTTTAAGGTTTGCAAAACATAAAATAAAGAATTTCTCAATTGGTATCTATAAGAAATTGAGATATCATTCATGCCTTCAAGGATATATGTCTTTTCTTGAAGAATCACATGATTAATATGAACAGAAATAGAACTTGATTTATGCACTCATAGTAAAAAAGGACATCATTCATAATAGGTTTTATTCAAAGTAAATTTAATTGATATCTCTTTAAGTTATCTGCAAAATTTATACTTCACATGTGAAATCTGCAGATTTTGCCTCTTGGTTGAAATAAAATTTAGCCAAGGGGCGCTATGGTCGTAGTCAAGGACGACCTAAAATAAGCTTTGACAAAATGCTTATTTGGACATCATTTTATTATACTTAATCTTAGTATACTTTTGATAAAGGTCAAAATCCTAATTTAAAATCATCTATGACCTTAGAAGTTTTAAATTGCTTAAATGGTAAGATTAAGGGGGAGCTCATACAAACAAATTTGATTATTTGATTAAGAAGCTTACAAAAACATTGTAAACATCTTTTGGAGCTTGTTACGAACTTAGTATTTTTACTCTTGGTTATGAAGAAATCTATGAATTTCATAAAAATAATATATCCTAAAGGAACTCTCTAAATAAATCAGGGCTTAACATCTCTTGCATTTGGATGAAGACATTTTTATGTACTCTAAGATTAAAGGATTCTCATTTGATTTTTAGAGCTTAACATCCCTTGATATATGAGAAATAAATATACATTCATCATAAGCTTAAGGGAATCTCATATCATTTCAAGGCTTAACATCCTTTGCAAATGATTGAGAAACAAATTGCTGCTAAATTAGACAAAAATCCATGTTCCTAATAGAATATCTATCTAAGGGGGAGCATAGTATAAAATTAAGGGGGAGAAGAAATATAAAATATTCAACTTGGATATCTTTTTGAAATGACAAAGGGGGAGAAAGAATACAAAATCAAAATATAAATGAGTTTCATAATATCTCAGTCAGCACCCACTTGCAATACACAAGAATGGCTACAAAAGGTAAACTTCAGGTATGAAACTCATATGATTTATATTTCCTTATTTTATATTTAGGAAATGTTTGTCATCTTCAAAAAGGGGGAGATTGTTGGCTAAATTAGACATTATGTTAATCCCTTTATTTTGATAATGACAAACATTTCATTCTTGTGGTTTTAACGTGCTATTTGAGTATTTCAGGAACAAGCATATAAGGTGGTGGATAACAAAGACTTGGAAGAACAATTTGATAAAATCGCTTTATTTTCATGATTGTAATCAAATGTAAATGCTTGTACAAGTATATAATGTACAAGTAATTAGATATCATGTAAATCAAGCGTTTAGATCTTCCCTATCCACTCACAACACTTAGATAGGCCATTCCCCAAGATAGTATCACAATTGCACATTGATACACACACTTAGTAAATGAATACATTGAGTCAGTAATATTCTCGGTCGACAAATCGTCGATCGAGAAAATATCGGTCGACAAAAACTTCGACCGAGAAACTCTCGGTCGACAAAATCTTCGATCGAGAATAGACCCTACTAGCCGTTAGACCCAGCAGACAAAGTGGTTGGGAGTTGGAAATGAACGCTGTAAACACTTGCTCCAGGAGGTCCCTCGGTCGACAAATCTTCGACCGAGAAGGACTCTCGGTCGACAAATCTTCGACCGAGAAAAGTTCTGTCTGCACTTTTCAGGGTCAATTAACTAGCTGTTGCAAATGCAATTAGTGGACACATAATGGCTAGTTAAGCACTTAGAACCCCCTAGAAAGTGTCTAGAACGTCCTTAAGCACTTGTAGGTCATTCCTATAAATAGGACATGCCTTAGGACACATAAATACACCTAAGCTACACTTGTGCTATACTTGAGCTTGAATACTCATTGGCAATCTATTTTGAGCAATAGAGCAATTCCAACATTGGCTATTCATTCCCATTGCTCCATTTTCGTGTCCTATAGGCTAGCATCTCCTTTCCACAACACTTACACTTCTACACTCATTGGTTAGGAGATCAATACGCTTGATATAGGCAAATCAAGCCTTGTGCTTCAAAGGATAAGTTGTAATTTCTATTTTCCTTCTTGTTCCTTTTATTCTTTGTATTCTCCTTGCTACTCCTAGGGTTGGAGGCTGTGGATTGGAGAAGGTTCTTCTCGGAGGAGAAGGTGGACTTCAAGCTACTTCAAGAAGGCTATCGCAATGGGAAGCTACTTCAAGAAGGCTATTGCAACGGGAAGCTACTTCAGGAGGAAGGCTGCTTCAAGGTTGGTGCAATTACTTCTAGGTGAAGGCTGCTTCAAGGTTGGTGCGATTACTTCTAGGTGAAGGCTGCTTGAAGGGTTTAGGGAGAGAATTGTAATTTTATGTAAAGTCCTTGCGAGGTAATAAAATTAAATTCTTTCCAAATCCCGGTTGGGTAAGCAACCGGGTAGTGGACTGACAACTTTATTATTTGCTAAAGTTGGAACCACTCTAAATCCTTGTCCCCCTGTCCAATATTTTGTGGTTGATTGTTTGAGTTCAATAAATTGTTAAAATTGATTTAAAAACTCTATTCACCCCCCTCTAGTGTTTTTCAGAGCGTCTTCATGCAGCAGCGCCTGGCGTGCGAGTTGGGAGGGTGTGTCGGGCGAGCAAGGAGCCGGATCCAGAATCCACGAGCCCAGAAGGAAGAGGCCCATCCCCGAAGCCTTTGAGCGGGAGCACGCAACCGCTGATGTAGAGCGGTGTCAATGGCTGACGAGCGGGTTAAAACGGCCCCCAAACGCCTGTCGGTTCCACCCCCTGGCGCCAGGAGGCCGTGGCCGATTGGCCAAGTAAGTAAACAACTTTGAGATTCCCCTTTTTATTCACAATCTTGCAAAAATTGTAAAAATTAGGTCCTTAGTCCAAATACGACAAACCAATATACCATTTTGATCAGGAGAAAAAGATCTACATCGTGAAATTGGTTATACACCCCGAATCTTCTTCCAATCCTTCAATGTTGATAAATATGTAACCTTTCACTACTTTGAATATGTTTAATACATGAGTATGATTAATGTTGGATCTTGATGCTCAATCTACCCTCAAATCCCCAATCACTAACTTAGTTCTTCCTTGAGTCTAATGGAGCTCCAAATCACTGTTGTTACTCTTCATGGCACTAAGTGCACACACATGTTGTTGCTTGCACATTAATAATATACTATGCCCTAAATTGATAACTTTGCATCTAATATGAACTCTACCCTCATCTTGACTTGGAACTCAGTACATTATGACATTTCTAACCTAAATGGATAAGGCAACCCCTCTTGTGATATTCATGTAAGTGACTCAAAAATTGCAATGTCCATATGAAATCTCAAATGACTTGAAACTTGATCCACACCATCATGATGACCTCTAGATCAGTATAATATCATATAATGAAACAATAAGCAACTTGGAACCCATCTTGGCCAAAACCCTAAAATGCATCTAATTAGGGTTAATGATGAGAATCTTGCCATGTAGTATTGCTATGTGTTACTCGATGTTTGCCTCGTCAGTTTTATAACTTGAACACATATATAGATAAAACTCCATTATAATATTGATTGATAAAGGGTTAGCTCTTAGCTACGGCCTTGAGGTCCCTCTCGTATAAAAGGGTTAGCTAAGCTTGAGCACCCTTACGGACCCTTCCGACGGGAAGATGGTCAAAGGCCTTAAACATGCTTGATATTGTTGGTATAATGGAGTGAAATGACATAAAATATGATTTTGCATTTGTTAAACAATTAACATGTTTATTCTGGTTCGTTTAATCTTGGAATCTTTTCAAAATTATACAAAGTTTATATATATGTGTATCTTTCTGCCCCATACTCAACACCTCGTGTGTTGACCCATTTCTCATATGTTGTTTTTAGGTTCAGAGATGGCTAGAAGGTTGATGGGCTTGGTGAGCTATGCTAGGTGTACTTGTTGTAAGATCTAGATATAGTATACATGAGCAGAATTGTACAAAGTGACTCTTGAATATGTAATTCAAATCGTGTAATATAATGATGTTGCTTAATATATCTTCTTGATTGTTGAGATTATGTTTGTGCTTCTATCTTGTTATCTGTTCATGTGTGCTAAGCTTTACGCTTCCGCATTTCACCTTTGGTATACGTTTGGTTCATGGGACTGGGATTCCGGTTCCGTGACAGATGGTATCAGAGCATGAACAATAACTACACCAAACATTGCTCACATGAAACACAAACTAAACTCACCTTACATCTCAACCCTAGAAACTTAATGAAATATCCTTGTGGATTAGGTTGACTTAGCCTCTAGGTTAGAACCTAGATGTTCTAGAACTAGGTGCAGACTTGTGTAAATTACTTCCCTAGTCATGATTCGCGACATGTGCTTAAGATGTCTACACAAGTGTGCACCATGTTCTTGCTAGTTCTCTAGGTGTCATGATACTAGACTGCCTAATGAGTGTGGTAACTTGTTTTGGTTTTGGGAGTATGGTGGTTTTCATCGCCTGTTTAAACGTTGGAGAAAACATATTTCAAGTATTATTATATGTACATATGAAAAATGTTACCACACACAGAAAGGTTGTGAGTTTCCATGCAACCTAGGAGAAAGAGATGTAACATCAAGTCTAGATGAGAGAGTTTAGATGATAGTGATAATCTCTAGAGTTGTCTAAAGCCATAATATAGGTCAGGCAAGTGAGTAAGTATCATAGATAACCTAAGATAATGAAAATGATGTTAATGTCGATCTCAATGTTGATGTTGATATTGATGATGATGTTGATGTTTTATAGGACCCAAGATGTTTGAGGAAGGTTAAGTATGTTTGACGATATGAGATGAGTTTGACCATGTAGCCCTAGCTAGACCTAGCACCTTGTATGATACATACCACTTGGTTGATGTGCTAAACATAGCTAGTGGGTGGACATGCTTGCTTGTACCTAGTCTTGTATGTGTGGAGATATGATATATGGTTCGAGACCAACACGGGCCTCAATCTCTTTACAAATGAAGACCTCTAGCATGGGACATATGAATAGGGTGACATGTTGATATGATTTGTGTTGGTATGTATGCCCTGAGAGCCAATCATGGGATGATTGGTGGGATACATTAAGATTGATTTGATAAACAACAAAGGCAAGCGTCCAATTCTTTCTGGTTCTGTCATATGAGATAGTGATAGAACAGATTGAATGTCTAGAGAATGACAGTACTCAATGACGTATGCCTTGAGGTTCAGGACCTGAACGATGAGATCATACAGATGTTAAGAGTTTGTACATTCTCATTATGACCCTAGTCGGATGTCATTGTGGAAGGTAGATAGACAACAATGACACACACGACTAGATTGTGGTGTTGGTTGATGACAAAATCTCATTAGTCATGATATAGAGATATCAAACCAAACACATAGGTACTTGTTAGAGAACAAGTGTACTGGACAGAGCCACCGTGAGTTTGACACATGGAACCATGACATGGTAGTCACAGTCAGTACTCACAGTGATGGTGGTGAGTGTGATTCTTAGACCTGAAATCACTACACTCAACACATGTCGTTGGGCACACTTTGACATCATCAAACGCAGTCCTGGAACATGGGTTGTTATAAAGGCTTTGACACATGGGGCTTTTGAGGGGTGAGTGATAGATATGGGATTTGTCCCTCCTGAGGGAGTTTGATATCCATGGCCACTTGATGAGTAGGATTGAGAAAGGTGTGCACACATGTGTGAGTCAGTATGTGATACTGATGTCATAACATATCTCTTCCAATCTACTCTGAGATCAAGAAAGTGAATGAACATTGATAGGATGATTGTTCCATGCCTCGAGTTCATTCGGGATATCAGTGACAAAGGAATTATACATTCAATGTAACACCATTCACGGATTGTAGGATTGAGAGTTGTTCTCCAACTTTCTATTTCACTTGGGTAGCACTGATGTGTGACTAGGCACCGATCTTTGCTTGTGAAGTCATAAGTGTTATGGACTTTCACTGCCAACGTGAAAAAGGACCTGTAGGGTCACACACATAGGATTTAACATGGAAGAGGAGTTTTGTCCACAAACAATGTTTAGATTGATTACTAAAGGAGTTTAGTAGTTCAATAAAACACTCAATCAATTGATAGCTCAATATCATAATGTTCAAGGTTTTGGACACATTGATTAGAGTATCGGATTGATTGAAATTGCAATTGACTGATTCTGCACAATCTGCACTCCCAACTGACCGGCTCATGTGATGAACCGATCGGCTGAGCTTGGTGAACCGATCGGCTCAAGTGTTGAGTCGATTGGCTCAAGGACAGGGTGAACGATTGCTTCATGTGTTGAAACGATCGATTCAACTATTGCATCCGGGCAAGTTGGGAAAGTAGGATTGGTGAGAATTTTCCTTGCGTTTCACTTGCCCAATTTGATTGGAACAAGGATTGGTATTCGATACCAATTAGAAACAAAAGTTGGAAAATCAATCGGGAACTGATCAGGACCACAAACCGACTGGTTCACATGTGAACCGACCGGCTCATGGGTCCCAACCGATCGGTTGAGGTGTCAACCGACCGGTTCAGGTCCCCAACCGACCGTTTCAGTTGTGAAACAATCAGTTCAGGTTGCGAGTTGATTGTTTTTTGTGGAAAATCTCAAACCCTTCTACTCCTGCTTTTAGTCCCGCATTGCCCGGGATGGAGAACCATGTCCCATGACCCTCCTATATATATAGGGGTATTGAGGGCTTCTCAAAGTACAACTCAGTGCAAACCAGTTGCTCTGCAAAGTTGTCATTCTCTCTAGTTTTGGTAACCGAGAGAGAGCCCGAGCAAGTGCTACCCGCAAAGGGAGGTGCAGCAAGGGGAAGACAACTGCAGTTGCAACTAGCAGCAGGAGAGTGTGTTGGCGACTAGTATGTCAACAGGAGGGTGCAACTCCTTCCAATTCCTTGTGGGACAAGGAGATTGGAGTTTCAGGCAGTCCGTGTGGACGACTGCAGAGGCGGGAGACCTCTGTCGCCAGGAGGACAACCTTCAATCATGTCAGTCCCGGTGCGACCAGGAGTTGCACAGACACCGTCCAAGACCAGAGGTGAAGATCACGCAAGGCGCGAGGTATTGTCGCCGAGCAAGCCTCGGGACAAGGTATGATTCCACAAACCATCCTTTCCTATTGTATAGACGTTGACGCGTTTCCTTGTTCCGGGTTTGGGGGAGAAAATTTTTGTTTCCGCTGCCTTATCTGCCTCCCCTAAAACCTAACAGTGGTATCAGAGCCACCTCAACTGCTCTATACTTTGGGAATATCGATATGATCGATTTTGGTTTGTCGCCTTTATTGCATACGATGCGAATAAAATTGGCTTTATGCATGTCCAATCCTAAATCCACAAATCCCAAATTACATATATGATATGTATTTTTAATGCACTCGATACACGTCACCCTTAAATGAGTTTTGTGGTGGATGTATAGCTTGGTTATGGCCAATAAACCCTATCTGTGTATGGTTGTTTGTGGTTGCTTGCATCTCGGTCTACGCACTGATCTTCCCTATCTCCTATTCCTGATGTAACTCAAAATAATTCGAGAATTCTTTCCTACCTTTGCTCCCCTCGAATGTAACTCGCGGTTTCTCTTTTTACAATGTAAAATAGAATAGAATTTTATTTCTTATTATGTCGAAGAACGGAGGACATCCAGACGACAGCTGAGACAATCGGTTCAAGGCATGAACCGACCGGTTGACGTACCAGACGATCGGTTCAAGGAGTGAACCGATCGGTTGATGCCTAGTCCGAGGAGCGAGACGAGTGGGTGGCGGCCATGATAATATGCACGACGACCAGGCGAACCGATCGGTTGGAGGAGCCAACCGATCGGCTGGTGGCACCCAGACGACCGAGCCAGAACGAGCAAGTCATTCATATGATGAGTTGATCTACTCAGAAGGCAAAGCACAGAGTTCATCTTGTACATGTTGCATGTGATGTAGACCTAGATGACCGTGATTCCTCTTGGCTCGAGGAATCACATTAGGATGGCCATAATCATTGCTTTTATCGTTTTGCATGTTTTCTGTGGGATATAGCATGTATATGATACATACTATATATTGTGGTGATTGGATATGTATATGTATATAAAAACCAAACCCCTCATTAAATATTAAGTTTTAGATGCCTTCCAAATGTGACACACGTGAAAAGCTTGATCGACCAAGTGTGGGCACGCCCTAGCGTGGTGCACCGTCTATCTCGTGGAAGTGTGAAGGATGAATGTGTGGGTCTACCCTAGCAGGGTGCATATTCATCGTGTTTGCTTTGGGTCAGACTTAACAAGGTGACCTAGATAGGATCTAGCACCTTGAGGCATGGAGATGATCATGGCAAGGAGTTGCATATGACATCTTATTAAGAGTTGCATATGATGCAATTGGCAAGAGTTGCCTACCTGAGAGATCTAAGTTGTGGGTGACAACCCTAGCTGGTCCATGACTTAGAGGATTTCAGGATCTTGCCCACTAGAAGGTTGTACGCTGCAATCTTCCGAATTGATGGTGAGGGCTATCAATTTGAAGTAAAATAGTGGGAGCGATAATTAATTAAAGGCCTAATTATATCGTCAAATCTTCAAATCAATCAAATAAGTCAAAAATGAGTTTTGGACTAAAATTGCATATTTCCTTTTGTAGTAAAAATGACAACAAACAACAATCACTTCTCTTTGCGATCGGTCCTTGAAAAGGACAAGCTGAATGGGACAAACTTTCACGACTGGTATCGGACATTGAGAATTGTTCTCACTTAAGAGCGTAAGCTCTATGTCCTGGATACTCCAATTCCAGAGGAACCCGCTCCTAATGCACCAAAGACAGAAAGGGATGCTTACAAGAAGCATTTTGATGATGCCATTGATGCAAAGTGCTTTGTGTTATGCTCCATGAACCATGAGTTGCAGAGACAACATGAGAACATGGGTGTTATTGAGATGATTCAGCATCTCAGGAACATGTATGAAGATCAGGCACGACAAGAGAGATACAATGTCTCAAGGGCACTGTTCAAGTGCGTCATGACAGAAGGAGATCCAGTTGGTCCTCACACACTCAAGATGATTGGGTATGTGGAGAACCTGCAAAGACTGGGATTTCCACTGAGCCAAGAGTTGGCTACTGACGTGATACTGCAATCGTTGCCAGAATCCTACAGTCAGTTTGTCATGAACTACAACATGAACAACTTTGATAGGCCACTGTCAGAGTTGTTGGGCATGTTGAGGACAGCCGAGATACAGATGAAGAAGGACAAGCCTAAGCCTGTGATGGTGATCATGAGCAAGAAAGGCAAGTCCAAGCGCAAGGGCAAGGGCAAAGCTAAGAAAAGTTCTGATGCTAGCCATGAGTCCAAGTCGTCTTCAGCTCTCAAGGCCAAGGGAGGCGTGACCAAGAAAGGAAATTGCCACCATTGTCAAAAGCCAGGACATTAGAAAAGGAATTGTCCTCTCTATTTGGAAGAACAAAAGAAGAAAGAGGCGACAGACGTCTCTACTTAAAGGTGTCATGAAAGTAAACTTGTAACACTTTTGAGGTATATGATACCAAGATGTATAGTATAAAGCACTCAATACTTGGGGCAAGTGTTGCCGCCATAGATAGGAGTACTTTAGTTTATTTTCAGCCTAAAAGGCATGTAATACAGTTATGAACTGCTATTTCATATTTGCCAATAGATAGAAACACTTTATTTTTGCATATTGTATGACAATGATGGCAATCAATAAAGAGATGTTTCAATATGATCTTTGTGGCAATGCCTTGTTTATCTTGTGGTATTTGATATGCATAAGATAAAATGATACCTAAAAGGTATAGATAACTCAAACAATCAAATTGGAATCAATCATGAGAAATTCATTTCTAGTTTCCATGTGATGGATAAATCTAGACTCTTTTGGTTAGAGAACCAGTAAGAGACATGAATATCTTGGACATGATTAATCAATCTTCACTAATGGTAGTAGGAGAATGATTTTCCTATTAGGTATAATACATGTGATGTATTTACATACCTATTGGAACAAATGCTAATACTTCAAATGGTGTTTAGAGAAATACCAATATGAATATCTTGAAGTGTTCAAGATTATCATAGATGAAGTGCAAATTTGGTAAAGTGTTAATTCTTGATGAGATCAATGAATGAAATACTTGGACCAAATGTTTGAGATCCTTATGAGTGATTATGATAGTGTATCATAGTGAACTCATGATTAAGGCATGGTGATGTCTAAATCAAGAAGGGATCATACTCTAAGGAGTTAGAGAATGATTATCAAATAACTAAATTCTTCTTAATAAAAGAATACCCCACACTAATAAAAGGAATTAAGAATCACAAGGGTTGTGAGTTCTTATATCCTTAACAGATACACCTCAATTATCTATGTGATGAGTTGTTCATGCGATGAGTCAACTATCTAGATGAATATGAGGAACCGAATTTTGAGTTATGGTATATGACCATTACATCCTAAAATGACATCCATGTGAACCATAAGGTATGACCCTGATGGTAGCACCCATTGGAATGAAATTCATAAGTGCAAATGAATCTTAAAGGTTAAGATACATGGATAACATTTTTGAGAAGGATGATGCTTGTTGATTGCAACTTAATGACTAAAGGCATTTGGCATATGGATACTAAAACCGCATTCCTGTGAGGAATAAAACAAGGATGTGTACGTGACACAACCTATAAGGTTTATGAATCCACTAATGCAAATGAAGTCTATAAGTTACAATAGACTAATCAATGTGATTGATTGAGTACAAGCAACTCAGAATTGGATATTTACTTTGATAATATAGTTAAAGGGTTTGACTGATATGTCAAAGATAAAGAAGGGATCTGTGATTTAGTGGGAGCGTGTTCACATTCCACATGTTGATGTGAAATGGAAATGTTCTAGAATGGAAATCCAAAAGTGGAAATTATCTTTAAGGAAGATAGAGATGTTTCCTATGTGATAGGAATAGAGATCTATAGAGATAGTTCTCGAAAACCTCTTGACCTGAAAAGAGAGAGCATACAATTGGCAATCTGTACTGAAGTGTTCAATATGCACAGATTCAGTGGGAGAAAACTTGTCCATGCTACATGGAGTTAGTATCCCAAGGCCCAGTGTCCAATTCTTATGAAGAATGGGAACACTAAGAATAGATATGGATCTATCATGTATGTAATCATCCCATTATCTTGCATGTATGAACATGACAAGAATAAAATGCATTCATCATCTTGTATGTAGGACATGACAATATGATATGCTCATCCTGATAACTCGTATGTGGGACATGATGAGTGGATGTCTGTCTACTTCCAGTAAGGGTTACTGGAAAACCATAAAAACTTGAGAAGTACTAGTTCTATGGAGATAAGAAAGAGTTCGATGTAAAGAGTTACATTGATGCGAACTTCCGAAAGGATAGAAAATTAATCGTCAAATGTACATAGGATGTATAAAAGTGAAGGTTTGTTGATAATTGGAAGTGTTCCAATAAAACCATTTAAAAGGAAATGCCGAGTATCTAAATGTTAGAGAACAACAGTGGATACTATATGGATCTGGAAGTTCATGAGATGAACTTATAGATATTCTGCTCATTGATGAATAGTATGGAATCCTTGATCATGCAATGTGGCTAAAGGTTAACAAAGGAATACTAGATCACATATTACGGAAACTCCATCTCATACGTATGACGTACATCGAAGAGATGAGAGACATGCAATTTATACTGACTTTGGCAAGGTGTTGCCATTACTCACTATGTTCGCACTAAGAGCACAGTAACATGTGGGACATGTTTGAAGATCACTGTGAATATGATTCAAGGGGTGATTGGCTCGCAGTGCAAGTGGGAGTCTATTGGTATGTATGCCCTGAGAGCCAATCATGGGATGATTGGTGGGATACATTAAGATTGATATGATAAACAACAAAGGTAAGCTTCCAATTCTTTCTGGTTTTGTCATATGAGATAGTGATAGAACAGATTGAATGTCTAGAGAATGACAATACTCAATGACGTATGCCTTCAGGTTCAGGACCTGAATGATGAGATCATACGGATGCTAATAGTTTGTACATTCTCATTATGTCCCTAGTCGAATGACATTGTGGAAGGTAGATAGACATCAATGACACACAAGACTAGATTGTGGTGTTGGTTGATGATAGAATCTCATTAGTCATGATATAGAGATATCAAACCAAACACATAGGTACTTGTTAGAGAACAAGTGTACCGGACAGATCCACCGTGAGTTTGACACATGGAACCATGACATGGTAGTCACAATCAGTACTCACAGTGATGCTGGTGAGTGTGATTCTTAGACCTGAAATCACTACACTCAACACATGTTGTTGGGTACACTTTGACATCATCAAACGCAGTCGTGAAACATGGGTTGTTATAAAGGTGATGATTGGGTGGCTTTGACACATGGGGCTTTTGAGGGGTGAGTGATAGATATGGGATTTGTCCCTCCTGAGGGAGTTTGATATCCATGGCCACTTGATGAGTATGATTGAGAAAGGCGTGCACGCATGTGTGAGTCAGTATGTGATACTGATGTCATAACATATCTCTTCCAATCTACTCTGAGATTAAGAAAGTGAATGAACATTGACAGGATGATTGTTCCATGCCTCGAGTTCATTCGGGATATCAGTGACAAAGGAATTATACATTCACTGTAACACCATTCACGGATTGTAGGATTGAGAGTTGTTCTCCAACTTTCTATTTCACTTGGGTAGCACTGATGTGTGACTAGGCACCACTCTTTGCTTGTGAAGTCATAAATGTTATGTACTTTCACTACCAACGTGAAAAAGGACCTGTAGGGTCACACACATAGGATTTAACCTGGAAGAGGAGTTTTGTCCACAAACAATGTTTAGATTGATTACTAAAGGAGTTTAATAGTTCAATTAAACACTCAATAAATTGATAGCTCAATATCACAATGTTCAAGGTGTTAGACACATTGATTACAATATCGGATTGATTGAAATCGCAATTGACTGATTCTGCACAATCTGCACTCCCAACCGATCGGCTCATGTGATGAACCGATCGATCGGTTGAGCTTGGTGAATCGGTCGGCTCAAGTGTTGAGTTGATCGGCTTAAGGACAGGGTGAACGATTGCTTCATGTGTTGAAACGACCGGTTCAACTGTTGCAACCGGGCAAGTTGGGAAAGTAGGATTGGTGAGAATTTTCCTTGCGTTTCACTTGCCCAATTTGATCGGAACAAGGATTGGTATTCGATACCAATTAGAAACAAAAGTTGGAAAGTCAATCGGGAACTGATCAGGACCACAAACCGACCGGTTCACATGTGATCTGACTGGCTCATGGGTCCCAACCGATCGGTTGAGGTGTCAACCGACCGGTTCAGGTCCCCAAACGACCGTTTCAGTTGTGAAACGATCGGTTCAGGTTGCGAGTTGGTTGTTTTTTTTGGAAAATCTCGAACCCTTCTACTCCTGCTTTTAGTCCCGCATTGCCTGGGATGGAGAACCCTGTCCCATGACCCTCCTATATATATAGGGGTATTGGGGGCTTCTCAAAGTACAACTCAGTGCAAACCAGTTGCTCTGAAAAGTTATCGTTCTCTCTGGTTTTAGTAACCGAGAGAGAGCCCGAGCAAGTGCTACCCGCAAAGGGAGGTGCAACAAGGGAAAGACAACTGCAGTTTCAACTGGCAGTAGGATAGTGTGTTGGCGACTAGTACGTCAATAGGAGGGTGCGACTCCTTCCAATTCCTTGTGGGACAAGGAGATTGGAGTTTCAGGCAGTCCGTGTGGACGACTGCAGAGGCGGGAGACCTCTGTCGCTAGGAGGACAACCTTCAATCCTGTTAGTCCCGATGCGACCAGGAGCTGCACAGACACCGTCCAAGACTGGAGGTAGGTGAAGACCACGCAAGGCGTGAGATATTGTCGCCGAGCAAGCCTCAGGACAAGGTATGATTCCACAAACCATCCTTTCCTATTGTATAGACGTTGACACGTTTCCTTGTTTCGGGTTTGAGGGAGAAAAATTTTATTTCCGCTACCTTATCTGCCTCCCCTAAAACCTAACAAGTTGACCCGTATCGGGAAAAGGTTAGAGTACCTAAACTCCAAAATATTTGAAATGCTGAAAATATGAATGATGAAATACTTGATGATGAGTCCCTAGCTAGAATACTTCTAAGTATATGAGTTGAGTGACCTAACGTGTGGTTTCCTTGAAAATGTTGAACCCTAGATGTCCTATGAAAATATCTAACCCTAGAGAAAGAGGAAATTTAAAATTTGATGCTTGATATATATATATATATATATATATATATATATATAGGTGAGGGAGATGTCCCAAGACCTAAGATGATGTATAGGATGTGTGATATCCATGATGAACCTCATACTCATGTTAGTAATTGTATATAAAGGAATCTAGTGGTTACCTTTGTTTCTAAAAAAAAAATGGGTAGAATTTTTGTTATGGATAGGAGTTACAGTTAGTCGGTCTTGTTGGATATATATATATATATATATATATGTCTTAGCTTGAGTGGCTTGAGCTTGTGGAGCTCTTTCTTGATACAAGGGAGAAAGTTTCAAAACCTCAAAGTTGATGATAATGTTGTTCCTCATATGGTGCTTGATATATGAAATATCTCATGTACATTAAAAATTTGACATATGCACGATAAGCCACTCTCATAAGCTAGACCTAATATGAAATCATACTATACATAAAAGATGTAGCCTTGAAATCATGAAAATAATATGATGATGTCATGAAAACTTAGCTTGAATAATCAGGGGTAACATGCCTAATCTCATACTCAAATGATCAACTTGATATGACAATAACTTGGAATCATAAATTAGATGAATATAATTGATTGAGTTGGTGGAAATTTTGGGGAAAACAAAACCATACATGAAATCTAGATTAAAGATGAGATACACACTCGATGATAATCTTGGTTGAAGTTATGTCCATAAACATGATTCATTTGAGAAGTGATAACATAGATTTGATGATGCACCTTAGTCTCGTATGATTATATGAACAAAAACCCTAATGTATGAATACTAAGGGCGGGTAAACCCTAATGCCATGATGATTCCACATTATGAGGGAACACTAAGTGATATGTACATTATGGAGATGGGTGCACCATGAATGATGATAGCCTTTGTCTGCACCCCATTGTGGAGAATGCCTTGACAACCATGGTTGAATAGCCAGACCCGATGGATCCTGACTTGACGCTTAACTTTTATCATGGATGAATTTCGAGGACGAAATTCCTTGTAAGGAGGGAAGGATGTGACAACCTTGATTTTCTCTCTCCTCTATTGTACTCCTCCTCTCTAACCAAGTGTATTTTACTCATTTCGATATTAATTTCATAATTGGATAGTTGTGATGTTCCAATTTGGCAACTACCATGGTCAATTATGCAATGTGCGACTTTAATTTGTACTTTTAACTAAGTATCTTGCTATATCATGTCACCTTCTTGTATATAATTTTGAAAATTATCATCATAATATTTTGGCTTTGCAATATGTATCATATTGTAGAGGACTCAATTACGAATCCAGCGGAACAAAAATCACCTCATTTGGACCATCAGACTCCAAGTTATGACACCTTGAAATTTGGCTTTTGTTTTACCTTGTTTTAGCTCAATTCTATGCCTTTATCTCTATTGGGCCGCCCACATGGGCCCAATACAACACTGCAGTCCAATCATTTTTGTTCTTGATCCCCTTCCTCTTTAGGAAACCAACGTATGACAGGGAAACAAGCTTCCCCGCCTCCACCCAGCTTGGGTAACGGAAGGGGGGGCATGATCTCAAACCCTAGCTTTCCTTACTGCTTTATAAACCCCTCCCATCTGACCCTTGCTCCTCTTCTCGTATTTTTCCTTTGCTTTCCCATCTAGGAACCTCCTCTGTTCCCCATCAGACATGCTGTCGTCGACGGAAGGCAGAAGCGCCGCCCATTCGTGGCCCTAGCAGGAGCTCCGCCTCTTCACGACTCCAAGGCACCCTTAGCCTCCAACATCTCTCGCCAAGTGTTTTTATTCTATCCTCTTGTGTTTTCATGAACCACAACACCTTCTTCACTTCGTCTCTAACCTCCAGCAACCCTAGCGCCGCCTTGGACCCCTTTGGGCACCGCCACACTTCTCATGATGCATCTTCCCTCATCCCCTCCTAGGGCTTGTTCTACCCATGCATCACCTTCGTGAGGTTGGGGCGAGGGCAAACGGCGGCCTTTTGGCCTTTGGGACTGGTCCGGAGCAGCGCCACTGCCAGCGCCGCCGCGGCCGATGAGCGTCTTCATGCAGCAGCGCCTGGCGTGCGAGCTGGGCGGGTGTGTCGGGCGAGCAAGGAGCCGGATCCAGAATCCACGAGCCTAGAAGGAAGAGGCCCAGCCCCGAAGCCTTTGAGCGGGAGCACGCAACCGCTGATGCAAAGCGGTGTCAATGGCTGACGAGCGGGTTAAAACGGCCCCCAAACGCCTGCCGGTTCCACCCCCTGGCGCCAGGAGGCCGTGGCCGATTGGCCAAGTAAGTAAACAACTTTGAGATTCCCCTTTTTATTCATAATCTTGCAAAAATTGTAAAAATTAGGTCCTTAGTCCAAATATGACAAACCAATATACCATTTTGATCAGGAGAAAACGATCTACGTCGTGAAATTGGTTATACACCCCGAATCTTCTTCCAATCCTTCAATGTTGATAAATATGTAACCTTTCACTACTTTGAATATGTTTAGTACATGAGTATGATTAATGTTGGATCTTGATGCTCAATCTACCCTCAAATCCCCAATCAGTAACTTAGTTCTTCCTTGAGTCTAATGGAGCTCCAAATAATTGTTGTTACTCTTCATGGCACTAAGTGCACACATATGTTGTTTCTTGCACATTAATAATATACTATGCCCTAAATTGATAACTTTGCATCTAATATGAACTCTACCCTCATCTTGACTTGGAACTCAGTAGATTATGACATTTCTAACCTAAATGGCTAAGGCAACCCCTCTTGTGATACTCATGTAAGTGACCCAAAATTTGCAATGTCCATATGAAATCTCAAAATGACTTGAAACTTGATCCACACCATCATGATGACCTCTAGATCAGTACAATATCATATAATGAATCAATAAGCAACTTGGAACCCATATTGGCCAAAACCCTAAAATGCATCTAATTAGGGTTAATGATGAGAATTTAATGCATATATCTAATCTTGTGCTTAATCAGGTTTGGCTTATGATCTAGATGGTAACGGACGTGTTAAGTTGAGAATCTCTGAATCAGGTATGTGCCTTATCTAGTTATACGACTATCGCTTTCTTGCTTGAAAAGGCATATATTGTATGCTTGTTTGTCTATTTTCTCAAATATTTCCATGTAGTATTGCTATGTGTTACTCGATGTTTGCCTCGTCAGTTTTATAACTTGAACACATATATAGATAAAACTCCATTATAATATTGATTGATAAAGGGTTAGCTCTTGGCTACGGCCTTGAGGCCCCTCTCGTATAAAAGGGTTAGCTAAGCTTGAGCACCCTTACAGACCCTTCCGACGGGAAGATGGTCAAAGGCCTTAAACATGCTTGATATTGTTGGTATAATGGAGTGAAATGACATGAAAAATATGATTTTGCATTTGTTAAACAATTAACATGTTTATTATGGTCCGTTTAATCTTGGAATCTTTTCAAAATTATGCAAAACTTATATATATGTGTATCTTTCTGCCCCATACTCAACACCTCGTGTGTTGACCCATTTTTCGTATGTTGTTTTTAGGTTCAGAGATGGCTAGAAGGTTGATGGGCTTGGTGAGCTATGCTAGGTGTACTTGTTGTAAGATCCAGATATAGTATACATGAGCAGACTTGTACAAAGTGACTCTTGAATATGTAATTCAAATCGTGTAATATAATGATGTTGCTTAATATATCTTGTTGATTGTTGAGATTATGTTGGTGCTTCTATCTTGTTATCTGTTCATGTGTGCTAAGCTTTACGCTTCCGCATTTCGCCTTTGGTATACATTTGGTTCATGGGATTGGGATTCTAGTTCTGTGACACAAATAAAACTCATGATCACAATGTAAGTTTCCGTTTGGCCTTAAAACTAGAACTGTAAACTTAAAGAGTTCTGAACAAGAGGCAATTATTCTACAATAGAAGCTGAGTATCTTGGTATTACAAGAACAATTAAGGATACTATATGGATCAAGAAGTTCATGCAAATGAATTTGTGAGAGGTTCCAAACCACGAATGATATAGTAGAGATAGTATGACAATAATGGAGCTACTAGATAAGCTGGGAGTCTCAGATAGCATACTATGGCACTTCCATCTGAAATGAGATGTCGTACAATAAGGAGATGTGAAACTTACAAATACCGACTTGAAGCAAACATTACTAACCTGCTATAAAAGCACCAACACAGCAGAAACATGATGGATATGTTAAGATCACTTAGAATAAGATTTGTGGGTGATTGGATCTAAGTCCAAATGGGAGTCTGTTGGTATATATGCCCAGAGAGTCAATCATATGATGATTGAAATGTGGCATTAGATACCTGATTTGATAATAATAAAGGTAATTATGTTTGTGTCAGCATGAGATGATGACACAGACATAGTAGATGTCTACAGAATGATGTTACTCGATGACATATATCTTCAAGTGCGTGACTTGAACAATGAGATCTTATAAATGTTAAGAGTATATACATTTTATTACGTCCCTAGTCGGATATTACTGTGGATGCAAAAGAGACAACAATAATACATAAGACTAATGTGTGTGTTGACTGATGATAAAATCTCATTAGTCATCATATGTGATATCAAGCCAAGCACACATGTACGTGTTAGAGAACAATGTATCAGACAGACCAATCATGAGAGTGATACATGGATACCATGGAATGATAGTCAGAATCAACTCTCATAGTGATAGTGGTGATTGTGGTTCTTAGATCTGAAGTCACTACATTAATCACATGTCATTTAAGTACTTTGACATCATCCACCATGATCCCAAATAAGGGTTGCCATAAAGGTGGTTCTTCAGTGCATTATGACACATGTTGATTGAGTGCGAGTGATATAGATGGGATTTGTTCCTCCTATAGGATATTGATATCTATGCCACTTGATAACCGAGACTAAGAAATGTACGACCGTACTCATGTGATTCAATATGTGATATGTGAATTCACATGCATCTCAGACAGTCTGCTCTAGTTCAAAGAACATGGATTGAACATTGAGATGATGATGATTCCATGCCTTGATTTCAATCTAGATATCAAAGACAAAGTAACTATACAATCACGGTAACAGTGATCACAGATTGTAGGTTGAATTTGTTCTCCAACTTTTCAAATCACTTAGATAGCAATGATGTGTTTCTAGATGCACTCTTTGCTTGTGATGTCACAATTGGTTATGAACATTCACTGCCAATGTAATTCTGGACCTATAGGGTCACACACATATGATTCACTTGGAATATGAGTATATTCATCAATGATGTTTAATTTGATTACTAAAGGTGTTTATGTATTCAAGTAAACTATTGAGGTTCAAAGTTGACTGGCTGGACTCTGAACCTACTGGTTCAAGTGTTGAACCGATCATATATATATATATATATATATATATATATATATATATATATATATATATATATAATTAACATTGGCTAATCAATGGATGAATCAAGGTGTGAAATGGTTGTTTCACCGATTCGTAGGTCCCAACTTCTCGATTCATGGGATGAACTGCCCAGTTCAATGGTCAATTCGATTGGATCAAGGATTAATTCTGACGTCATGTGTTGCATTAATAGTGAATTGTATACCAATGTGATTCAGAACAAGAAAGTGCACAAACTGACCGGTTCACACACGAACCAAATAGTTCGCACACGAACCGACCAGTTGGGTATGCGAAGTGACTGGTTCGTCGCTTGAAGTTTTTAGAAAATTTGTGAATTCCATCCTTTCGACTCCCACCACTAGTATAAAACGGACCTTTAGTGTCAGTTATTTAAGGCCTTTGGCGTCAGTTTCAAAGCGACACCCAAGTGGGCGCCGCTAAAAGTCGAAACCTTCAGCGTCGGCTTTAACACCGACGCCATAACCCTTCTCGCCACCAAAAATGCGCCAACAAGGGCACTATAGGCGTCAGTTATTTAACAAAACCGACACTATATCCAGGTCAAAGATGTCGGCGTTTCACAAAAACTAACACTATATAACCCTTTCCGCCACCAATAAAATGTACCAGCAAGGGCATCATCAACGTCGGTTATTAGTATATAACCGACACCCATACCCACATCAGCGTCAATTTTTTGCTAATAATCGACGTTGTACGTTTTTGTTGTCAATTTTATACTAATAACCGACGCCTATTTTATGATTTTTTTCTTGTCAGTTTGTAGGCCTGCTATCCGGCTGGTCAGTAGGATGCAGAACCTACAGTTCAATTTTGAACTGCAGGTTTACAACATCCGTTGATATCAGCCAACAACAGGCCACAAACCTGCAAAATTAACAAGATGGACAACAATTTATGATCGCACACATTTAGCAACCTGCAGCTCCATTCATTTCATCTCTTTTCACATTCAGACACATGTAGAAACTTTCATGTATTGATCATCTTCACATTCACACATATGACAATTCAGAAAAATTCATTCACATTCACACAAAAATAATTATGAGAACAAAGTTTAGAAATATCATTCTTTATTCATCATCGTTATTATCGCCATCAGTATCCCAATTATATTTAAAAATTCCTACTACTTGTAGGGCTTTTGCCCAATCTTCTCTTACATCATCTAATTCTTCCCTCGTATAGGGAGTATGTACATCTAATAACTTTCCACCTATAGTCAAATCAATTTTAAACACCTGCAAAGAGAATGACGTATATATAATTAATAATATATAATAAGATTGATATATTTCATATTATTTAATGAGACTATATATAATACCTTATGTATAGTATTGATTTCCATTGTGGCATGATTGATGATTAGGTCCATAAATCACATCACATAGTATGCATATGCCCAACCGTTGTCTTGTGTAGCACATTATAGATTGAAACATACAAAATATTCAAAAATACAAATAAGCACAGTTCACATAAATAATATATACATTGGAGTCGGGAAATTACTTTCACATTCTCCCAAATTAGTGGTTGATTATTTTTCTTGGGGACTTTTCCTCCAGCTCTTTTGAACTCATTTAAAGCCCTACATGTTAATGTAACACATTCAATTGCATAATTAAATAGTAATGTAATAACAGATGTTAACGGATATAAAAATATGAAATATTTCTCACGGGAATAATGGCTTTTTCATTATGTGTCCATATAATGTATTCAATTCATTCCCCGTAGGATCTAGATAATAGACAGTGAACGTCTTGGGGACAATAACTAGTGACTCCCAATGCCTACCACTACAGGTAAGAAAGTTAAAAATTAATAACTCAAAATCCACAATAAAAATGAAATTTCCTTAAGTCCAAATTATAAGCAAAGTAAACTTACTCGACATTGAATGGAACTATTATCACTGTCTTCTTTTTTTTGCCAAAATATTTAAAAGCAACACAGCAGTATGAAGTAGCTGAAGAAGTGTCTTTATCTACAAGGCTAATCAAAGATGGAACCAAAAATCCCACATGGGAAAATGAAAAATATGTACATATCGTGTGTAAGTAGCTGCAAAACATGTATTACGTATGCATTTATATATAAGAAACCAGATCACCGTATATAAAACAAGGTATATGGATGTATAAATAAGATCTCACCATATTCATAGCTCTATCATAGATGTATTCAACCAATCATAACGAAACAACTCCAAAATATCTGGTATAAATAGCTTGTTATCGTATGATTGACCTGCAACATCCTCTGGAATAGAAATATTTATAGGAAAATTTGGATCATGTTCGCCTATCCATATTGCCATACCCCTACAATTAGGACCTAACGAGGCATGTAGGTCCCTTAGCCCCTGTTTGGGAATGGACTGGACCAGGATTAGGGCGTGTCGTGTAGCGCCACGTCAGCCCGATCCCGTCCGGTTTGGGCAAGAAACGTGTTTGGCAACCAATCCATTTTGATCCCCATTTTGGGATAATGGAATCCCATAATCCGCATAATCCCAGTCCCGGTCGAGGCAGGATTGCGAATCTCAGTCCGGTTTCTACCCAGACACAACCCCCCGACCCCGATCCCTTGCGCCCCTCCCTCTCGCCCTAGCCTTCTCTGTCTCGCCCTAGCCTTCTCCCTCTCGGCGGTCTTCCTCCCGATGCTTTGTGGCTCTGTGCGCATACTGTTGGTCTGTGTGTGAGAGAAGTAATTCAGCCGTCTGCGATGTCTGCGACCTCGACCAAATCGCGGATGGAGGCCAAAGGTCATCGTCGGGTGAAGCGCCCACATGGAGAATTAATTCAGTCGTCTGCAACCGCTGGTCTACTGGGGCGGCTACATCCCTCAAAAGCAAGGTAACCCATACCCTACCCTGGTCTTCGACTATCTGAATCTGACATTGTCATTGTCCCATCTTGTGGACGAACAGAAGAAACCCTAGCGTGTCCAAGGCAAAGTGTCCATCTACCTTCATATTCGCCTCGTCCAAGGCAAAGTGTCAGTCTGCCTTCATATTCGCCTTGTGCTGTGAGGTTCTTCACTTACACATACGCCTGTTGGAGCAGCTGTTCGCGGAAGCTGGTCGTCCGTGGCTGAAATCTGGTGGTTCTCCTCCCTGGTGGTCCGGCAGCGCTACACACAGCCAGGATTCCGCAGTGCTTCTTCTTTGTCGCCCCTTCCTGCTAAGGTTGGTCACAAAATAGGGTAGCCGAAGCTTTTGTTTGTGATGTCGATTAGGGCAGACATTTCTGAGGTGATTTCTGAGGTGGATTGGTCATTAATTTGTGTATTTATTCAGCCGACATTGGTTCCAAACAAGTAAATCGTTGTGTATGACAGTCACATTTTATCAGTCGATGGCATAGTTTAATCAATGTTTGTCATGGATAGGAGCAAATATATTCATCTCATTATTCATGTTTGAATACGGTCAGAGAGGCCAGGGAAAAATACAACCTTTTTGGTTGATATCTACCCCAAAGTTCCTTCTTTCTCTCCCGCTGTTATGCTTTTTTCATTTCCTGTTGCTTGCTATATGGAGATAATTTGGACTAGGATGAGATAGCCTTTACCTAGTACCCACAAGTATCCCAAAATGATTTTATTGTCGAAAAAATAACTGTAATAAATGATTATGTGCATCTACGAAATAATAAAATGATAAAGAGTACTTATTACTAGCTTTAGTTATACATTACTTGTAGTATTATTGGTATACGTACCATGTTTCATGCTTTATAACTTTTAAATGCTATGATAATATTTTTGTTGCTTGAAACTCATCAAACAAATATGTGATGATTATCCTATCATGGGTTCTTGTTGAGTTTCCATGCACTAAACCTGTAGATTACACTGAAATAGAACAATTTTTTACATACATGTGCAATTTAGTAGTGTTTCTGTTATAGAATACCTAGGTCTATAAAAAATGGAATCAATTTCGACTATGAAGAGATAATCTATAAAATAAATGATTATTGTTTTGGATTCTACACAATTGTTGAATTACATTGAGTCTATTTGATCACCATAATTTATTCTGACATTTGATTTGTATTTGAAAGGCAAATATTTTGTTGATGATTTTCTTGCATAAGCATAGGTTCACGAGTGCACTAAAAAAGCCTAGTTCATGTGATGTCTACTTTGATTATTATAGGTAGTAAATAGTTTTCAGTGACCCAACCCAGTCTGTTTCAACAACTTGCAGTTAAAATCTCTTTACATTGGTGATATTAATTTATAATCATACTCTTTCTACCTGCACATTAATTTAACTTTTAAATGCTATGATAATATTTCTTTTGTTTGAAACTCATCAAACAAATATGTTTGGATTGTCATGTCATGGGTTCTTGTTGAGTTTCCATGCACTGAACCTGTAGATTACACTGAAATAGAACAACTTTTTCATTATTGTAATAAGGGGGAACAATTTAATCTACTGATTTAATCTATGATAATAACTAGCTCAGTCAAAAATTGAATCAATTTAATCTACTGATTAGTATTGCAGTATTATAGGTCAAAAATGAGTACTAATAACTACTTTTATTATACATTACTTGTAGTATTCTTGGTATACCTACCATGTGTCATGATTTATAACATTGAAATGATTTTCTTGCATAGATAAGTTTGTGAAAGTAGGAATTTTCTTATGTAGATACAATGTTGTGGTTCAGAATGACATTTTACTAAATTACACGAATTACTCAATCTATTTATATGATACAACATTAGGCAATTCCTCAATTTAAGAATCATTTTGTTGACCTATTTGATTATTATAACTAGTAATAGTTTTCAGTGACCCAACTTCCTTTGTATCAACAACTTGCAGTTAAAATCTCTTTACATTGGTGATATTAATTTATAATCATACTCTTTCTACCTGCACATTAATTTAACTTTTAAATGCTATGATAATATTTCTTTTGTTTGAAACTCATCAAACAAATATGTTTGGATTGTCATGTCATGGGTTCTTGTTGAGTTTCCATGCACTGAACCTGTAGATTACACTGAAATAGAACAACTTTTTCATTGTTATAATAAGGGGGAACAATTTAATCTACTGATTTAATCTATGATAATAACTACTTGGTATACCTACCATGCGTCATGATTTATAACATTGAAATGATTTTCTTGCATAGATAAGTTTGTGAAAGTACGAATTTTCTTATGTAGATACAATCTTGTGGTTAAGAATGGCATTTTACTAAATTACACGAATTACTCAATCTATTAATATGATACAAAATTAGGCAATTCCTCACTTTAAGCATCATTTTTTGACCTATTTGATTATTATAGCTAGTAATAGTTTTCAGTGACCCAACTTCCTCTGTTTCAACAACTTGCAGTTAAAAACTCTTTACATTTGTGATATTAATATTAACATTTTGTCGACCTATTATAGGTCGAAAATGAGTACTAATAACTACCTTTATTTATACATTACTTGTATTATAGGTCATGATTTATAACATTGAAATGATATCATTATATTTCTTTTGCTTGCAACTCATCAAACAAATATGCTTGGATTATCCTATAATGGGTTCTTGTTGCGTTTCCATGCACTGAACCTATAGATTACACTGAAATAGAACAACTTTTTCATTATTGTAATAAGGGGGAACAATTTAATCTACTGATTTAATCTATGATAATACCTAGCATGTGTCATGATTTATACCGTTGAAATGATATCATAATATTTCTTTTGCTTGAAAGCATCAAACAAATATGCTTGGATTATCCTATCATGGCTTGTTGTTGACTTTCCATGCACTGAACATGTACATTACACTGAAATAGAACTGGTTTATACATACATGTGCAATTTAGCAGTGTTTCTGTTATAGAATACCTAGGTCTGTACAAAATGGAATCAATTTGACTAGGAAGAGATAATCTTTAAAATAAATGATTATTTTTTGGATTCTACATAATGATTGAATTACATTGAGTCTATTTGATCAACATAATTTATTTCTGACATATGATTTGTATTTGAAAGACAAATCTTGTGTTTCTTGCATAGATAAGTTTGTGAAAGTAGGAATTTTCTTATGTAGATACAATGTTGTGGTTCAGAATGACATTTTACTCAATTACATGAATTACTCAATGTATTAATATGATACAACATTAGGCAATTCCTCAGTTTAAGCATCATTTTGTTGACCTATTTGATTATTATAGCTAGTAATAGTTTTTAGTGACCCAACTTCCTCTGTTTGAACAACTCAAATAGACCAATTTTATACCGACATGTGCAATGTAGCAATGATTGTGTTACAGAATCAATTTTGGTGTATAGAGTAGGTTTAGTTACAGAATACTTCCAGGACACACCAACATAGTAGTAGCTGTTGTATAGAGTAATTTTGGTGTAATTGTAGCTCAGCCATCACCATTCAAGTACATGCTTTCGTTGGCATAGCAAGTAATGCAAGACAGATATGTTATCAGCAAACAAAACACATCTTAAAATATAGCTAACATGTACAATTTGAGATGAATCCGATGGCATGAATCCAATTCCACTATAGTATTATCTTGATAGCATAACGATTTGTGTATCATAATATATTGCAACACCTGTGGGGGTATGTCTTCCGGTGACCCCAAGTTTCGTATTGTTTGGGCAAGAGACTCTGATGTCGCTCTAGTATCAGCATTGTGCAGACAATATGACCTAGGTAGGTGTGTTGATGGTCATTTCACTAGGGAGGCTTGGAGGGAGGCAACTGTGGAAATGCAAAATAGGATGGGGAAGACGGCCTACAATATAGACCAGCTCAAAACTCGGTGAAAGAACTTGAGGAGGGACTATGTCGCTTTGAAGCTTGTGACGAATAAGAGTGGCGTTGGATGGGATGACATTAGGCATAAGCCCATGCTGCCCAATAGCCATGAATGAAGGGAGAGCCTTGCGGTATATCCAATAACCAGTCCCTTAATCGAATAAAGTAATGTCCTATATTTACACTTAAACTTTCCTAATACAAATTTTTCGTATACTTAGGCAAACAAGGACCTTGCTAGGTTGCTTAACAAGCTGTTTCCCCACTACTATGACATCGATATTATGGCGGGGAGGAACATTGCTAGAGGACATCATGCAATGTCTTCAACGGACACACAAATCCCTTCTGACGTTGCCTCCGAGGATGATGTCAGTGTTGACTTAGATGGGTCAGAGACACCCATGAACACTGGAAGCCAATCAGGGGTACCGAATATGGCCGCATATGGGATGCAAAGTGAGGGAGACACCGGGGGAGGCGGAACAGATACCCAGAGCGTTGGCGGGAGGCCTCCTGTCGTTAGGCGCAAGAAGCGACCATCAATGGCTAAAGACCGATGTGGGCTTTCAAATGAAGTGTTATCTGAATTCACATAGGTTTATGCAAAGGTGCACGAGTTAGGCAGTGGTGTGGCAACTAGAGCCTTTGAAAAGAAAGAGTTTACAACCATCTTATAACATTTCCATGACACTTACCCAGATGCCCCCACTGTTGTGTTTACAACACTTGTGGACGCCATCAAGGACTCAACAAATCGCAACATCTACCTCAACCTTATAGACACACCTCAAAAGATAACCATATGGTTGCAAGACCTTTGGGAAAGGTCCCAAGCTGCCAATGCAACACCAACACCTTCAATGCCATCCTCGTTTATGCCATCTCACAATGCATTTTTCCCGCAATCCCCAACACCCAACTTCAGCAACAACCCAAGTATGCCATCGTCGTTTATGTCATCTCACCATGCATTTTTTCCTTCGTCCAATGATGCTGGCCCTTCCGGATCATAAGGGGGAACATCGGTTTGATTAATGGCCAGACATTTCACTCAGCAAATCAGTAGAAAGTTATTTCATTGTTGTAATAATCTATTTCCCATCAAAACATTTTCTTTCGCCATAATCTAATTTGCTGAATTGTTGAAATATTTTTATTCCCGTCCCGACATTATTTTACCGCAAAAACTAAATTGTTAACTGTTGTAATAATTTATTTCACTGCCATGCTTTTATTTTGCGTTCAATCTAATTCGCTTTATATCCTACAAGCCATTATTTTACATGTCCACGGTTACATATTATTGTAGACTAGTCATTTTTTCCTTTTCGTTGTCCTGACAACCTTGCTACGATTTGACTTGTAGGCACCATGTCAACCACTGACCAAACAGAAACACCTGAGCTCCTCACGCACATTCTACATACATTGTCTGGTCCAGCTAATCACATTGCTGATACAATAGCTGAGTCCATAGAAAACTCCATCATCGACGACATTTCTGACATACCACCTACAATACCTAGGTCAGTTAGCATTAGGAGTGGCCACCAGAAGGTCTTAGAAATTTTAAACGGTCATGAACAAAGGGCTTATGACCTATACCGAATGAGACCACATTCTATATTGGCCCTTGTGGACAAGCTTGAGAGTCGAGCCTTGTTACGAAGCACTAGAGGCGTCAGTTCAGTTGAGGCTGTATGCTATTTCCTACAAATGGTTGGCCATGGACATACAAATCGTGCTTTGGCTGAGGACTACATTCACTCTGGTGAGACCATCAGTAGAAAGTTCAACGAAGTATTGGACGATGTGTGTTCGTTGACCAATGACTACATTGTCATGCAAACTGCAGTGACATGCACGACAACACATTCTCGTATATTGGAGACCCCAAGGTTCTACCCGTACTTCAAGGTAATAGTTGGCCCCTACAATCTTTAATCATTTGGAAATATTTAATTTATTTACAACCTATTTTGGTGTTATAGAATGCCATCGGGGAAATTGACGGAACACACATCCCAATCTTGGTTAAATGAGACAAGCAAAATCGCTACCGAGACAGAAAAGGGAATGTCTCTCTTAATGTCTTGGTTGTAGTTGACTTCTCCATGGAGTTTATATATGTCCTAACTGGATGGGAGGGATCGACTGCTGACCAACGGGTCCTACAGTCAGCGACGACCATAGGCGGGTTTAAAGTTCCGTAAGAAAAGTTTTACCTAGTTGATGCAAGGTATGCCAACACTCATCAATTCCTTGCACCGTATCGCAACACAACTTACCATATTTCTGAGTACCGAGGAAACAGACATGCCTACACCAGCAAGAAGGAGATGTTCAACCACCGCCACACACAATTACGTAATGTTGTAGAAAGAGCATTTGGGGTGCTAAAGCGGCGATTTGCGTACCTTAAAAAGGGGGCGACATATCCCATACATTCGCAGTGTCGCCTCGTAATGGCTTGTTGTATCCTCCACAATTTCATATGCCGCCAACATGATGGCGACATTACCATGGACGAACTCCCAGATGACATTTCAACATCTATCGTTCCCCCTGTTGGGGTTGACTTGAGTTCCCTCCAACAAACAACTCAGGCTGATTCAAGGGAGGGAGATCATTTACGTGAATCCATTTCTAATTTGCTATGGGATGCCCGTTGACGTACAATTGTATGTGTAATAGTCGTTGACATTATTTGATAAACTGTCTACCACATAACTTTGTAGCCTTTAGTTGTTTATTTTATGAACTTTTTACTGGATCCTAATAATATACATGACATAATGATTCGGTAGGTTGTCTTGAAATGGAGAATGGAATGCGTTGTTGTACATGCGGCCTTCAATGCACTGTACGTGCGTATATGGATGCCGCGGACGTGCCAAATGGACGTTTTGAAAATAACAACCCCCACAGACCTTATTTTATATGTGGCAGGGGTCTTGTTTCGAACACATGTCAGATGAAATTGCCCGCGCAGCATGTACCACCCACAATTGCCACACTTACTGTAGTTAGGGATGATATGCTAACACAACTTGCATATGCACGCAACGAACACAAGCTATGGTCTGAACAATGTGACTTTGTCAGTTCGACTAGAGCAGACACTGATAGGCTCAAACAAGATATTTCTACTCTACGTGAGAGGTGCCAATATCTTCGCCAACGACTTCACATCAACAACAATAACCACTCTTCAAACGAGGACGGATACAATACATCATAGATGTAGAACAAGCAGTTAGGACTATTTTATGTTCGGAAAATTGTATTTGAAATCTATGTTCAGAATCCGACAATATTTTTACTAATCCTCAATCATGTTTTAGATGTCAATGAATCCATATGAAGTTCTGAGGTGTCATTGTGGGTTAGATGCAGCCTTACGGCTTAACACAGAGGATGCATGGTTGTATGATTTTGGCATTCTGAGTGAAAGGCCGGGCAAAATGTATTACATATGTCCTTCTCGTGAGGTGCACTAGTAAATACATACATAATAGGTTGTCGTTGTGTATGTTGCACATTCTTTGTGATTATTAAACTTGATAATACATTGTAGGGAAACGATCGGTGCAGATACATCCGTTGGGCAGTCGATCTCCCCCCAACAATTGATTCTTTGAAAGCTGAGATTATGCTACTAACTGTCGAGTGCAAGTCACTGTGGGGCCAGGCAATGAACATGAAGGACTTTGTTGAAATTCATCACAACTACGATGATATATACACCCAAAAAAAGTATGAGCATGAGGTTCTAGAACGCTACGTTTCCAGTCTGGAGGAAGATTGTAGTCTTCTTTTGGACATTCCTTCACCCACTATGATGCCATAACGTTTAATGGCAGAGAGCTACATTTAGTTTGGTGTGTCGATTTACATTGTCCACCATTTGATATTTTTAACATTAAATCTTTCTGAATTCATCCGACATTAACATACTTTTGTTATTTTTCATAATGTTGGTGTATGTTTTATGGAGGCTGTATATTTTTTCACCGTGATGTTGATAAATGTTAGTTAGCACTGAATATGCATTTTATATTCCCTTAATTTTGCGATACACCCTTACGTCTAAAATATATTACTTACAGAATCTGTAATATGGCTGGGCCTCCAAGGACAGCTTCTTTTATGTGGTGTACGGAGCTTGATATGGTTCTCAGAGGTATGATGAGAAACCAATATGAGTTGGGGAGATGTGTTAATAGAGTATATACTACACAAGCTTGGATGGAGGCATGGCGTGACTTCCGAAACATAACTGGGGGGCTTACATATCTTTGACTGAGTTGCAGATGAGATGGCAACACATAAGGAGAGAGTTCATAAGAGACAATCTTTTTATTTTGGGAGATGTATTGCCTCCCCCGCCATTAGCCGTGCAACGCAACTTCATGACGACTCGTCGCATTTACCCACATGGGGTTGCTGAATACCTTATTAACACCGATGAGTGAATCAAACAACCACGTTAGACGGCGAAAATAACACATGGATTTGTAATATATTTCCACGACTTTGTAGTTGTTTGTGTTTACTTCGCAACATTTATTTGTATGTAGCTAAGTTTGTTTGGAGCTTTATGTTATGTATTGAAGGCATACATCACATTTTTATTTGTTTGTAGCTAAGTTTGTTTGGAGCATTTATTTGTATTCAATATTGTCACAATTATCTTACTATTATTGATATTTGCTAATACTTATATTTATTTATTAACTATAGATGTAGTCATCGCGATCACGGTCAAAGGGAAGGACAAAATTTGAAAAATTATTGATGTCGCCGTCGAAGATTAAAAAATATATAGAAGAAAACCTTGTTTGCAAGAAAAAATGTTGTGAGCCTACACACAATGAGGGCCCAAATGAGAGACACGAACAAGCCGAGGGTGTTACTCATCCTATTCACCATCTGTCGTTACTGTTCGAGTGGCCAAAAGACGCCAGCAAATAGGAAATAAATCAGTTGTTGGACGAAGCCTGTCCTGTGTCGTGGGACGAGTACGACGAGGCCATGAAGTTGGCCAACGAGAACGACGAGGCATGAAGTTGGCTGCTTGCTCACCAACTTAGATTGTGTAGCTTTGTCTTTGTCTAGGTCCAGGGCAGACCTCTCCTTTCAGTTTGTATGTTACATATGTATTTGCCCGGGAACCAATCAAATATTATCTGTTTTTTTAAGTTCTGCTACTATTTAATTTCTGCTACAGACATGCTACACACGTTTACTACTATTTAATTTAAATGCATAAATTATGCATTATATATATTATTTATTTGTTATTTAATTTATAATACACTTCGGCCAACTTCTACTTAAGCGGCAGTACAACTACACATTCCTTACTCTTGTTAAAACAGTTCTACAACATCAGGACAGAATCAACAGATACTGACTACATTGCCAAACAAAAGCAGACTGAATCCAGCCTAGTAGCCAAACAGAATCAGACTGCAATCAGACTCAAATCAGACCAGATGACCAGAATCAGACTGGGTTGCCAAACAGAATCAGACTGAATCCTGACTAACCCCGTCTAATCCAGTCCAGACTACGAAATCCCAGTCTGTTCCCAAATAGGGGCTTAGAAGACAACTTGGTACTTCAGGAGGTGGAGGTGGAGGCTGAGATGTAGCGGGTGTCTTCCAGTTGACCTGTATATATAATTTCAGATCAATTGAATCATATATACACACTAACAAATTAACGTAATATAAATTTACCATACAATATTAGTATAGACGAAATCTGCTTTGGGCCACATTATTACTCCGCTTTGTGCCTCACCAAGCATTTTAGAATCTGGGTGGGCATATGGCAATGAAATATCCCTCCAATTGGAGAGTACATGCATCGGGCTCACACGAACCGCACCAGCTGGTACTGGAGTCCCATGAAACATGTCCCCTGGAAGGGTTGGGTAAGCTTCTGCCTCTGCAACGATATATTCTTGACTTTTTAGACGGCATGGCTTCAACCCCTACAAATTTATATAAAGAATGTTATATACATATATACATAAACATATCATCTTGAAAAGACTAGCTACTATATATGTCATAAAAATACTTACAACAGACGTGCTAGGTGGTGGGTCTACATGATTACTTCCAACCACCTCTACAGTAGGAGAAGAGCGGCACACCACAAGTATTGTCTGAGTGGCAGGCTGAGATGCCTGCCACTTGCTAATTTCTTCACCGAGTCTCTTATCAAGTGCTTCCTCGACTCTCCTATCAAGTGCTTCCTTGACTCTCCTATCAATTAACTGATCTACCTATACATGGACAAAAGAAATGCTAGCTTCTGATTATTGAATTTTCTTTCGCAATAACATTCTAAAAAAAGAATAAGTTACCTCAACTTGTGAAAGTCCCGCTTTTGGGACATGTTTGTGCTGTGATGGCCCAAAGAACGCTTTGATGTCCACACTAGTGCATGTACCCCTAACACGTCCAGGATGCTCTGGGTTACCCAAAGCAACTATCAATTCATCCCTTGTGCCCTTAGGGATGAACTTGCCTTCCTTCCTTTGCTCGTGCAGCTCCCGCTTATTGCCATCAACAGAAATTGGTAAGTAAATATAACAATAATAAATATCAATCGATTGCTCTTAGAGTTGAATTTTACCATTTTGCAGCCGCCTCAGCAGTTACGGGCTTCATTATATCTCCCTTCTTATTTTGCCTCCCAACTATCCACATAGCATGGTGAGGCAGAGGTGTGAGACTAATAGTAGAGGACTCTACAGTCTCCTGAGTAGCAGCAGACTGAGCAGTAGACTCAGCTTATAGTCTTTAGCAAACTCCTGCATAGACTCTTGGACCCATTGTGTGGTCATGCACATTCAGTGCACGTCTTGCTCTTTGAGCATCACTGATAGCCTTATTAGTAAGCACATTGATTTGGTTAGTAACACTAAAGGTTAATCTTGAATAGGTGAATACATAAGAATGTATATTAATTAAATTGGGAGTGACGCTTAATACCTTGAATTCATCTATATTTCTTTGGGTAACAAACTCCTCACATTCTATGGGGTCCAGGTAGTTCCATTGCTCAGTGGTTGCCTTCTTCCTAAATTTATTTTTTAAAGAGAATACCAAAAAAAAATATTAGTGTAGAGTTAGTCAAAAAGTGATCAATGTCTAGAATTGGAAATCAATCAAGAACCTCTTCTCAGCATCACGTATGTAATCTCGGGTGAGATTTGCCTTATAGTTCCTTAGGACCCTCCCACAGCATTGCATCACGCATTTACGATGCAAATTTTCATCCAGATCAAATATACTCTGCAAATAGAATTGCTATTAACTAGTATCCTAAAAATTAGTAATCTACAAAAATAGAATTGCAAATAATAATAACTCACACATTGTTCCTTCCATACTAAGTCTTTCTTCCCCTTAGGAACTTTATGCCATGATTCTAATTTAGGACTACAATGACTGTGAGTAAGAACCCCAAGATATGAAATAAATGAGTTGCAGTTCACTCCAACTGAATTTCCTACATGATCGAAATCCACAGCCAGTTTGGGTTCATTGCCCCTTTGCTGTATTGACTTGTTCATCATTGTGATGTCCCTCACTTTCTCAATTTTTTTTGCTGCTCATCAAGTGCCCCAATTTCTTCAGGGGGTACATCACCAATCTAAAATTTGACAAAAAAACACAATTACATGATATAAACATAAATGAACATATAGATAGAAATATAGGATATATTTTTAAAACTTACATTGTGAGGCAGCACATTGATATCCTCACCCTCACAGTAATCATCATCACGGTCATCATGCTGATGTTCAGCCATATGAAAGTGTCATTAAAAAATCAAACATTTAGCATTTGACATAACTAGAAGATAATAAAACATTGTAAAGTTCACATTTAGAAAAATAAAACATATAAAAAATATAAACATGCATGCCTCTAATATTGCGATCTTTTATCAATTAACAATCCTTCATTGTGATCTCCGCGCACATACAAGTCATCATTAGCTTCAATATTTGGTGGTGTTGGCAACCCAACTGAGAATGGACTGGAGTCATCATACTTATCATAGTACCGTTCTTCATCTATAGGATCTTCAATGAACATTTTTTTGCCATGAAGAACAACCGACCATTTATCATTTGTAGGATCATCGATATAAAATACTTGTTTTGCCTGTGATGCCAATATGAATGGTTCACCCTTCTCGCCAATCTTTTCAAAGTTCACTAATGTGAAACCCAATTCATCCACTATAACTCCTTTGGTGTTATCAACCCAATTACATTTAAAGAGAGGAATTCTAAAATCTACATAGTCAAACTCCCATATGTCTTCAATGACACCATAATATGACATTTTAGCTTTATGTGGACTCTTATCCTTTGCACTTGCAAAAAATAATGAAGATGCTTGAAGGGTGACCCCACTGTTTTGGATGACACTCTTATCATCTTGATGCTTTGTGTAATATCAGAATCCAATTATGTCAAACCCTTCATAAGACATAACATTCAATTTTGGTTTAAAGGCGAGGCATTTGACAGTTTCAGTAAGATTATCTGGTGTTTGAGATAGTTGATGTAAGACTTTATCTGTTACAACCCCAATTCTTGGGTTCATTGGGTGAGAAATGTAAACTCTCACATTAAATATATTTGGAAAAAAAATAATTATACAATTTGTTGTAAATAAATGGATTTCATTTACAATAGCCTTGATGATTGTGTTGTGGGCTTTATTGGCTATTGGGCCCAATAACAAGGAAATTCAATTAGTAAATGAATAATTGAGTTTTTGAGAAAAGAAAGGTGAGGAAACCTCTATAAGGCAAAAGAACTTAATCCAAAGGTGGATTTCGTGCCACATGGTTTCCTTGGGTCCCAAGGAGTCCAAAGTTGCAAAGATAATGCAATAAGAAAAGAAAAGATCAATTAAGTATTTCCTTGTTAAGAAAGAAATTGAAAATAATGATAAAATGTGGAAAATAGGTGGAAAGAGGTAATTGAGTTATATTAGATGGATTTTCATATCCATGAGGTTTCTAATGCTAAAAGTAATTCCAATAAGGAAAATAATAAGAGAGATAAAGAGAAATCCCCAAAAAGAGATATTTTGATAAGAAATGAATAAGAAGAAAGAGAAAATAGATAAAAGATAAGTGAGAGGCTTAGGAATATTCCCAAGATGAGATTCTGAGCCATTAGGGTTCCTTGAGGTTCAAGGAATTCAAAATAATAATTTGATGGCAAAGAAAGAGGGAATATAAAATTAATTGGCTTAATTTATAATGATAGCTTGCTTATGAAGAAAACACCCTTTTCCTTTGGAATTTGGGTCTCTAATTTGGTACAATGGTAGATAATGTCGACCCAAAGCTTCCTTTAAAATTTTATGGAAAAAAGGATAAAGTATTAATGAGTTGTGATTTTTAGAAGTTTCCTAAAGTAAATGGGTAATCTTTGAATCGTATTAAATGTCACAATTCTGAATATACTTCCCTTGATCTGGCGCGCGGAGTTAGGGTCGTCAGATCTAGATGTGACGGTGATGAACTTGTCTTCCAACTCTGACATCTGGTTAGGAAAGCGAGGACAGAACTATGACTTTCCCTGATTGATTTCCTTGTTAATCAATGTTTGGGCGAACTCGGAAACATGCTAGATATATTCTTGAGTTTCTTGCAGACAGATTAATCCTAGGTTTTGCCTAGCTTGGGGGTCTCTAGAAGAATCCCCTAAACGTAGGGACCTTGCCGGCGGTGCGCTATAGCCACATGCTATATAAGGGGGTGGTTTCCCTAAGTGAGATGATGCACATCTCCGCGAGATGATGTGGGTCCTTCAGGACAAGTAGCTACCACCAATTTCCTCTCTCGAGCCCTCCTGTATCTTGGATTTCCTTGTCTTGTCGCCGGGAGAACCCCTGTGCCGTCTCGCTGACTCCGGCCATAGCTGGAGCACTTAGGACCGCCGGTGAGTTCGGTTGGGTCAGGCGGAGGTGGAGAACTGACTTTGAGCAAGGAAGGAAGCCTTTCGATGGAAGTCAACACCTGAGTTGACCTTCCCTTGCCCTAAGTCGAGAAAGCGGAGGAGGAAGACGAGCAAGGGAGAAAAGACTCCCCTACCTCGGCAGCAGTGTGAAGGGATCAAGGGTAGAAGAGTGATCAGCCGATTTGTGTGGGAAAATAAAGTAAGCTCGCTTGGTCGATGTGTCACTTTCTTATTGGCTTAAAAGTATTTATCTTGCAAAAATCACAACTAAAGATTGGTATCCCTGATGAAAATAAGTTATACATGAAAGTTGATCAGGAAAATATGAGGAACACGTTAAAAATAATTTGAGAACTTGATTTTGTTCCTATTTGCAAAAGTATATTATTTTGATGGAAAAAAGTATTAACTTTGATTAGCAACCCAAATTGATGATAATGGATAGTTTTATAAGTGAAAATAGGTTAATTCGAGTATTGTTAACCAGTTTATTATAAAAAGACACATTAAGATCTAAAAGGATGAGCTTTACATGTAATTGGATTAATTTAGGGTTCCATGTGCGTAAATAGGCTTTAATGGGCCTTGAAACCCTAATATTGGAAAATTCGACTCTTAATGGCTTCAATTACTCAAAATCGTGAATAAAGTTGAAACATGATGAATCCAAGCTATTTCGAGTATAAAAGTTCCTAATTCTAAATAGATACTCTTAATGTAGAAATTAGGGTTTTCTAGTGGATAAAAGGTAGAGTTAATGATAAATAACGTTCATATGAGTATTAGAGCACAATGAACTACGAATTGATGATAAAAGAGCATAATAACTTTGTCATAGATTAAAAAGGATAAAAATGGTAGCTTTAATGTAAAAGAGTCTTAATGGACTTAATTGATGGTTACTTGTGCATTAATCTGGAATTAAGGTTATATGTTGTTAAAAGGTAACCTTAAAAACTTTTGTAAAGGATAGATGAGAAAATTAGGGTTTAAGAGAGTAAGATGGAATAAAACCCTAATTGCAAAGTAAACCCTACAAAGAGGAGAAATCCTAACAAGGAATAGAACCATAAGTAGCAAGATGATTTGGATAGATTTTGATAAAAAGGAAATTGAATGTAATTTCAGGATTCTCGCACTTGCTTGATTGGATGACTTGATTGATTGGATTGAATGGATTATTCTATCTCAAATTATCCTGATAGGTATGTGGTTAATTATGGTTAATCGCATTAGTTTCCTGATGGTTTTCTGAATGTTTCCTTATATGGAATGCAATCTAAACAGTGGGATGTTCATACTTGCAAAATTATAAAGTCACTATGGTTATCACAATTATAAAGAAGTGTGTATTCTCGCACCTACATGCCACCCTAATGGAAGATGCCATAAAGGTCAGGCCCAAGAGGGTAGACCCATGGGCACCAGGAGAGGTGACCTCAGACACCAAGCTCGGGAATGAGAAGGTGGTCTATGATGCATGACTATGGAGCACCATGAGAGGTGACTCCCAGGCACCAAGCTCGGGATTGAGAAGGTGGCCTTAAGTCAATGACAAAAGAGAAACCCTAGAGGGGTATGCCAGGGTTAGGGCAAAAGTTGTGGAGAATGACACATTGAAAATGTAAATTGTCCTGTTAAATAATTTGATTGTGATTATTAAATTGTTAGCCATATCTGTGAAATTTTGGATGTCCCCACATACCAGCATATTCCGATATGCTGACTGACATTTTGTTTGTCGGCGTTTTAGGTACAAGCTTGAAAGGGACAAATAGTAAAGTGGCATATGTGAAATTAATTAAGAGTTAAAGTACAAAGGAGGATTAGTAGAGTAGACTCTTGATGCAGATAGATGTAGATATCCCAGACTTGAAAAAGGTATGCAAAGTTTTATTTTGTACCAGTTTTCAGTTTAGTTAGTAAAATTTGTTAATTGTTATTGATTATTTGTCGAACATTTGATCATGTTAATTGGGATAACGACACTGACCTTTTGGTCTCCCTTAATTGGGGGCTACTGGGAGGCGGGGTCGTTACAATTGGTATCAGAGCATAGGTTCCTCACTTAATCTTTAATAATTATTAAATTTACAAACTCCGTAGAACCTAAGGGAGTTATTAGAGGAATTTCCAAAAGATTGAGGTGTCTAGAAAAGGATCACGTTCGGGGGCTGGCAATATTTTCCTCTGCACCACTAGTCAGAATACGAGGACTCCCAGATTGTGTGACTGCCTGGCCGATGTCTTAGGATATGACTCAAAATAAGATACCTTTAGGACTCTCTCATCTTGTTCATCCCTTCTCAACTCAAATTCTGTTAAGGACCTTAAGGATTAGGGTTTTCTCTCTTCTCCTCACCCTCTTGAGGTATGGGTAAGGTTAATAAGGTCTAAGGAATCCTCCACCAAATTAATGAAAGGCATGTAAATAAGATGTCATGGACATAAGCTTAATAGATTAAGCACAAACTAATGAATAGATACATGCTTAGGTCATATGACATGAGTTGTCATTGCCCTCAGGAGAGACCTGAGGATAGACCTCCTTGTCAGGAGGATGAGTAGAGGGAGTTAGTCTTGAAGGTAGAGACCTCCATTAAAAGTAGAGACCTAGCACATCCTCTGAGGATGATGTTAACCCTAACCCTAAGTGGAGGTTAGAGAGTGAGATGACATGTTGAGTTAGATGTCATGGTAAACCAGGCGTTGGGATAGACATGCCTGGGATGCCATATGAGCCATGAGAGGTTGGAGGATCGAATACCTTTGGCAACCCAACCCTGGGAAAGGTCGTGCATGAGCGAAAGATAGCTCCTTCATGGTTGAGGTTAGAGAAGAACCTATAGAAACCTTATGGGGTGTTGCAAGTAGGATATAGCTTGCACCCAGAGTACATAAGTAGTACAAGCAGTAAGTTAAAATAGAGGCCAGAAGGATAGGATGGATGGCTTATGAGATAAGCATAAGGGGCTATGGATAATCATGAGCAAACATAAGGTTGAGCATATGCTTCACCCACGTAGAGGTATGCCTGTGAGCTTGATTCTTCATGGAGAGAGAACCTCTAGTAGTATGGCTATATGTGGAGTTAGCTCTAGAGAGAGAAAGCAGGACCCCAACAAGGAAGTTAGAAGCCTAACACCCCGAAATATGAGGAACAATGGGGAGTTGAATATGATGCAACCTAAGTGAATGATAGTGGTTGCCTTATGCTTGACCCTTGGAGGATGATGATATCTTGGTTTCCTTTAGAGGAACCAAACCCTCGAGAGAGGATGATGCTTCTGGTACCTATGTACCTATGGTATAAGTGATTACTTGCTGAGATAAGACAAAGAGTGCCTTAGACCCTGGGGAGGTTTAAGTAACCAGTTGTGAGGCTTTATACCTAGTTGGTTGTCCTTGAGAAGGACTCAACTCTGAGGTGTTGCTCATATAAAAGGATCATGGGAGTACATGACATACCTTAGACATGCTTGATTCGTGGTTAAGAGATTGAGCATGCAGTTGGATACCCAAAGGAGAACCTAGGGTTCCTAGGCCTAAGAGGGGAAGCAGTGTATCCGATGCTCATTATGAGATTTGAGTCTCTATAGTTTCGAGCATGGTGCTCCTCATGTGTTGAGGTAAAGGAAACTCCGTATGTTAAGGGTATGTTTGATGAACCCCCCACAACTAAGTTGATCTAATGTTGAGGAAAGAGAACAAATATGACCTAGCATGGTGGCCTGCTTGAGCCTCAATAGCTGATGGGGTAGGCATGCTCATGTGAATGTAAACCCTAAGTACGGTTGTGACCTTGTTGTCAAGAGTTATAGTTTCCTTCCATCTCGGGAGAGGGACCCTTTGGTTGGGTGTTTACCAGTTTTGTGGGTTTTGAGGAAACCTAAAAGAGGTCTCATAGGATTTTGAGAAGCTAAGTGAAGTGTACATGGTAAGAGAATGAACCTGTAGACACATAGATAACCATCTCTAGCGCATGTTGGTGAGTTACCATGGAGGTAACTGGTATGGGGCCTGGTCAAGGTGGACAGGTCGCCATGACCCCTGTGAAGGTATGAAAGACAACCCAGGGAATGCAGAGAGAGATGATGAAGGCTTGGGTAAGGTTCTAAGTCAGACATGTACTATAATAGAATCCTAAGTCTATCCTAGGGCCAGGTAGGGATAAGACCGATGGAAGAAGGAGTTGCCTAATTCCCTAGTTGCACATGACCATAGGGTTGGGAGGTAACAACTATCATTGTCTGAGGGCCATGGGTTAGGAGATTGATCACCTTCATGAACTCATGGGACCCAAAGGGCAGATGAGTAGGGCACTCTCTGGATGCATAAGGGAAGAGGGATGACCCCTAAAGTGTCGACACCCTATAGACCTAGAGGTGATGACCAAGGAATATGTGTGGACCCAAGTAGGTTCGAGACCAGTTTTCCATGGAAGTAACTTTGATATCTAGATTATTGTGGAGTAGAGACATAAGTTGCACGTTTCAACTTAGATTTGAAGGTGTACTGACAATGTGGGATGTATCATCTCTACTCTTGGAACATGAAGAACTTTGTGTTTGGACGGCCGCCAAATGCTTATTTCCTCTTGTTATGGGAGGGAGAGATGGGACAGTACGCATGCCATACACCAAGGATAAAAGATGATGCAAGTTGGAACGTTGCTACGAGGTATGAGGACAGAGATGATAACATACCTTAGTGGAGTGAATGATACATGGATGGTTTGCAAGCAATAAAAGGAATAATGTAGTCATCTTATGAGGATGTTTTTGTCATGAGTCATACAAGGTTGGATTAAAAAAAAACCAAGAGGATGAGCTCAGAGTTTTCTCGATGAAGACAAACTTAGAGTTTGAGATGAGATGATAAGTATAATACATGGAGGTGTATGTCTTCAACATTACCTAACACCTACGGATAAGAAGTGGTAATGAATGCTCTGCTTGAGATATAGGTGCCTAGTTTAGCTAGAGGCTAGAAGAAGTTGAGGTTGTTCGACTAACCCTAAGTTTGGAAAGGAGATGTGTTTTGGCTAACACACAGATGTAACAAGATATGTTGAACAAGTTAATGGTTGTTTGGTTAGCCAGTTTAGTCCTTGATGTAGTGAAAGGATGGTAATAGAACCTCAGATACACTTCTTTGGATAGGAAGGTAATAAAACCCTGATGAGAGTGGTTTAGGGTTTTTGAGGAATCGATCTTGAGTAATCGTGACATACAGGAGATCATGGTTTTAAGATCACCAAACAATGTGATACTACAAAGATAGTAAGTGATCATAGTACTTGGGATGCTTAATATGAAATTGCATGTAGCATGTGGCCATGCAAGTCAGGAGGTGAAGGACGAACACTAGTAACCTAGTGCATGGATATAAAGTATAAAGAGTTCCCGAGAGGGAATGGGAGTTCACCACTATGGATGTTGTGGTAAGCCTTCTCTAGACCAAGGAAGGTCAAGATGCAATATGGGTTATGGTAGATTGCCTTACCTAGATAACATGAGAAAGAAAGAATGCTGTCAAGGGACAGATTCGATTGAACTACTTAAGAGAGAAAGAAGGTTCAACCACACCATGATGCGAGTTCAAAGGTTTTTTAGTATGACCTAAAGGTTCACTTCCATAAGGTGGAAGTAGGTACGTGAAGAACTCGACATTAGTACCGCTTATCACCCCTAACTAATGGTTAGTATGATCCAGACTAGAGGGTCTGATGAGAGCAAGTGTGCTTGTTCAGGGTGATACAAAGAGACAGTTCTTAAGATGTGATGTTAACCACCATAGACTTTATCGGGATGCAAGAAGTTCTGTAGGGGGGTTGTGTCGGTCACCACTTCATTAAGATGGTGTTGGTGAAGGAGGCCTCACGAAGGTCAGAAAAGAACCACAGTGTGTGCATATGAAGTCGCTTTGATCATGCAATGGCTGAGAGAGAGCCCACTGGTGACATGAGTCACGAGCTTATACAAAGCAGACTAACATGCAGTTCACTGTGGGAGAATATGTGATGTGAAAATCTGACCCTTCTAAGCTACAGTTGAGAAAGATGAGTCCCCGATATATGGGTCCATTTGAGATGGATTGGTGGAGATGGGTGTGTTTAACCTTACCCCTCAGGATAACATGATGTATAATGTGTTATATGAGTCCGATATAGAGCACTATGTGAGGTACCTAAGCCATGTTCTGAGCCCTGAACCTATTTAGCTTTTTGAAAGGCTGAAAAGTCCTGAGTCACCTATGAGGGTATGATATACCAAGGTAAGAAAGAGCTCAAATGGAAGAATATGAGAAGATGAAGGTTCTTGGGAAGAACCATGGAAAGGGTGAAGTCACATGGGAGCCCTGATGGACATAAGAAAGGCTTATCCTATTTGTTTGCTTGCTTGATGGAATTTTGAGGACAAAATTCTTATAAGAGGGGAAGGATGTTACAACCCCAATTCTTGGGTTCATTGGGTGAGACATGTAAACTCTCACATTAAAGATATTTGGAAAAAAATAATGATACAAATTGTTGTGAATAAATGGATTTCATTTACAATAGCCTTGATGATTGTGTTGTGGGCTTTATTGGCTATTGGGCCCAATAACAAGGAAATTCAATTAGTAAATGAATAATTGAGTTTTTGAGAAAAGAAAGGTGAGGAAACCTCTAGAAGGCAAAAGAACTTAATCCAAAGGTGGATTTCGTGCCACATGAGTTCCTTGGGTCCCAAGGAGTCCAAAGTTGCAAAGATAATGCAATAAGAAAAGAAAAGATCAATTAAGTATTTCCTTGTTAAGAAAGAAATTGAAAATAATGATAAAATGTGGAAAATAGGTGGAAAGAGGTAATTGAGTTATATTAGATGGATTTTCATATCCATGAGGTTTCTAATGTTAAAAGGAATTCCAATAAGGAAAATAATAAGAGAGATAAAGAGAAATCCCTGATAAGAGATATTTTGATAAGAAATGAATAAGAAGAAAGAGAAAATAGATAAAAGATAAGTGAGAGGCTTAGGAATATTCCTAAGATGGGATTCTAAGCCATTAGGGTTCCCTGAGGTTCAAGGAATTCAAAATAATAGTTTAATGGCAAATAAAGAGGGAATATCAAATTAATTGGCTTAATTTATAATGATAGCTTGCTTATGAAAAAAACACACTTTTCCTTTGGAATTTGGGTCTCTAATTTGGTACAATGGTAGATAATGTCGACCCAAAGCTTCCTTTAAAATTTTGTAGAAAAAGGATAAAGGATTAATGAGTTGTGCTTTTTAGAAGTTTCCTAAAGTAAATGGGTAATCTTTGAATCGTATTAAATGTCACAATTCCGAATATACTTCCCTTGATCTGGCGCGTGTAGTTAGGTCCATCAGATGGTGACAAAATTGTCTTCCATATCTCGCGTCTGGTTAGGAAAGCGAGGATAGAACTCTGACTTTCCATGATTGATTTCCTTGTCAATCAATGTGTGTGCGAACTCGGAAACATGCTAGATATATTCGTGAGTTTCTTGCGGACAAATTAATCCTAGGTTTTGCCTAGCTTGGGGGTCTCTAGAAGAATACCCTAAATGTAGGGACCCTTCCGGCGGTGCGCTATAGCCATAGGCTATATAAGGGGGTGGTTGCCCTCAGTGAGATGATGCACAGCTCCGCGAGATGATGTGGGACCTTTGGGACAAGTAGCTACCACCAATTTCCTCTCTCGAGCCCTCCTGTATCTCAGATTTCCTTGGCTTGCCGCCGGGAGAACCCCTGTGCCGTCTCGATGACTCCGGCCACAACTAGAGAACTTAGGACCACCGGTGAGTTCGGTTGGGTCAGGCGGAGGTGGAGAACCAGCTTTGAGCAAGGAAGGAAGCCTTTCGATGGAAGTCAACACCTAAGTTGACCTTCCCTTGCCCTACGTCGAGAAAGCTGAGGAGGAAGATGAGAAAGGGAGAAAAGACTCCCCTACCCTGGTAGCCGTGTGAAGGGAGCAAGGGTATAAGAGTAATCATCCGATTTGCATGGGAAAATAAAGTAAGCTCGCTTGGTCGATGTGTCACTTTCTTATTGGCTTAAAAGTATTTATCTTGCAAAAATCACAACTAAAGATTGATAGCCCTGATGAAAATAAGTTATACATGAAAGTTGATCAGGAAAATATGAGGAACACGTTAAAAATAATTTGAGAACCTGATTTCGTTCCTATTTGCAAAAGTATATTATTTTGATGGAAAAAAGTATTAACTTTGATTAGCAACCCAAATTGATGACAATGGATAGTTTTATAAGTGAAAATAGGTTAATTCGATTATTGTTAATCTATTTATTATAAAAAGACACATTAATTAAGATCTAAAAGGATGAGCTTTACATGTAATTGGATTAATTTAGGGTTCCTTGTGCGTAAATAGGCTTTAATGGGCCTTGAAACCCTAATATTGGCAAATTCGACTCTTAATGGCTTCAATTACTCAAAATCGTGAATAAAGTTGAAACATGATGACTCCAAGCTATTTCAAGTATAAAAATTCCTAATTGTGGATAAATACCCTTAATGTAGAAATTAGGATTTTCTAGTGGATAAAAGGTAGAGTTATTGATAAATAACGTTCATATGAGTATTAGAGCATGATGAACTACAAATTGATGATAAAAGAGCATAATAACTTTGTCATAGATTAAAAAGGATAAAAATGGTAGGTTTAATGTAAAAGAGGCTTAATGGATTTAATTGATGGTTAATTGTGCATTAATCTAGAATTAAGGTTATATGCTGTTAAAAGGTAACCTTAGTAACTTTTGTAAAGGATAGATTAGAAAATTAGGGTTTAAGAGAGTAAGATGGAATAAAACCCTAATTGCAAAGTAAACCCTAAAAAGAGGGAGAAACCCTAAAAAGGAATAGAACCATAAGTAGCAAGATGATTTGGATAGATTTTGATAAAAAGGAAATTGAATGTAATTTCAGGATTCTTGCACTTGCTTGATTGGATGACTTGATTGATTGGATTGAATGGATTATTCTATCTCAAATCAACATGACATGTATGTGGTTAATTATGGTTAATTGCATTAGTTTCCCGATGGTTTTCCGAATGTTTCCTCGTATTGAATGCAATCTAAACAGTTGGATGTTCATACTTGCAAAATTATAAAGTCACTATGGTTATCACAATTATAAAGAAGTGTGTATTCTCGCACCTACATGCCACCCTGATGGAAGATGCCATAAAGGTCAGGCCCAAGAGGGTAGACCCATGGGCACCAGGAGAGGTGACCCCAGACACCAAGCTCGGGAATGAGAAGGTGGTCTATGATGCATGACTATGGAGCACCATGAGAGGTGACTCCCAGGCACCAAGCTCAGAATTAAGAAGGTGGCCTTAAGTCAATGGCAAAAGAGAAACCCTAGAGGGGTATGCCAGGGTTAGGGCAAAAGCGGTGGAGAATGACACATTGAAAATGTAAATGGACCTATTAAATAATTTGATTGTGATTATTAAATTGTTAACCATATCTGTGAAATTTTGGATGTCCCCACATACCAACATATTCCGATATGCTGGCCGACATTTTGTTTGTCGGCATTTTAGGTACAAGCTTGAAAGGGACAAACAGTAAAGTGGCATATGTGAAATTAATTAAGAGTTAAAGTACAAAGGAGGATTAGTAGAGTAGACTCCTGATGCAGGTAGATGTAGATATCCCAGATTTGAAAAAGGAATGCAAAATTTTATTTTGTACCAGTTGTCAGTTTAGTTAGTAAAATTTGTTAATTGTTATTGATTATTTGTCGAACCTTTGATCTTGTTAATTGGGATAATGACACCAACCTTTTGGTCTCCCTTAATTGGGGGTTACTGGGAGGCGGGGTCATTACATTATCTTCAAAACACTTAATAAATGTCTTGTTATGCTCTCTAGCAAGCCATATTGAATTGGCTTGAGGATATTGTCTCTTGATGAAATTGGTATGTTCCTCAATATAAACACTCACTTCATTGATGTTGTGTAAAATATACAAGTGACCTTGTTCCAACTACTCACAACTGATTAATTTCATCCGTGATCTTTAAATTCCTTTGCAAAAATGCTCCTCAATATTCTTGTCATTAAGAGGAGCGTCATTAGCACTCAGAAAGTCATTACAAAAATCTGTAACCTCTCTCGCCACATAACTCTCAATAATACTCCCTTCAGGCCGATAACGGTTTCAAACACCACCTTTAAAAATGCTCATGTATCGTTCAAAGGGATACATCCAATGCAAGAAAACTGGTCCCAACATTTTCACTTCCCTAGTCAAGTGGACAACAAGATGTACCATGATATCAAAGAACGAAGGAGGAAAATACATCTCAAGCTGACATAGGGTAACAACCACTTCTCTTTGCAATTTATCGAGAGTATCAAGGTCAATAACTTTGCTACATGGACTGTTGAAAAAGAAACAAAGTCTGGTGATTGCAAACCTTACATGCTTCGACAATATAGATCGAATTGCTACGGGCAATATTTGTTGCATTAGAGTGTGACAATCATGAGATTTAAGACCTATCAACTTCAGATCTTTCATTGATACCAATCTATGGATGTTGGATGAGTAACCATGTGGCACCTTAACATTTACCAAGCATTCACAAAAAGTTTTCTTCTCCTTTCTAGACAACGTGTAATAAGCGGGAGGTAAGTATGTTCTCCGATCGCTACTAACTACTTATGTTAATTCTGTCCTTATTCCCATTTCACATAGGTCCATTCTGGATTTTATCCCATCTTTAGTCTTACCTGGTATATTCAACAGAGTACCAATGACACTATCATAGACATTTTTCTCAACGTGCATGATATCGATACAATGCCTGACTGCCAAAGAACTCCAATAAGGAAGATTCCAAAATATTGACTTCTTCTTGAATAAAGATTTATCACTCCGTGTGGCCATGGTATATTGTGATCTCTTACCAAATTCATTGGCAAAGTCTTTTACTCTTTCATAAACAACCTCCCCTGGTATAGGTTTAGGTGCGCTCCGTTCCTCATTCCGTCCATTGAATGCTTTGCACAACCTACGATACAGATGAAATTTTGGAAGAAACCTTTGATGACCAAAATATACAGTCTTTTCGCCATGTTTTAGTCGTATTGAATCAGTGTTCTCTTCACATATAGGACACACTTTAGATCCTTTGACACTATATCCAGACAAATTTGCATATGCTGGAAAGTCATTAATAGTGCAAAACAACATAGCATGCAAATGAAATGTCTCTCTTCGTAAAGCATCATATGTCATCACACCTTTACCCCAGAGTTTCTTTAAGTCATCAATCAGAGGTTCAAGATAAACGTCGATATCATTTCCAGGTTGTTTAGGGCCCTATATCAACAACGACATCATAACATACTTATTTTTCATACACAACCAGGGAGGAAGATTGTATATAACAAGCATAACTGGCCAAGTGCTATGTTGGCTGCTCAATGTCCCGTATGGATTCATCCCATATGTACAAAGTCCAAGTCTTAGATTCCTGACTTCTTCACCAAATTTAGGGTACAATAAATCAATCTTCTTCCACTGTGGGAAATTAGACGCATGCCGTAGGATCCCATCATTATTTTTCTTAACATCTATATGCCACCTCAAATTCTTCGCATCTATCAGATTGGCAAACAAGCGTTGAAACCGTGATATTATAGGTAGATACTACATCACCTTGGCAGGAGAACCAGTTTTGGACTCCCCCGAAGTCATCAATTTATACCTTGACGCACCACATTTTGGACAATCGTTCAAATCCACATAGTCCTTTTGAAATAATAAACAATCATTCGGGAATGTATGTATCTTCTTGGCCTCCATTCCCATTGGGCACAACAATTTCTTTAACTGGTATGTTGAGATTGGCAGCTCGTTTCCTTCAGGAAGAATTTCTTTCAACAAAGACAACAATTACGTGAAGCTTTTGTTGCTCCATCTATTGTTAGCTTTCAACTTATACAATCTCAACACAGCGCTAAGCTTCGTAAACTTAGTACAACCTATATATAATAATATCTCAACATCATGCACAATGTTTTTAAACATGGGAGGTGGATCAGTGTGCTCTACCCCACAACTATCTAACATCGCATCAACGATGTCTACTGGAACTGGTTCGTTCACATCTACGTCAGTGGAGGCAATTTCTTCTTCCAAACAAGCACTGCTATCGATATCCACTGATTTTAGGTTTGAAATCTCTCCATGCCAGTGTCATTCTGTATAGCCTTATACAATACCGTTGCACATGACATGACTTTTGATTTCATCACCAGTGCTGACTTTCAAGTTATTACCGCAATGCCTACATGGATAGTAGATCCTATCTCCAGGTTGTTTCCTATGTTCCTTGGCAAATCTAATAAACTGATTAAGACCAGAAATAAACTCTGGGGTGAAGCGATTCGGAATGGACATCCATGATTTATCCATTCTATGATAAAAGAGAAAACAAGTATATATTAGAACAAGATTAGGGTCTAGGGTTTATGGTTAAAACTTTAGGGTTTAAGGTCTTATATATAATAAATGTGTACCACCTATCCCATTCTTGAACACCTAATCTCACTAGTAAGTATATAATGTGTATTGGATTTTCAAGAAAATTTCGGCAGCATTTCCCCATTGTTCTCCAAATACATATGTACTTAGAGAACAAACGGGGAAATGCTGCCGGAATTTTCTTGAAAACCCATACACATTATACACTTACATCCTAAGTGAGATTAGGTGTTCAAGAATAGTCCCAAACCGGGGACTATCTAAGATTTACTCCTAATGAGTAAATCTTGGATGGGTTTCTAGGCCAACATAATATAACACCAGTCCCTTGTTCACAACCCCATTCAACACATAATTTTCTCATAAAAACACTTGTGGACAGCAATAACAACATATCAATGCCTCCTAAATTAATCAATGTATTATTTTATAACACAAATTGTGGTGGGTATAACATAGCAAAAAACTCAACATGTCACAATAGAAACATGCCCTTAACCTAATATACATGTATTTGTAACAAAACTCATTAGGAAGAGAGACCATGAAACACCATGCATTGATTTGAAATATAGATTCATACATTCTTCTTTGAAAGAGATTACTTATAATGTAAATATAGATTCATACATTCTTCTTTGAAAGAGATTACTTATAATGTAAATTGTCTCATCTTTGAACTAAAATCTAGTGTATGAAAGGAAGACAACGACCATTGTTGTCATTGAAGCATCTCATGGTCTTACCCTCTCTTTACTCGGGAACTCTATCATAAATATCGCATTTGATATTGAAAAACGGATGAACATATACTCCATTTTGTTAGGGACACCGAGGCTGATGCAATGGAACTACTTTTAACATCTAATTTTTTATCCTTTTTAGAAAGATATTAACTAAGGTATTTGATGTTGACTTTCAAATCAAAAGTTGTAACTTTTTCTAGTCTTGACCATGTTCTCATGAGTTCTACTTAAATTAGTACAAGATCTATTGCTGGAATCATAATATCAAACCATAGAATATAGACTTGATGTTTGATAAAGATTAATGGTTTATTGCCATTTAAATGACCAAATGAAATCATTCGTCCATATGTATAGACTTGATGCTCCTTAGTGTCAAATTATGAGATCATATTACTCATTGAGGATGAATAATTACCATTATTTTCGAACATATGGAATACCCTAATTCTTAACTTTTAGATATTTAATTTCTCAAACATAAAATCTTGACCACAATCTACCAACCTTTGACCATGTTTTGATCCTATCCCGTGATCTCCTTCATCTTTGGACTTGTGATTTTATGATAATTTCAAAAGGTGTATGTACTATATCCTCATGACATTAATTGATATGATGTAAGGTATGTGTATAAACTTATTTTTTCTTTAGTGTCTTGATCATTACATGATCATATCATTAAACTAATGAGAATCAGTTATAAGAATAGGAATTGATTGATACAACAAACAACATGAAATAATATAATCAGAGGCGTCATCGTTATCTTGATTTCATTCATTAACTTGAAATTTAAAGCATATATAGTCTTAAATCATACATAACAATCCTTGGGATGCAAGGGAAAAATCATAAAAATGATGATGCCTGTGATTCATCACCTTCGCAGGTTCCTGCCATACCAAACAAGCCCAAGATGATGGGGGAAGAAGAGGAGGAAGAAGGTACCTGCGTCGAGCGGCGGCGGTAAGCAGGCGAGCAGGCGGCCGGAGCAGGCAAGCGACAACGGCGGCGAGCGGCGGCGGCGGAGCAGGGAATCGCCAGACCTAAGTGGAATCGGGAATGAAACAGAGGAAGGGGAAGAATTTGCTTCACGCGGGTGCTATTAAGTTAACAATAGACGTCGATTATTAAAAACAACCAACACTTAAAATAGTAGGTGTTGGTCACTACAAAAAAACCGACACCAAAGAGGGGTAATAATTTTCGTGGGGATAGCGCACGAAAACACATCGGCGTCGGTTATTTCAAAAAAATCGACGACAAAATTGGCCCGATTTCTGCCTCGCAAAAAATCTTTAGTCGTCGGTTTGTTAGTAAATAACCGACGATGTATGTGAAATTTTGGAGGTACTTTTTTTCACTGGAAAATTTGGATTTGGCGGGCGATTTTAGGCGTCGGTTTCTTACTGAGAAACCGACACTAAATAAAAGCGATACCCGTGTCTGGCCGATCTTCACATATAGATGTCAGTTTGTGCTTTCAGCCAACGTTGTAGGGTTTAGGCGTCAGTTTTGGGGATACAAATGACACCTCTAAATGTGACGTTATAAGCCATTTCTATAGTAGTACGCATAGATTGGTAACGCTGACCCTGACCTCTCCTATGTATAGAGGGGTATTGGGGGCTTCTTAGACACAACATATGCTCTTATAATTGTTGTCCTCTCTGGTTGTGTTAAGAAACAGAGAGCTCGAGCAAGTCATACCTGATAAAGGGAGGGATAGCAAATGAGAGACAATTGTGGGAGAGCGAATCAACTCTAGCAGGTTGACATTCGAAAGGGACAACTCCTTCCCATTGGCTCTAGTAGCGCAATGTGGAGTTACAAGTGGTTCACATGGACTACTCTAGAGGTGGGAGGCCGTTGTCTGCCGCTAGAAGAACACTGTCAACCGCTGTCAATGGTGCCAGACTAGGAGGCCGTTGATGACAACTATTCGAGTGCTGCTGAAGAAGAAGCAAGTTGCTGCGCGTTGCTACTTAGAATAAAAGAATAGTTCTACATCAAGAGTTGTCGCTGGACTTGCTGCAGGATTAGATATAATTCTTGTTACTTTCTTTCCTAGATACATTGTTTTGACCTGATCTTGCCATTAAGGGGAATCATGCTTTAAATTTTTGTTTCTGCTTCCTTATCTGTCGCCCCAATTTCCCTACATGTTTTACTTAGTAGTACTTATATATGGATGCTTAAAAAATTGGGATGTGACAAAACCATATTTATCAATAGTAATCATAGTATTAACAATCATTTTTTCTTCAAGTATATGTTGCACACTATCAATCACTTCATTTCTTTTGTTGACAAAGGTTAAAACCATATGATAATGTCGGCAGTGACAACTAGATCTGGTGGGATTGGAAATATAGGAGAAACAATCATTTTCTGGGTCATATATGCCCTTTGAAATTCCATAATAATTATTATATTTATTAAAAAAATATAATTAAAACTCATTGCATTATCACTTTCTTAAGTGCCCGAAAAATTGCCTATACCATACTTAGATTCACATAGAGTATTGTTAGGGTCATTATCTAGAATTATCTTAACATAATTATCATAAGTAGATTTACCATACTCATTTGGTCTTTTTTGTAATGGTGGAAGAATTATTTACATCAATCTCTTAGAAATATCTTCAAGAATATTAGAGTGATTTGCAATAATTGTATATTTTATAAACATAATCCATATATTCTTTGGGACAACATGATACACAAACATACATTGACTAGGTTCATGGCCAAAGAGATTATACTTCTTGTAGATTTTGGGGATCCGCTCATATTCTACTTTAACATCATCTCTATCCCCCATATCACTTGTCATGAGAATTTATCTAGGACACATAGAATCAGAAGAGATGAGTACATACATTTGAGCATAATCCAATCTCTTCATAGCTTCAGTAGCCACATCCAAGCATATAGGTATAACAAGGAAGCTTCCCAGAAGCCCTATCATGCACTCATTCCATAATTCAAGTGGTAGATTTGGAAATCGTACCCATACCGGGATATTTATGAGATTCTCATTCTCTAATGGTTCTCCAATCTCCCACTTCTTTAGGATAAGATTCTCTACCAAAGTTTTCGGTTACCCGAATCATCAAATTTAACAATAAAGAAGCTCTTGCTATGCGAATAATCTCAAAAGTCAATTTATGTCTTCACACATTATCAAGGTGTTTCATCAGTGTACACCCATGAGGCTTGAGATCGACGATGTAGCACACAATCGAGTTTTGCCATTTCTTTGCAATCTTGACAATCCTCAAACTCTAATAGATTACCTCAACATCGATAACCACCAAATCATACTTTAGACGGTTCCTTGGTTAAAAAAAGCTTTGACCACTTCTTAGAAGAAAGGAGATGACAATGTTTCTGTCCTTCACTTGTTTAGGATGAGGATGCTTCTTGATAGAATTGGGGATTGAATTGCCTCAATATTCTGCTCTACTCCTTTCAAACACTCTGCCATAGCTCAAGAATAAGTGCCCTTGATATCATCCAATGCTACATAGTGAGAGTTCGAATTAATTTACAAATCTAATGGTGGTGACATGGATGAAGGTGGATTGAGGTCACATGTGATTAAGAGATATCATCCAACCTGACCATAAAAAATCTCTCATGGTTGACTCGTAGACCATGGTGATCCTAAAACAATATTCTTGAGAAATCCATGAAAAACCAACACCATATGTTTGTTTGGGTGGACTCAAACCTCCTTTCTTTCCACAAACGAAAAAATTAAACCATAATATCACATTTTATGCAAATTATCTTTAAACTAACCAAACCAAGTAAATTATGAAAATAATGATGCTCTAAAACAATGAACATAATAATAATTCTTTTTTCTCAAAACAAGATTTATTGAAAAATATAACCATGGAACTAGTTTTTTTACATTATGTAAAACGACCCAAAATAAATAAATCGTTAAGATAATATAGCTAAAAAAGGGATAAAATCTCATTCCAACTTCCCTCAATCTTTTAGCTCTCAAAAAAGTTCTTATAGAAATCTAGCCAACACACAAAAATGACATAAATCGAAGAATGAAGCAGCAGCAACAACAACAACAACCATAATAATAATAATAATAATAATAATAATAATAATAATAATACTAATACTAATACTTATACTACTAGTACTACTACTACTAATAATATAATAATATAATATAATAATAATAATAATAATAATAATGCATTAGATTAACTGAATCCGTGAGGTTGCGGTTCTCAAGGACTAAGGGGTCTCACAGGTGGTGCGGACCCACCAAACGGATTGTATGGCTCCGCGCGCGACAGAGTTTGCTCAGTGACAACCCAAGCAACGAAGCGCTGATGACGAGAACTTCGACAAGCAGCTCGCTGGGTGGGAGGCGGCCATGGCGAGGGGCCTGCGCCTAACTCTACCAGTAACTACCTTTTTCTGCTTCGGGTTTTGCTCGGGAGTTTGATTTAATTTCCAACGCTACATAGAAACAGTGGGAGCAATTCATACATGGCAGCGCTGGCGTTGACGGCGTCTTTCACCTCTTCCTCCTTCGGCGGTGGAGCAACTTTGAACTCCAACCATGACCATCGTCAGAATCTTGACTGTTACCCGCACAGTCTGTTTCACTGTGGGTATTGGCCTGGTCAAAGGAACACGAGAAGGAGGAAGAGAGGAGGCAGCGGCGCCATGGCCTCTGTGATGATGGGCGGAGATTGGGGGATTGGGGCTGGTCTCGTTGATGGTGGAATGGTATCTCTCATGAATCACGTCCACGACTTCTTCCTTGGGGTAGGTGTGGGACTTCCCTGTACTGTTATGGAGTGCGGCGACATCATCTACCGCAGTACCCTCCCACGTCCCAGTGGTATCACTTTGACTACTCCAGGTATAGCCCTCGCATTGGCAGCGGTGTCTTACCTTTGGGCGACCCCTGGTGTAGCCCCGGGTTTCTGGGACATGTTTGTGCTGGCATTCCTTGAGCGTATATCACGTCCCTCCTACCGCAAGGTTACGGATACGCCACTTAACTTTTACTCATCTTTGTGTCCTCCATTTCGACTTTTTTCATTGAAACACCCTTCTTCCTCTGGTGGCAAATTGGCAATAGGATGATTTCATTCTAGGAAAGAAGCTCGGTGAAGGTGCATTTGGGGTTGTCTACAAAGCCTCCCTCTCTAAAGCTCATAAAAGCTCTACAAAGGTATCCCTAATCCATGTGAATCAAGTATGCACATTCCTATTTTTGTTGACAACAATTTACCTGTTCACTTGGTCTATGCTATATTTTTCTGGAAGCCGAACAAGAAATTGAGATGATTTTGTTAGTGTATACACACACTATATCCATTTTCTAGATACTTACTGATATTTTTTGTGCCATAAAGTAAGTACTTCGCAGAAAAAGCTTGCATTCCTGAAACGAAACCATTTTAGGATTGAACCAAATACTAAGGGCATTTTTGAAATCTTGTGGTTAATATATGGGACTAACCATCTCGTGAGACTACTAAATTGATCTCCACATATATCTACAATAGAAACTTTTCAGGAAATCAAACTCTGAGACCTCTTGGCAAGATTCTAGGATTTTTCTACCATGCATGTTGCTTGGCTAGAAATTGCAACTTTGAGATTTGGAAGGGCCGCCACCTGGGCTGCTGGATCCAGCAGGGCCTGAGGCTTCCCATATTGTTAGAGGTTGGCACAACAACTACCGCCACGAGGCCCACGACTACCAGCTGCTGTTAAGATTGCAATTGCAACAAATATTACTGCTCCAAGAGGCTACCAACACTAGTTTTCCTCTGCACGGGCATGTCACATGTTGGTTCTGTTGCTGCCTTGTAGATCTTTCTCCTTTTCCCTATCGGTTAGCTCCTCGTTAGTTAGGCTTTCAGATCGAGTTGAAGGTTGTTGACCGAAAAAATTGCAGAGTCTTGGGTGTCTGCTTCACCCAATCCATAGTAGATTGTTTTCAGAACTAGACCATTTTTAATGTGAATTTGAAATGATTTTGTTAGTGTACACATACACTATTCATTTATTTATTTTTGGATGCTATTGATTTTTTTCTGCTACGAATATGATCCATATGCTATCGAATAAGCTCACAATTGTTAATAGAAGCATTTTGCAAAATTAACCAAATAGCTGGGATACTTTTTAACCATCGTGGTTACTATATGGATTAACAATCCACGAGAGTACCATATTGTTCCCCAGTATATCCACATCATATACTATTAGACTATAGTATAAATCAGTGCTATTTACTTATTTCTATGTATATTGGGATTCATCCTACATCATGTAAATGTATTATTGGCCACCAGCCATGTTCCTATATGAAGGCATTCCCCATCCACAATCAAAGTGATCTGTCTCCCTTATACTTCAACAACATGGTATTAGACCATAGAATGTATAGTCCATGAAAAAGAGCACGCGTGCCAAAGTCAAGGCCATCTTTATTGCCACAAATCATTGTCATTCAAGCCTCATGTCCAGGAGGGACCTCCTACGCCTCTCTCCATCTCCAACACAAGGGGATTCCACCTCTTCGGCAACTACCCTTGGTGATCACCGTTTCCCTCCATCTCCTGCGAGGGGGGAGGGGTGCTGACTGCTGCTTCCTTTCCTTTGGGGCCACCTCTGCCCACTTCTTTCTCTTTCTTCATTTAGCCTCTATCGACACAAATTACTACATGTCGTCCAAGCACATGCCATTTAACTTAGTGCAATGGGTTCTTGATCTAGCTAGATTTGCACATGGCATGTAAATGGAATACACCTTGTGTGCCCCTATACACCATGTAGATCAAGGACATGTTGTGTGCCCCTATTTTGTCAATATTGTTTAGTGCATCATCATGGTGATTAATGTATCCTTCACACATTGTGTTACCTTATGTTCAAAACTCTCAGTTGAGTCCAAACACATTGTATGTATTGAATACATGCATGCACAACCTCCATATGCGTTTTTCTATTACACATAATGTTTTTTCACCCAAATTGTGCAATTGTCTCTTTACGCCTATGCCCATTCTTTAGCATCATGTACATGGGATACAGATCATGTTCGTCCTCACATGTTGGTTTCCGCAGTTGGTCATCAGGAAATTTTTTGAAGGAGTTTTCCCTATTAAATCTATTGAGAAAGCTATTAGCAAAAATTCACTCTAGGTAAATGTAAATCCCAATTTCCTAACAATCACCCACTATAAAAATAAAAAAAAATCCCAATCACAAATGAAAACCTCAGGTTGATCATTTGTTGTGGCAAAAAGGTAAAATAAAGCATGAGTTAGGTACCAAACATCTTCCATAGTGTCATCCTCGAAATCACCACAAATTTAACAACACGAATAAACACAATGGTGGAAAGAAGATTATGTAACTTAACAACCTTGGTAAAAGTGACCGGCAATCCAAGAGGCATCTGCAGTCTACATAGTATAAAATGGGCCACTTTGGAAAAATGATCCATGAAAACAAGGATTATTATCACCTTGGATGCAAGATTGTAAGGGAGGCCAAGGAATAAATCTAATCTAGATATTTTAAGGGCTCGTGTGAAGCATGCAAAGGTGTGTAGAATCCCGCGTTTTGCCACTTAGCTTTCGCTAATTGGGAGGCCAACATTGAGAAACAATACATGCCAAGCTAATCATAGGGAAGGGCAATATATCTGTCTAAAACATGTAAGGTGGTCTGACCTAAAAACTGACCCATGATGCTACTAATGTGTAATTTTTAAATAAGAAATTCTTCGACCAAAGTGGAGATAATACACTACTGAGTATCGCTGAAAAAGAATGACTTAGAGCACAAAATCAGAAGATTGACCAAGTGTACTATTAAGGAGCTTTGAATAGATAATCATAGTCCTGGTATGTGGGTTTTGGTCTATCGAACAATTGAAGCCCACAACTTAAACAATCATTATGTGGAGAGCGGTCAAACAACAACTAAGAGCATTGACATCCTTATTCTCAACACCAATGCAATGTTTGTCAGTAAAAGTGTAATCGCTGAGAAACTCACACCAGTTGGTGTGGTAGACTTAAATTCTTATAGGAGTTTAGAAAACAGAGGGCTAGATGATCAGAGTAGAGGATGAACTCCTGATGAAAATGATAGTGTCGCCACTGACAGAGGGTTTAAATGATAATGTCGAATTCTTTATCATAAGTATATAACCTGTGCTTCCGGTCATCGAGTTTTTCACTATTGTTTGCCCCTGTAAGCCATGTAGATCGAGGACATGTTATTTGCCCCTATTTGGTCACTGTGTATAGAGATATGTTGTTTTTCTATTATGTCTTGTTGAGTGTCATGTGCATAGCATGTGCCTCACTTATGCTTTTTACCTCTGTAGTTTAGTCCCATATTGCTCATCTCTGTTTTAGTCTCTACTCTCTTCTGTTATATAAGAGACTGCATTGTACCCTATTTTACTCACTCAATAAACAAGCCTTCATTTATCTATATGGTATCAAGAGCAGGCCCGGTCCCGGTTTCTCTGTCCCACCCTGCCCCAATGCCCTGAAGCCGCCCAATGGTCTAAAGACGACTCGGGTGTTATGTCCTGGCTACTCAACAGCACTGAGCCGCGCATTAGTCAGTCTCTCCTGTGCCTTTATGATGCCAAAGCAATGTGGGACCAACTGTCTCATTCTACTCACACCAGCCAAATCCAAAGAGGGTTTTTAAAATTGTCAAAAACCTTGCCAAAAAGGAGTACTCCTCAGATGCATCTATTGAAGATTTTTACAACCAGTGCTCCGCTCTCTGGAACGAGTATGTGATCTATCACCCGTTGACTGCTGACATCAAGGAAGCTCAGAAGTAGCGCAATGAACTCTAATTGTTTCAGTTCTTGGCTGCACTTCCATCTTCATTTTCCGGTGTGGTTGACCAAATATTGTCTAGTGATCCACTACCGACTCTCCGCGATGTTCTCAAGCGAGTCCAGCGACTACCTTCTGTTTCCTCTACACCAGCTATTGAGCATCCTGCCTTGGTTGCTCGTACTACTGATTTTGGACGTGGCCGCGGTCGTGGAAGACGTCCACCACCCTCTGGAGGAAGAGGCACTTCCACAACTCCTGGACGAGGTCAAGCCCCTGGCCCTTGCTACTACAACTGGTGTGGTCGTGATAATCACACTGAAGATAGGTGCTGGATCAAGCACGGCAAGCCAGCCTGGGCAAACCATGCCTCCACTGAAGCTACTACAGAAGCCACATCAGATCCACCAGCTGCTCCTCCATCCACTGACTGGCTTCGCTCTGAATTTGAGAAATTCTTCCAGGAGCGCATGACTCAACTACCCTCAACATCAACTGGAGGCTCTTCTGCTATGCTGGCGTCTCCCTCTGCTGGTAACCAAAAATGGTGTATTGATTCTGGGGCGTCTGTTCACATGGCAGGCGACCTCCACTTATTTTCTGCCCTATCTAAAACTTCATATATTCCATCTGTCACCGTTGCTAATGGCTCGAAAGCACCTGTACATGGCATTGACACGGTTCCGTTATCTCGCAAGCTGAATCTCCACTCTGTTTTATATATACCTCAGTTTCCTGTTAATTTACTATGTGTTAGTAAAACTGTCAAACAACTTCAGTGCTCTATTAAATTTGATCCCTCTAGTTGTGTTTTGAAGGATCTCCACACGAAGATGAGGATTTGTTCGGGCCATGAAGGACCAGATGGACTTTACTACCTAGATGGACCACCTGCGGCGTCAGCCCTCTTATCTACATCTGTCTCAGGACTGCAGTGGCATGTTAGGCTGGGTCATCCATCTGCTACAAAGATGAAGTTTTTATTTCCTACTTTAACTGAACATAAATTCTCTTGTGAAACCTGTGTTTTGAGTAAACAAACGAGGTCTGTTTTTCCTGCAAAGACTGATATTGGGTCTAAAGATATGTTTGACATTGTTCTCTCTGACATTTGGGGTCCATGTAGTGTCCCGAGTCAGTCTGGTGTTAAGTATTTCTTAACATTTATTGATGATTATTCCCGTGCTACCTGGCTTTTTCTACTTAAAGATCGTAATACTGTTTTGAATAATATCCGTGTTTTCTTCTCAGAAATAAAAACCCAATTCAATAAAACTATCAAAATTTTCCGTACTGACAATGCCCTAGAATTTATGCAAAAGTCTGTCACCTCTTTTTGTTCTAATCAAGGCACCATACACCAAACCACGTGTCCCTACACTCCTCAGCAAAACGGTGTTGCTGAACGCAAAAACCGCCATCTCTTAGAGGTTGCTCGCACTCTTCTTCTCCATTACAAAGTCCCTCACCGTTTCTGGCCTGAGGCTGTTACTACGGCATGTTTTCTTATCAACCGCATGCCCTCATCTGTTCTACAAAATCGCATCCCATACTCTATCTTGTTTCCTAATGCACCTCTGTTTCCTGTACCTCCTCGCATTTTTGGGTGTACTTGTTTTGTTAAAAATTTGCGCCCAGGAATGTCGAAACTTGACCCTCGGTCTACTATGTGCATTTTCTTGGGTTATTCAAGAACTCAGAAAGGCTATCGCTGCTTTGATCCGATACTTAGGCAGTGGTTGGTCAGTGCGGATGTCGTCTTCTTTGAGCATATGCCCTTCTTTTCTGAGGATGGAGCTAACCTAACTCCTGATATGTTGGCACAAACACCTCTACCGGACATTGTTGAAAATCTGTCTGTTTCTGATCAACCTGAAGAACGTCCACTGCAAGTATACAAACGCCGACCGAAGACAAGCGCTCCTTCCATGACCCCTCCTCAACCAACTCCTGCGTCTGCAGATGATCAAATAAACACTGAGGTAAACTTTGATCTACACCTTCCTATCAACTTAAGGAAAGGTGTACGCTCCTGTACTAAGCATCTTATCAGTCATTTCTGTACTACTTATAATCTGCATAACAACTTTGCCTGCTTTACTTCTGCACTATCTGATGTTAGTATTCTGAAAAATGCTACAGAGGCTCTTACTATTCCAGCATGGAAGAAGGCAATGGACCTGGAAATGCAGGCACTATGTGATCGCAAGACATGGGAACTTTTCGATTGTCTGGCTTCTTGCCCTACAGTGGGCTGTCGTTGGATCTTCACTATTAAATATCAGCCAGATGGTACCATTGAACGTCTCAAAGCCCGTCTTGTTGCTAAGGGCTACACACAGACATACAGTGTTGATTATTTTGAGACTTTCTCTCCTGTTGCACGGCTAAACTCTGTTCGCATTCTGATTTCTATAGCTGTGAATAAAGATTGGTCACTCTATCAGCTTGATGTAAAATATGCATTTCTTTAGGGAGACTTATCGGAAGAGGTATACATGGAGCAACCACATGGATTCGTTGCTCAGGGGGAGTCTACTTCCAAAGTATGTAAGCTGAATAAGGCTATCTATGGTCTCAAGCAAAGTCCACGAGCCTGGTTTGACAAGCTTAGTCAAATTTTAGTCACCTTTGGCTTTCGTCGCTCTCATTCTGACCATTCCGTCTTCATTCGAAAGACTGTAGCTGGACTTGTAATTTTGATTGTTTATGTGGATGACATAATATTATCTGACAGTGACACAGTGGGCATACAGGACACTAAAACTTAGAGAAGCATTTTGTCACTAAAGATCAGGGAAAACTTCGTTATTTTCTAGGCATTGAAGTCTCCAGATCATCTGCAGGACTGTGTCTTTCTCAGAGGAAATATGTACTTGATATGTTGTAGGAAACTGGCATGCTTGGCTGCAAACTGGCTAACACTCCACTTGATCCAAACATGGACTGGGATGATCCAAGTTCTCCTCCCTATGCTGATCATCATCAGTTTAGGAGACTGGTAGGCAAGCTTATTTATTTAACTGTCACATGAGCTGATCTTACTGCTGCTGTCGGATTCATCAGCCGGTATCTTGACAAACCCCAACAATGTCATTGGGATGTTGTATGCCATATTCTGAGATATCTTAAAAGCTCTCCAGGGAAGGCTTGATGTATAAAAAGCATGGCCACTGCAACCTATCCGGGTTCTCTAATTCAGACTATGCGGGAAGTCGTTTTGACCAGAAGTCAACTTTAGGCTATTGTACTTTTGTGGGGGGAAACCTTGTCACCTGGTGAAGCAAAAAGCAGACTGTTGTCGCCAGATCTAGTGCAGAGGCGGAATACCGAGCCATGGCTCATACTGCTTGCGAACTGTTATGGGTTCAGAGTCTCCTCTAGGATTTTGACATATCTTATTCTAGCCCTATTCCTATGTTTTGTGACAATAAGGCCTCCATTTTTATTGCGAGCAACCCCACATTTCACGAAAGGACGAAACATATCGAGGTAGACTGTCACTTTGTTCGAGAAGCAGTTCTCACTGGAAAAATTTGTACGCCATATCTCAGTACCGACAAGCAAGTTGCAGACATATTCCCAAAGATACTTCCCAAAGCTCGCTTTCTGACTCTGATTGACAAGCTGGGCATGTTCGACATCTACGCTCCAGCTTGAGGGGGAATATAGAGATATGCTGTTTTTCTGTTATGTCTTGTTGAGTGTCATGTGCATAGCATGTGCCTCACTTATGCTTTTTACCTCTGTAGTTTAGTCCCATATTGCTCATCTCTGTTTTAGTCTCTATTCTCTTCTGTTATATAAGACACTGCATTGTACACTATTTTACTCACTCAATAAACAAGCCTTGTAAACTGCATTATAGCAATCCTCGTTGTGATGTGTATATCCATCACTAGACCTGTAAATGGATCAAATACGGAGCGGATACTGCTATATCCGATATCTGAATCCAAAAAAATATTCGATCCGGTATCCAATCCGATATCCGACGGTATTCTCTACTTATATGGGTCACCCGTGGGTCAACCAATGAAATTTGCATAACAAACGGGGTTGGATTTGACCCAATCTAAATGGGTGACTAAAACCCCCATCCAACGGCTAGCCTGTGGGTCAATGACCCAATTTGACAGGTCAACCCAGATTTGAAACGACACCACGATTTGATAAGTGATTGAATTTAGAGTACATGATATGAACAGAGGAAGGCATGTGGCCATGATATGTATGTATGACCTTGTTGCATGTTCATGCCTTCCTATTATGGATGTGATCGTCTTTTAGAAGGCAACTAGATGGATGACAATAACATAGAGGAGGTCAATCTCTTGAAGCAAAAATTAATTCTCTACACATGAACGCCAATCTGCATTGTGCTTGAGGACACCTTGCACCAATCGTGTAAGAGTGACCTATGTAGTAAAGGTGACTGACTGTCCTAAGTCCTCATCAATTTCACTCTACAAAAGGTGCAATAGCCTTCAATACAATAAAACAATGGGATTAACCTTGTGGGGAAGTAGATGGCATATAACTATGTTCTGTTCTGTGATGTTGTTATGATTATATCTTGTGATGTGTAATTTGACCCTTATACTTGTATATAATACTTGCCCATATTAATGCTACTATGATGCTAACATGTTCATAAGCTTAGAGAGATAGGTTTGCAGTTATATGTATGGCTCTGTATTAGGACACTATTATTTTCCTGATTTTTCTTTGTGAGCTGGACAGCTTATTTGCATGAAAAATGTTATTTGTCCCGATATTTTGTGTTATTATTATTATTTCTGTATACTTTATTCATCTTAACATTATGTATGATCCTATTATTTTAACTTGTTTCCCCAACCAAGGCATCACAATTTTCAAGTCGCCACCCCCATCTGTGCATAAACATAAATAACTTCCTTTCATTTTTCTTAAGCTGCTACTGTTTTATTCCTAAAGCAAGGTGAACTAGTAGTGAAAAAGGCTACAGAATATGGAGCTGTTGAGATATGGATGAACGAGCGGGCGCGAAGAGCATGCTCAAGTAGCTGTGCAGATTTTATTTATGGCTTTCTTGAGGTATTTCTCTAGTTTACATGATGGCATGTTTTGACAAAGTCCTTGCTATGATGTAAAGTTTTTGATTTTGTACTTTTAGAATTCTCTAACATATTTCGTCTCGCAATCTAAGAGCTCTCCCAAAGGAAAAGGAGAATATTGGCTGATATGGCGTTTTGAAGGAGAAGAAACTCTAGCAGAACTCATGCTAAGCAAGGAATTTCCTTATAATGTTAGTGCTCATTATCCCTAAGTTTCAACTTTCAACTACTTGAACTAGATACACGGTCAATTCTGAAACTTGTTTGGTGGATGTTTACTTAGCTACTGAAAATGCAAATGACCTAATAACAACCTTCCTTAAATCTATTTGGACCTTTATAATTCATATGATTGTAGTAATAACCGATACCTATCTTTAAACATTCATTAACGAGTGGATCTTCTATACAACAGCCAATGTATGGTTAAGAAACAATTGACTGCATCTAAAATTTGAGTTATACATTTCGATTGTTACTTCTATGCCATGTTATTGATACATATTAGTATCTCAATGTAAATGGTTTCATTTAAGAAGACATAATTTTCACTTTTTGAAGCGATATTAATTTCATAATTGTAGTTTTTCTATGTGAATGTCAAGTTAGCTAGTGTCACATTCAATGATTAAAATACAGGAAGGAATTTCATATTGTGGGATACTTTGATTTAAGTTTATCCAGTTGAGAGTCTAGCTAATCCTGGTATGACTTCTTATGTATCATGTACTTACCTGTATGCCCTAATGCCTTACATTTACAAGTATTGTACAAGGCATCAGAATGACACGTGGGACATCTGACAATATTACCATACTGTCACAGTTTTTTAGTTTAAATAAGTAATTTCACCTACATGCACCCTATAATGCTAGCCTATAGAACCTAATCTAAAGATGTAGGACCTCATTGGTTTTGAGGTCAGATCCAGTCCAACTAAAAACTACACTTTTAGTTAAATAAGTTTACTACATGCTTTTATGTATGGGTTTGGGCATAGTTGTGTATATTTGCTGTATAAAGCAGTAACCGTACTTGGTCTCATTCAAGTTGGCTGCTCCCGTCTAGCCTATCTTGAGACATCGTATTAGAGCTTTATGGCTGCTAAACCTAGAGTCCTCTCTCTCCTAGAGCCATAGCCCCTTTCTAGGGTAGTGCGAGAGACAATTATTCTATGCTTATTAATGAGGCAGTTTTGCATCCCTTGCTTTCTCTACTAACATCATGCTTATAGTTTTACTGGTTGAAAGTATCACTCGGTGATATTTTAGGTACGAGCCCTACTAAGCCTACCTTTTCACCTATGGTGGCTTCTCTTCACCTGATACAAGGCAGTCAAAGTACCCACTAACATGCAGCTCTAAATATAGTGATGCCATCTATAACCACATTACTACCGCTGCCCTATGGTCACGCCTTGGTCCGAAAGGTTGTAAGGCTTATGTGCATTATTAAAAAATTTCACTCGAGATGGATGGTTGGCCGTACACGGGAGTAGCTGAAGTTGACTGTATACATAGGGCCAAACACGCCTTCTTGCTTTAGCCAAACCAACCTCTTGGGGTTGAAAGGGGGGAATATCCTATCTTTGGGCCTGACCGTGCCCAAGCTAACGCCCTCGGTCTCTGAAGTACTTAAGATATGGGAAATGTTGCTTTTAGGAATGAGATGTCACTCCGAAACAAGATGGTGATCTAATCATACCCTTGTTCTTTGCTTGAATTTATATTAACAAAACTTTTTGACCTTTGGACCTTTACCTCCCCGAAACAACCACCTGTCCATTCTTGTTATGTTATAAAGAATCTCTCTCATTGTCCATGTTTGAGTTGAACAAAGCATGAGTGAATACAACAGTTGTAGTCCCGAATTTGATACCTGCTTTGAATTGCCGCAGAGATCCCCCTAATATAATAAAAGAGGGGATTGTTTGCCCTACTATCACGCTTTTAGTGGTACCGAGACTCTACCACTACCCTTTATCAAGCTGGCGGGAATAGCGGCTAAACGATACCCAATTATCTCCTCACATCTTAGAGTCAAGGTCAGGGGATATTTTAGTTTGATTACCCAATATAGTGCTTCTCGGGCAAGGAACTTGATCTTCTCGCTATGAACTCCATTCCTGCGTTTGTTTGTTGGTTTCTTTCATACATATCGACTTCAAGTTCCAAGTGAAATTTTCATACATACTGGCTGGACTCAGGTTATCACCCTGATCTAATCTTTTACGGTTTAGGGGAAAATTAGGTGAACAATCATCAATTTGGATTTCCATTGTAGCATATCGAATAGTAGAAGGAGATGAATGCGTGATTCCTCCTCTTGTTTGCTTCTTTCTTTTTTGAAGATATGCACAATCGGTGGTTAAAAGACTCGCTTCTTCTTTGTCTTTCTGGAATATTAAAAGACGGCTAATCGATATATTAGATAGGAGAAACCCTGCTCCTATAAATAGGAGAACAGGGAAGTGTACAGGACATAAGACAACCCTAATGGGCCAAGACACTTAGGCCCATATTACAAACTAATAATAAAAACACTAACTAAATAATTCTCAACACTCCCCCTCAAGCTGAAGTTGGGAGAATCCCAAATCAGCTTGCAAATAGAGAGTTGGACTAAGAAAACAAAGAAACAGAATAAAACGATAAACTAAGCCCATATAAGAATTTTCTCCCCCTCAATATTACATTAAAGCACTCAAACACTCAGACACTCCCCCTCAAGTAGATACTCCAAGCAAGCATGTAGGTCGCAGAGGCTTCTCGATCATCTGGAGCAGAAATAAGCAGCATCACAATCATCTGGAGCAAAAGATAAAATAGCTGATAGGCACCAGGTCTTCATCAAAGTCGTCGTCGTAGTAGCCAGAGAGTGCTGGGTCACAGTGGCAGAGTAGCAGAGCCCAGAGAGTGTTGGATCACAGTAGCAGTAGTAGTCAACGTACAAATAAAGTACGGACGGGTCAATGTGTGAAATAGAGCACAGATGAGCCAGAGAGTGCTGATACACAGAAGTAGAGAGTCGATGTGTAAACAAGGCACAAACATGCTAGAGAGTGCTGACGCACAACAGCAAAAGTCGACGACGTAGGCAGATAGAAGACCAATGTACAAAGTAGCAAGCAAATAAATAACTCCAGTATGCAATGTAGACGAAGCTCCATGTAAAGTCACAACAAAAGTCTTCATCATCTTCCCTCTTCATAAAATATTCATCACAGTAGTGGGCGTCAAAGTCCAGAGAGTGCTGGTTCACAGATTCCAGAGAGTGCTGGTCCACAGTAGAAAGTCAACGTGCAAAATAGAGCACGGAAAATAGATAGTGCAAAAGCATAAAGCAACAGGTAAAATGTGCTAATCATAACACAAGTAGTATCAATGACGTCCAAATATGTAACTTCATAGCAACATTCGGGGTAGATGATGAATAATCAATAATAGCAGCAGAAAATTTCATATAACAACAACACAATCATGAACAAGCCACATAACAATAGACGGATCCACATAGAAGCAAAATGAACACCATTAAGTAACAAAAGGATCCATATATCAGTAGTATAAGTGGCATGAAGATCCATGTAGCAGCATAACTGAATTCTTCTTCTTCTTTCTTCATCTCTCCTCTGTTTCTCCCCCTCACACCAACCACGGAGAAGATCAACGGTTGGGGTGGACAAACACAAGTTCCACTGGATTTAGGAAATCAAACAAAAGAGTTGCAAGTGGTGTAAAACCTCACATAATCAAAATGTAGACCTTGGTGTGCGGATTATCCGAGGTAGCCATCTTAGCAGCAATAACATTCGAGCAGTAGCAACGACAAATAAATGGTATTTGTAGCAGTAGCAAAAAAGAAAAACACAGCAACGCAATTGCAGCAGCAGTAGAGGGCTTAAAGGCCAAACTATTCCAAACCAATAGCAGAAAGGAAGAGCACCTCAGCAAGGAAAACGTCAAAACTTTAAAAAATGTGCACCAGAACACGCTGCTATAGTACCAGCGGCAACATAGAGGTTAGAAGATCAAACTCTAGCTCATTCCATAGAGATTTGATGGTTTGGCAGCTAAGGTAGGAGATGCTCATGACATAGATGACCTAAATGGAGCAGGTCCTAAGGAGAGGCAACACCTTGGTAGGCCGTAATCGAGCCGGAGATCAAGAGCAGGGACAAACCTGTATAGACAGCCAAAAAAAGATGCAATAACTTCTTCTCTAAGGCATGTGGAAGACTTCTCCCTTCTCCTAGAAGCCGTTAAGGGGTTGAGGAAGAGAAGGGGGGCACTGGAGGCAGGCAAAAAACCATGAAGGAGAGGGTTGGATGCTCCCAAAATCTCGCCGTGCTACAGTAGCGTACTGTAGCAATATGCCAGAATTGAAGGAATAGGAAACCATGCGCAACAACAAGTGAAAGGGAGCATCAACAACAACAAAAAGGAGATGGAACAATAGAATTTATGGAATGAAAGAGTGGACAAGGCCTGCGGGCGGCCAAGAAAGAAGAAGGGGTGGTCGCCCGCCGGCTGTGGCTCTCTCTTTTCTCCCTTTTACTTGACGGCTAGGGTTTTGGATCTCTGCTCTGATACCATATGGAATATTAAAAGACGGCTAATCCATATATTAGATAGGAGAAACCCTACTCCTATAAATAGGAGAACATGGAACCGTACAGGACATAAGACAACCCTAATGGGCCAAGACACTTAGGCCCATATTACAAACTAATAATAAAAACACTAACTAAATAATTCTTAAGAGTCTTTAACAATTCTGGATTTATTCCCCGATGCGAAGTAATTTGAAGTGCTTGCTTTTTTCCTGAACCCATCGACCAGGGTCTTGGTGCTGATAAACTCATCTCCGCTTATCTGACTTAGAAATGGAAAGACATTATTGTAAATTGCTCACCTCATCTGAGATGTAGGGATTTCTCAATAGAAATTTAAGTGCCTATTTTCATATCAATGTGGAGAAATTTTTATGGGTCCTCTCGATAAATTCCTTGCGTGGTTCACTATAGGAAGTGCTTTCAACAAATAGGGAGGGTTAGATTCATAGCTACAAATCTTCTGTCAATGGTTGAAGGCAAACCTTCTTGACATTCTGATGCCTATGCTTAAGAGTTTGTCTCTGGTATTGTTTTCTCTTGAAAAAGAAAACTATCACATGGGCAGGTGATGTAGGACGTATTAGGCTTTATTCTATTTGTTTTTACTTTATTTTTATATTTAGGGACCTAAGTGCAAATTATCTAGTTAATGTACTTCGTCGTAAATGATTTATGCTTCACTTTATTTAATGTTTATTTTAATTCCGAATTTTGTTAAATATGAGTTTATTTCCATTACTTGTAGGTCAAGTCATGTAGTTTTATAAAAGCCAGCCTCGGGGCCTTTGTCCAGGCAGTTGAATATGAAATGAATTTTGAGAATTGTCGTTTATCTTCTTTGTTCTTCTTCGAGATGTGTTCCACATCACCAGGTCATGGGAATGCTTCTTCGGCTTACAATTCTGTCAATAACCGTAAATCGAACACTTAGCCCTAGCTCTTGCTCTTTCCCTCGCAACAGGCTGCCCTGTGTGACTACCCCTATTGATCTTATTAGTATATATATTTTCCTGGCTTTATTTTTATTTTGTTATTGTGTTATGGGCCTTTGTCTATTAGCCCATTAGTTCTTTTCCTTATTCTAGAATATTCCTATTTCTAGATCTTTCTTACTCTCTCCTATAGAAGAGAGTCTGCTGTACTTGTTTCACCAATCTAATGTAAACCATCTTTGTATTTTAGATGGTATCGGAGTGGGCTGATCCTCCTTAAACCCCAACCCTAACCTATGCCCACATAAACCCTAGCCGTCACCCCTCTTCCCCTCTCTCTTTTCCACCAGTCGCCCCCCTCTCACCAGCCGTCGCCGCCCAACCCTACCCTCCTTTCCTCCAACTCTCTACCACCCGCTGCCTCTTCTTCCTCCACCCATACTACCACCACCGCCCCTTCTTCCTCCACCCACACACCCACCGCCACCCACCATCAGCCCCTCCCTGCCCGCCACCCTCCCCACCTCCATCCAACAGCCCCTGCTGATGTCCCACTCCTCCGGCTAGCCACCACCTTCTCCACTCAGCCCTCTTCCACCTCCTCTTCTTCCTTCCCTCCTTTCCCCACCAATCTTTGCCTTCGGCTAGCCTCCACCACCACTCGTTTCCTTTCCTGCTAATCTCCGGACGTCTCCGGTAACTTTCCAGTTATCGCACGTTGAAGGTGTAACTGGATCTTGCTCTGTCTCTGCCTACGCCTCATGATGGAATAAGGTTTTCGTAACGCCCCTCCAAGCACATACATGACAACAGAACAAGGTTGAAAAAGGCGTGAGGCGTAACGAGGCGTAAGCCTCAAAATGTACCGAGGCGTTCCTATATATATATATATTTATATGTATTAATATGTTTATATATATAAGAAAATATATATACAATGTAAGTTAATACAATTGGACAACTACATAACAAAATCACATTACACTACCTGTTTATAATCTAAATTTAAACACCTGGAAAATAAAAGCAGTACAAGTTGTACCCAAACAGTAGTATTTTAACCACAATTTGTTTGTTTTTTCGTTTGAATCAAAGGGGCTAATGGAAAACCCATTGGGGCCAGGCCCATATGTAGTTAAAATGAACCAGAAAACCTGTATTTTGGGTTGCAGCTTGAGGCTAGCGCCTCACTTGCGCCTCAACGCCTCTTGCGCCTCTTTGCGCCTTGCAAAAAATGAGGCGTCCGCCTCTTGGATCACAGGCGAGGCTTAAGCCTCAAGGCGCCCTGGGGTGCGCCTCGCCTCGAGGCGTACGCCTCTAGCGCCTCAGGGCGCGCCTTTTTTTTCCATGCAACGGAAGCAAACCCTATGTTGTCCATAACATGGGCCACTCAGCTTGGAGGAACATTACAAATCATGATAAACATTGCTATAAGATAAATGAAACACCATGCATTAACTCAAAAATAGATTCATACATAGTTCTTTGAAAGGAAAAACATAAACTGTCTCATCTTATTTCAAAACCTAATACATGTAGGATAAGCAAATCTAAAGCATGAACTGAAACTAAACTAGATAATCTATGGGGTGGTAGATGGCACCCCACCAAGCTAAAGTCTCCTTGATCAGCTACACTTGAAGGGCTCGCTTCAATTCTCTCTTGCTCCTTGATCTAGGGACATCTCGTCCACAACCATGCGAAACAAAGCAACAACGTAAGCGACACTATGCATGTTATAAGAACTGAAAATAAGCATATATACTTAACGAAAATAAGCTTGACATGATTTAACATTAAGAATTCTGATTACACTTTAGCTTTCATTACATCAATGAATTAAGAAACATTACTATATGTGTTCTCTCCATCACTGCCCACGTGGGGCACATCATGCTCGGAAAGCCCATCATTGCTAGGAAGCCCATAACGACCATAAAGGTCTATCATTGCGAGAAACATATAATAAGTTACCTAATTCTCTTAACTTAACATTAACATCGTTATTCTTATCTTGCCATCAATGTAAAGTGTCCTCATCTAATAATTGCACCAAAGTGCTCATCAGGCCGGTTAAGGCTCATCTTAGTTGCACCAAAGTACTCATCAATGCCATAAAGACAAAATAACATAAGAGGAACAATTCACAACTTAAGTGCATTATCTTAATCATCATGGGATTTCTCCCTCTAAATCTTGAAATTATCATTACATGATTTACATGAGTCTTTCTTAAATTTCTTAATCATTACATGAGCATAGCATTAGACTAATGAGCATCAATGATAAGCATAGGACTTTATGATTATATCAATCAACAAACAAATAATAAAATTTGAGTCATCATCATTATCTTAATCTCATTCATTCACTTGGAATTTAAATCATAATCTTAAATCATACTTAACATGCAATTCATCCAAGATATATATGCATAGTGGCATGACCCGCTTACCTGGAGCAAGGCAACACCTAATCTCGTCTCCCTGGTCTTTAACAAATCCTACGTTCCTGAAAATACATGATTATCATCATTAATGCTTCCTAAACCCTAATTTGAGTCTTCTAGGAAAACATGGCCAGACACTTGAATTAGGGTTTGAAAACCTGAAAATCGACTTATCGAAAAAGCTTTCCAACGAGTATTTTTGGGTATTTTTTCTGATCATGCAATCAATTACTGTGAATTATTAAACTTCTGACCAATCAGAATTTGAGATAAAGCCACGTTGGCAAAACATCCAAAACTATGGCAGCGATGCTTAGCTGGGCCAATCGAGGGCGGCCACACATTCCATGGTTCATAGCTGCACATTGGTTGACCGAAACAGGCTAAGAGTCCGACTTTACCCACAACATGTCATGACTCAAAATAATGGAGGCGGGGGCAAAACGGGAAACCAACGATCGTCTTGTTCTTGCCTTGGTCAGCACAGAACAACAAGAAAAACATAAGAAATCATTGAATCCAAAACTGGTTCCTACTCTCATCCATCCAAGCCAAGGCTTCGACCTTTCTTGCCAAAGCCTGACGAACTCAGGGAGCCCGACAGGCGGTTCTCCGGTGATCGGAAGCCCTAGAAGCTGATTCATCCATGGCGCCAACAACCTGAAAATGATAACTCCGAAAGAGGCAAAACTGCGGCAAACCCAGACTCTGGGCTAGTTCGACTAGTCCTGGCGGAGCCAAAGAAGCCATAAAGCAAGGTAAACGACAACCTGCGCATGGGTATTGCCCATGGGATCAGAGTTTACTGTGAAAGGGGGGAAACTGAAATACCTGAAATAAGGGCGATAGACTGACAAAAGAGGGTTCTGCAGCTTCACAGGGACCCCATGATAACTCCGAAAGAGGCAAAACTGCGGCAAACCCAGACTCTGGGCTAGTTCGACTAGTCCTGGCGGAGCCAAAGAAGCCATAAAGCAAGGTAAACGACAACCTGCGCATGGGTATTGCCCATGGGATCAAAGTTTACTGTGAAAGGGGGGAAACTGAAATACCTGAAACCAAGGGCGATAGACTGACAAAAGAGGGTTCTGCAGCTTCACAGGGACCCCATGATGATTCTCAGACCCTTCGAAGGCGTAGGGGCTGTTAAGAGGTTGGGGACAAAATTTCGGCGATGACTGGATCCAACAACAGTTCGGTATCCGTGGTGGAAGGGAGGAGGAGATCCGAACAGAGAAAGATGGCAAATTATGCGAGTTGGTGTTGCCTCCGAGATGGTTTTCGGGGGTTTCCTTTTATAGGTGTTGCCCTGGGGAAAGTTGGGTCTCCTGCGGAAGGTGAAACAGGGGAAACTACGGGGATGTCTAGCGGACTGAAGACTCTAGGATAGAAAACCCTATTGTACAAAGGGTCTACCAACTCGGCAGGATGATCTCGTGGTGAGGGAGAAGTCTGATGGAGTCGAGACTCGCTGGAGAGAGAGATTAGGAAGGCGATGGGTGTTGTCTACTGTAGAGTCTAGCGGAAACACGAGACGGGTAAGGGAGAGGGTCTCCCTGCTCGCGGATGACTCCGCGTGTAGGAGTCCGACCCAGAAACCAAACAAAACCGCGTGACAATCAGAAAATAAACCGGACCATAGCCATTTCAAACTTATTGATTGATTCATTGATTAATATCATTATCAAACCATATAAAAACTTTTGTAATTCATTTAAATGGTCAAACAAGGTCCTATTGACCTCAAATTTGAACCGTGTGTTATTAAGGGGTCTAGAATCTTTTCATCCAATTAGATTTAGATTTTCACAAACTTTTACTAAACAAATTTGTATATGTCCTTATTTTATTTTTGTACATGAAATACAATACAATATCCTTTATCTGTATTGAATACCTTTATACATAATGAAAAGGAAAGTGGGTTTCATTTTCTCTCTCTTATTTCATATTTCAAATAATGTATTCCATATTTGTGGTATCTTGCATCAATGTCTAAGTTTAAGATTGACAGTTGAAAATTTACAACTAGGACACTAAACTTATTTTATTGAAATTTGGGATGTTACAATTCTACCCACCTGAAATGAATTTCGTCCTCGAAATTTTACTAGTCTACCCACCTTAGGGTTTTCCATATTCCCATAACATCATAACATATTATACAAAAGCTTAAGAATACACACATGTATGGTCTAAGGATAAAGTCATAATCTAAAAGTGACGATCTTAAACCATACCTTGGTCATTTTCCTCCATGTTCATTGCAAAGATCCTCACCTGTCTCTTAGGAGCTAGGTTTTGGTTTTTGGCTTCCTTCCTCTGTATCTTAGGGCAATCTGGCTTTATGTGTCCAGGCTCTCCACAATAATAGCTCTTGACTGGACAGTAAGGGTTAGGGTACACAAAGTGTGCACCCCATATATTTATAAAGAGAACAATTACAGAGAGGTCCTTATAGAATAGGAAAATAACAAACAGAAAATAAAGAGCTTAATTAAACACTAGTTAACACTCACCCTCAAGTTGGGCAAACAATGCTATGGCTTCAGTTAAAGCAAAGCCAAAATTGTATGGAGCATAGATATCAATCATGCCCAACTTGTCCACAAGAGCACAAAAATGTTTCTTGGCCAGCAACTTTGTGAAAATATCAACAACCTGATCTTCTGAGCGAGTGAAAGGAGTGCAAATGCGTCCAGTCAGAATAGATTCTCGGATGAAGTGACAATCAACTTCAATGTGCTTAGTCCGCTCATAAAAACAAGGTTATTTGCAATAAAGATAGCTGCTTTATTATCACAATGCATAGGAATAGGAGTAGAGGATACCACATCAAGTTCTTTTAGAAGAGATTGCACCCACAGAAGCTCACATGCAGTATGAGCCATAGCGCGATATTCAGCCTCAACACTGGATCTGGCAACCACATTTTATTTTTTGCTCCTCCAAGTAACCAGATTACCCCCGAAAATGTGCAATAATAGAAGTAGATTTTCTGTCTATCTTGCTACCAGCATAGTCAGAGTCAGAATAGCCTTCAAGAGAGCAATGACCATGTTTTCTATAGAACAGGCCTTTACCAGGAGAGGTCTTCTAATATCTCAGAATATGACACAGTGCTTTCCAATGACATTGTTTAGGTTTATCAAGATACCAGCTAACAAGGCCAACAACAATAGAAATATCAGCTCTAGTAACAGTCAAATAAACCAGTTTTCCCACCAGTCTTCTATATCTTTTACTGTCAGGATACAAAGGAGATTCATCACCATCGCAATTCACATTGGGATCAAGAGGTGTGTCAGTAGGCCGAGCTCCAAGCATGCCAGTCTCCTGTAGAAGATCAAGAACATACTTGCGTTGTGATAGAACAAGAGCATTAACAGTCTTGGAAACCTCAATACCCAGAAAATACCTCAATTTTCCCAAATCTTTAGTGACAAAATGTTTGCATAGATAGGCTTTAGTAGCATTAATTTAAGAGAGATCACTGCCGGATAGAATAATGTCGTCAACATACACAATAAGAACTACAATACCAGTGGACGTCTTTTTGATAAAAACAGAATGATCAACATGAGATCTGACGAACCCATAAGTAGGCGAGGTGGTGCTCAGTTTGTTGAACCAAGCACGCAGATTCTGTTTGAGTCCATAAATAGACTTCTTGAGGCGGCAGACTTTGTGGGACTCCCCTTGAGCAACAAGCCCAGGTGGTTGCTCCATATATACCTCCTCCTGAAGATCACCATAAAGAAAAGCATTTTTGACGTCCAGCTGGATGAGGGCCAATCCAGATTAGTTGCCACAGACAGAAGAACTCACACAAAATTCAGCCTAACAACAGGAGAAAATGTTTCAAAATAATCAAAACCATAGGTCTGAGTGTACCCTTTCGCCACGAGGCGAGCTTTCAGGCGTTCAACTATTCCATCAGGATGATACTTAACAATGTAGACCCAACGACATCCAATAGGTTTGCAATCAGAAGGAGGATCAACAAGATCCCAGGTGCCCCTGTCAGTGAGAGCATCCATCTCCTTTGTCATGGCTTGAGTCCAGGCCTGACTCTGTAATGCGTCATGCACATCTTTGGTACAAAAATAGCAGATAGAGCAACAACAAAATTACTAACATGAACACTCAGATGAGCAGTGGAGACATGATTAGCAATATTATGAATTGTACAAGATCTAGTACCTTTCCTGAGTGCAATAGGTAAATCTAGATCAAAAATTACCTCAGTAGGGGCAGGACCTTCTGAAGGAGAAGTTTGGGTGTCAGTGGGGGGGGTCTTTAGCATGAGTAGGCCGTGGCGGCCGATTTCTGCGTTGATAAACAATAAGAGGAGTAGTAGCCGTATCCGGTTGCACAGTAGTGGTAGAATCACAAGTAATAGGCAGAGGTGTTGCAATCAAACCGGAGCTCAACATAGTTCCTTTAGTAGAATAGCACGGAGTATCTTCAAAAAAGACATCACTACTCATGAACCACTTTTTAGTAACCGGACTATAACAACGATACCCTTTTTGAGTTCGTGAATATCCCAGAAAAATGCAATTTTCAGCTCTAGGGGACAACTTGTCTTGAGTAGGACCAAGCAAATGAACAAAACAAGTCGACCCAAAAATTCTTGGAGGAACAGAAAACAGTGGTAGAGTTGGTTGCAGAACTTGTACAAGAATTTTATTTCCAATAACAGAGGAAGGAATTCGATTTATCATATAACATGCAGTAAGAACAACTTCTGGCTAAAAATGTTTGGGAACATTAGAGTGTAACATTATAGTACGAGCAACTTCAAGTAAATGCCTATTCTTCCGCTCAGCCACTCCATTCTGTTGGGGTGTATAAGCACAAGACATCTGATGAATTGTCCCCACAGAACGGCAGAATAACTCTACATTTTTTTGAACAAATTCCAATGCATTATCAGTGCGCAGAATTTTAATAGGTATAGAATACTGAGTTTTAATTTCAGCAAAAAAGAATTTAATAGTTGGCAGAATTTGGGATCAATCTTGTAACAGAAATAACCAGGTAGCACGAGAGTAATCATCAATGAACAAAATAAAATATTTATTGCCAGACAAGCTTGGAATATAATAAGGATCCCATACATCAGCAAGCACCAAATAAAATATAGCTTTGCTACCAATCTAAGTTTTTTTGGGAAATACATATCGAGATTGTTTGCCTAATTGACAAGCCTCGCATTGAAAACTATGCGGGCGAACACCCAAAATAACATATTTTAACTTCTCAGCTGACGGATGTCCAAGTTCGAAATGCCACTGTAACGCAGAAACAGAAGCTGAAAGTGCTGAAGCTAGAGCAGAAGTGCCAATCTGTTTCAACTCATCTAAGTAGTAGAGTCCATCAGGTCCTTCATGCCCCCCACCAATCTTCATCCTCGTGCGAAGGTCCTGAAAAACACAAGTACCTGGTGCAAATGTCAGACTGTAGTTAAGATTGCAGACAATTTTATTGACAGATAATAGATTCAGTGGAAAATTCGGCACATATAAAGCAGAGCGCAGAAGAACTTGTGCAAAAATATCGCCAATTCCAGACACAGCAGATTTAGAACCATCAGTAAGCATAACACTAGATTTGGCACTGGGTTTAGTCAGTTTATAAAACAGAGAATAGTTGCCAGAAATATGAGAGGAGGCTCCAGAGTCAATCACCCATTTAGTATTACCAACACTAGAAGGAGCACTCAAGAATGCAGAATCACAACAAGAGTAGGTGGCCGCGTGAGCTCCAGATGTAGCAGCCGATGAAGAAGAAACACCAGTTCTCTCAAGTAGAAGACGTTCCACTTCTGAGCGGATGAACTCAGCAGTGGACTTAGTCGAGGGAGCAACAGGGACCGTTTGAGTAATACCATCAATCGCAGCATTGGCCCACGCAGGTGTGCCATGCTTCTTCCAACATTTGTCTTCAGTGTGGTTGGTGCAGCCACATAAGTCAAAGTATCGCTGAGTAGCGACATCTCCAGAAGTATCAGCAGATGAGCCACGACTAAGGGAACCACGACCAGATGAGCCTCGTCCCCGTCCAGGAGCAGCAAAACGATTGTCCGGCGGACGACCATGGCCAGTTACAGCAACAAGAGCAGTAGGATCAGATGTGTCAGAAGACACATCTGCAGAGGAGGCCGGCAGGCGTTGGAGATGTTGAAAGGCACTCTCCAAAGTAGGTAACGAATAGCTGGCCAGGACCCCAGCATATGAGTCCACAAGACCACAGAGGAACGTGACCACCTGGAGTTCCTGTCTTTGGCGTTGCATCGTGGCCAAGTCAGTGGATAAGGGATGCAGATTCTCGAGCTCAACCCATACACCCTTAAAGGTGGAGAAGTAATCAACAATATCAGGTCTAGTAAAGTACAGACAGGACATCTGCTTGTTAAGATCAAACACTTTTTTGGGATTTTTGCTGTGAGAATAAGTGCTTGCCAGTTGGTTCCACATCTCCTTTGCGGTCGGGAGACAAAGTAGAGTGACGCTGATGCGAGTTTCGCTGCTGTTCCGAATCCACGTCATCACAGTGGAGTCATCCTTGACCTAGTCTTCATAGTGCTTTTTGTCCTTGGACTCGGCAGTAGTAGGCGGAGCAGGCGGCAGATCATCAGTCAGATGGGAATGCTTGCCCTGTGACTTGGCAAAAATCTCCATGGAGCAAACCCAATGTTGGTAGTTGCGTCCGTCGAGCTTCACAATGGTCACCTGACGACGAAAGTTTTCATGGGAGGAAGCCATGAGGGAGCTGGGTCCACAAGTAGCAGAAAACAACAGCAGATTTCAGAACCGCCTAGATCCGCCGGCTAGGCGGCAGCAGACAGATAGAAGATCCGGAAGGACCAACCTACATATAGACTACGCAGAGGCATAGCAGAGAACCCGACGGTTCAAGGGTCGGCACGGGAAGATAAAAGTGGAGGAGCGCCGGAGATCGTCAACTGATCAACCGGAGGGATGCACGACCACCGACAGGGGGCTCAACCGCTCAGCGGCAGCGACAACACTGGGCTGCCTACGACGGCGGCAGGTGGGTGCGGCGTCGGGGTAGCGGCGGAAGCCGCGCTGCTGGCGGGGCGCGGGGGCGCGGGGCACCGCTGGCGGGTGAAGAGAGAGGGAGGGAGAGGAGAGGGGCGACGACTGGGGAGAGGTGGGCGGCTCAATAAACCTGCCCTGATACCATCTTGACAGGACAGTAAGGGTTAGGGTACACAAAGTGTGCACTCCATATATTTATAAAGAGAACAATTACAAAGAGGTCCTTGTAGAATAGGGAAATATAACAAACAAAAAATAAAGAGCTTGATTAAACACTAGTTAACAATAGCATAATCCAGTACCAAACCTGCACGGCCCTCCATGGACCCTCTTACAAGTCGGGCACTGTGTCTTCTCTTGGGCAGTAGGGGCTTCAACCTCAGGAGCCTTCCTCTTGTTGTTGGGAGGTTAATGTTGATGTTGGTTGTTCTTCTGAGTAGCTTCCTTCTTGTAGGACCTTCCGGGGTGGTCTTCTAGCTCTAGGGCGACATCTAACGCAGCTTGAAGGGTTCTGTGGCCTCTTCCTTATAGGGTAAAGATTAGGTCAGGCTTGAGTCCTCGGATGAACTTCTTTGTCCTGCGTCGCTCATCATAATTATAACCATATTTCTATAGGATCCTGAACTTCATGGCATACTGGGTCACCGTCATGTCACCGACCTGAGGTAGATTGGTAAATTTCTAACTCCTTCTCTATCATGGCTTCAGACACATAGTGCTCCTAGAAGGCTTCAACAAATCCTTCCCATGTGAGTGCAGGTGCATCAACTGCTCTTGAGTTGAGAAAGTTCTCCCATGCACGGGCTGCTCCCTTCAGCATGTGGTTGGCAAAGCGAACCCTAGACTGTTGAGGGCAGTCCAGGTCGCAAAAACAATGCTCCATGTTCATAATCCATTCTTCTCCCTTGGTGACGACATCATCCTCTCCTCCGGCAAAGGAGTCGGACCTGATCTTCAAGAAGTCCACCAAGGTCAGCTCGTGGTGTCTGGGTTGACATTGTCCCTGTTATAGGGCATTGGTGAGCAGTTGTACTAAGTCCTCCAAGGTTGCCTTAGGGTTCCTTCTTGATCCACTTCCCTTATTAGAAGAGCTAGCACCATCTTCTCTATCCTTTCCCTTGTCAGACTTCTTAGGAGCCATCTAGAAAAAATAAGGTATACCTAAGGTTAGAATATGTGAATCTTTGGCTTAGTGGCCATCTACTCATTGCTCTGATACCATATTGTAATGCCCCTCCAAGCACATACATTACAACGGAAGCAAACCCTATGTTGTCCATAACACGGGCCACTCAGCTTGGAGGAACATTACAAAACATGATAGACATTGCTATAAGATAAATGAAACACCATGCATTAACTCAAAAATAGATTCATACATTGTTCTTTGAAAGGGAAAACATAAACTGTCTCATCTTATTTCAAAACCTAATACATGTAGGCTAAGCAAATCTAAAACACGAACTGAAACTAAAATAGATAATATATGGAGTGGTAGATGACACCCCACCAAGCTAAAGTCTCCTTGATCAACTACACTTGAAGGGCTCGCTTCAATTCTCTCTTGCTCCGTGATCTAGGGACATCTCGTCCCATGGCCATGCGAAACAAAGCAACAACGTAAGTAAGCGGCACTATGCATGTTATAAGAACTGAAAATAAGCATATATACTTAACGGAAATAAGCTTGACACGATTTAACATTAAGAATTCTCATTACACTTTAGCTTTCATTACATCAATGAATTTAGAAACATTACTATGTGTTCTCTCCATCACTGCCCACATGGGGCACATCATGCTCGGAAAGCCCATCATTGCTAGCAAGGTTTTAAAAAGCGCAAAGCGGGAAGCGTTCGGACGGGACCTTGTATCCGATTAATCGTCAGGCGGGCGATTAAGCAGACGCTTTTAAGAAAAGCAAAATTCCAATTCCTATAAACTTTTATGAAAAATTACATACATATGTATATAAATACTTATAATTTTGAATTTTTTGTACATATCTAAACATCGTACAAGACAATACAAAACACCCAAATAGTTTATAACACAACTATACAACAATTATTGTATCTATATAATATAGTAAACAACACATAAAATAATAAGTGTATATACAAGATGCGACAATAATTTTGTATCACATGTTTACATAGCTAAACAGTAAACAATAAACAATAAACAATAAACCTATCATAGCTAGCTTACAAACGTATTGTTACATTTACATATCATCAAATATTCAAACATTACAGCAGTACATTTAATCAAAGTATGCATTCCAAATTAGATCATAGTTACCGATAATATTCTTGGATACATGACAAAGGTACCATATCATTACAACTTCTATATCATAGAACATTTAATGTATGCTAGTTTAATATATTATAGTTAATACTAATAAGGGCATATAATGTACTTAATATTATATGCTTACAACAGTTTTTTTTTAAAAGCGGGTAAAAATCGATCAAAAAGCAAGAAAAAAGTGGGAAAAAGCGGGCAAAAAGTGGCCGCTTTTCTCAAATCCACTCAAGCGGTGCTTATGGCACATTTTAATCGGCCACCATCTTGTGGCAATTAAGTGGCCGCTTAAGTGGCCACCTAGGACACTTTTTAAAACACTGATCGCTAGGAAGCCCATAACGACCATAAAGGTCCATCATTGCGAGAAACATATAATAAGTTACCTGATTCTCTTAACTTAACATTAACATCATTGTTCTTATCTTGCCATCAATGTAAAGTGTCCTCATCTAATAATTGCACCAAAGTGCTCATCAAGCCGGTTAAGGCTCATCTTAGTTGCACCAAAGTGCTCATCAATGCCATAAAGACAAAATAACATAAGAGGAACAATTCACAACTTAAGTGCATTATCTTAATCATGGGATTTCCCCCTCTAATTCTTGAAATTATCATTACATGATTTACATGAGTCTTCCTTAAATTTCTTAATCATTACATGAGCATAGCATTAGACTAATGAGCATCAGTGATAAGCATAGGATTTTATGATTATATCAATCAACAAGCAAATAATAAAATTTGAGTCATCATCATTATCTTAATCTCATTCATTAACTTGGAATTTAAATCATAATCTTAAATCATACTTAACATGCAATTCATCCAAGATATATATGCATAGTGGCATGACCCGCTTACCTGGAGCAAGGCAACACCTAATCTCGTCTCCCTGGTCTTTAACAAATCCTACGTTCCTGAAAATACATGATTATCATCATTAATGCTTCTTAAACCCTAATTTGAGTCTTTTAGGAAAACATGGTCAGACACACTTGAATTAGGGTTTGAAAACCTGAAAATTGACTTCCTTATCGAAAAAGCTTTCCAACGAGTATTTTTGGGTATTTTTCTGATCATCCAATCAATTACTGTGAATTATTAAACTTCTGACCAATCACAATTTGAGATAAAGCCACGTTGGCAAAACATCGAAAACTATGGCAGTGATGCTTAGCTGGGCCAATCGAGCTAGAGCAGAAGCTGAAAGTGCTGAAGCTAGAGCAGAAGTGCCAATCTGTTTCAACTCATCTAAGTAGTAGAGTCCATCAGGTTCTTCATGCCCCCCACCGATCTTCATCCTCGTGCGAAGGTCCTGAAAAACACAAGTACCCGGTGCAAATGTCAGACTGTAGTTAAGATTGCGGACAATTTTATTGACAGATAATAGATTAAGTGGAAAATTCGGCACATATAAAGCAGAGCGCATAAGAACTTGTGCAAAGATATCAAAAATCCCAAACACAGCAGATTTAGAACCATCAACAAGCATAACACTAGATTTGGCACAGGTTTAGTCAGTTTATAAAACAGAGAATGGTTTCCAGAAATATGAGAAGCGGCTCCCATAGTCAATCACCCATTTGGTATTACCAGCACTAGAAGGAGCACTCAAGAATGCAGAATCAGAACAAGAGTAGGTGGCCGCGTGAGCTCCAGATGTAGCAGCCGATGAAGAAGAAACACCAGTTCTCTCAAGTAGCAGACGTTCCACTTCTGAGCGGATGAACTGAGCAGTGGACTCAGTCAAGGGAGCAACAGGGACCGTCTGAGTACTACCATCAATCACAACATTGGCCCACGCAGGTGTTCCATTCTTCTTCCAACATTTGTCTTCAGTGTGGTTGGTGCGGCCATAGAAGTCAAAGTATCGCTGAGCAGCAACATCTCCAGAAGTATCAGCAGATGAGTCACGGCTAAGGGAACCGCGATTAGATAAACCTCGTCCCCGTCCAGGAGCAGCAGAACGATTGTCCGGCGGACGACCACGACCCCTACCACGACCACAACCAATCACAGCAGCAAGAGCAGTAGGATCAATTGTGTCAGAAGACACATCTGCAGAGGAGGCCGGCAGGCGTTGGAGATGTTGAACGACACTCTCCAAAGTAGGTAACAGATAGCTGGCCAGGATCTGGTCAACCACCCCAGCATATGAGTCCAGAAGACCACAGAGGAACGGGACCACTTGGAGTTCCTGTCTTTGGCGTTGCATCGTGGCCAAGTCAGTGGATAAGGGATGCAGATTCTCGAGCTCAGCCCATACACCCTTAAAGGTGGAGAAGTAATCAGCAATATCAGGTCCAGTAAAGTGCAGACGGGACAACTGTTTGTTAAGATCAAACACCTTTTTGGGATTTTTGCTGTGAGAATAAGTGCTTGCCAGTTGGTTCCATATCTCCTTTGCTGTCGGGAGACAAAGTAGAGTGACGCTGATGCGAGTTTCGCTACTGTTCTGAATCCACATCATCACAGTGGAGTCATCCTTGTCCCAGTCTTCATAGTGCTTTTTGTCCTTGGACTCGGCAGTAGTAGGCGGCAGATCATCAGTCAGATGGGAATGCTTGCCCTGTGACTTGGCGAAAATCTCCATGGAGCAAACCCAATGTTGGTAGTTGCGTCCGTCGAGATTCACAGTGGTCACCTGACGACGAAAGTTTTCATGGGACGAAGCCATGAGGGAGCTGGGTCCACAAGTAGCAGAAAACAACAACAGATTTCAGAACCGCCTAGATCCGTCGGCTAGGTGACAGCAGACAGATAGAAGATCCGGAAGGACCAACTTACATATAGACTACGCCGAGGCATAGCAGAGAACCCGACGGCTCAAGGGTCGGCACGGGAAGATAAAAACGGAGGAGCGCCGAAGATCGTCAACTGATCAGCCGGAGGGATACACGACCACTGACAGGGGGCTCGACCGCTCAACGACAGCGACAACACTGGGCTGCCTACGGCGGCAGGTGGGTGCGGCGTCGGGGCAGCGGCGGAAGCCGCGCTGCTGGCGGGGCGCCGGCGGCGGCGCGGGGCACCGCCGACGGGTGAAGAGAGATGGAGGGAGAGGAGAGGGGAGACGACTGGGGAGAGGAGGGCGACTCAATAAACCTGCCCTGATACCATCTTGCCTGGCCAGTAAGGGTTAGGGTACACAAAGTGTGCACTCCATATATTTATAAAGAGAACAATTACAAAGAGGTCCTTGTAGAATAGGAAAATAACAAACAAAAAATAAAGAGCTTGATCAAACACTAGTTAACAATAGCATAATCTGGTACCAAACCTGCACGGCCCTCCATGGACCCTCTTATAAGTCGGGCACTGTGTCTTCTCTTGGGCAGTAGGGGCTTCAACCTCAGGAGCCTTCCTCTTGTTGTTGGGAGGTTAATGTTGATGTTGGTTGTTCTTCTGAGTAGCTTCCTTCTTGTAGGACCTTCCGAGGTGGTCTTCTAGCTCTGGGGCGGCATCTAACGCAACCTGAAGGGTTCTGTGGCCTCTTCCTAATAGGGTAAAGCTTAGGTCAGGCTTGAGTCCTCAGATCAACTTCTTTGTCCTGCGTCGCTCATCATAATCATAACCATATTTCTATAGGATCCTGAACTTCATAGCATACTGGGTCATCGTCATGTCACCGACCTGAGCTAGATTGGTAAATTTCTAACTCCTTCTCTATCATGGCTTCAGACACATAGTGCTCCTAGAAGGCTTCAACAAATCCTTTCCATGTGAGTGCAGGTGCATCAACCACTCTTGAGTTGAGAAAGTTCTCCCACCATGTACAGGCTGCTCCCTTCAACATGTGGGTGGCAAAGCGAACCCTAGACTGTTGAGGGCAGTCCAGGTCGCAAAAACAGTGCTCCATGCTCATAATCCATTCTTCTCCCTTGGTGATGACATCATCCACTCCTCCGACAAAGGCCATCATTGCTAGCAAGGTTTTAAAAAGTGCAAAGCGGGAAGCGTGCAAATGGGACCTTGTATCCGATTAATCGCCAGGCGGGCGATTAAGCGGGTGCTTTTAAGAAAAGCAGATTTCCAATTCCTATAAACTTTTATGCAAAATTACATACATATGTATATAAATACTTAAAATTTTGAATTTTTTGTACATATCTAAACATTGTACAAGACAATACAAAACACCCAAATAGTTTATAATACAACTATACAACAATGATTGTATCTATATAATATAGTAAACAACACATAAAATAATAAGTGTATATACAAGATGCGACAATAATTTTGTATCACATGTTTACATAGCTAAACAGTAAACAATAAACAATAAACCTATCATAGCTAGCTTACAAACGTATTGTTACATTTACATATCATCAAATATTCATACAGTACAACAGTACATTTAATCAAAGTATGCATTCCAAATTAGATCATAGTTACCTATAATATTCTTGGATACATCACAAAGGTACCATATCATTACAACTTCTATATCATAGTACATTTAATGTATGCTAGTTTAATATATTATAGTTAATACTAATAAGGGCATATAATGTACTTAATGTTATATGCTTACAACAATTTTTTTTAAAAGCGGGCAAAAAGCAAGAAAAAAGCGGGCAAAAAGTGGCCGCTTTTCTCAAATTCACTCAAGCGGTGCTTATGGCACATTTTAATCGGCCATCACCTTGTGGCGATTAAGCGGCCGCTTAAGTGGCCACCTAGGACACTTTTTAAAACACTGATTGCTAGGAAGCCCATAACGACCATAAAGGTCCATCATTGCGAGAAACATATAATAAGTTACCTGATTCTCTTAACTTACCATTAACATCATTGTTCTTATCTTGCCATCAATGTAAAGTGTCCTCATCCAATAATTGCACCAAAGTGCTCATCAGGCCGGTTAAGGCTCATCTTAGTTGCACCAAAGTACTCATCAATGCCATAAAGACAAAATAACATAAGAGGAACAATTCACAACTTAAGTGCATTATCTTAATCATCATGGGATTTCCCCCTCTAAATCTTGAAATTATCATTACATGATTTACATGAGTCTTTCTTAAATTTCTTAATCATTACATGAGCATAGCATTAGACTAATGAGCATCAGTGATAAGCATAGGATTTTATGATTATATCAATCAACAAGGAAATAATAAAATTTGAGTCATCATCATTATCTTAATCTCATTCATTAACTTGGAATTTAAATCATAATCTTAAATCATACTTAACATGCAATTCATCCAAGATATATATGCATATGGCATGACCCACTTACCTGGAGCAAGGCAACACCTAATCTCGTCTCCCTGGTCTTTTACAAATCCTACGTTCCTGAAAATACATGATTATCATCATTAATGCTTCCCAAACCCTAATTTGAGTCTTTTAGGAAAACATGGTCAGACACTCTTGAATTAGGGTTTGAAAACCTGAAAATCGACTTCCTTATCGAAAAAGCTTTCCAACGAGTATTTTTGGGTTTTTTTCTGATCATCCAATCAATTACTGTGAATTATTAAACTTCTGACCAATCACAATTTGAGATAAAGCCACGTTGGCAAAACATCCAAAACTATGGCAGCGATGCTTAGCTGGGCTAATCGAGGGCGGCCACACGTTCCAGGGTTCATAGCTGCGCATTGGTTGACCGAAACAGGCTAAGAGTCCGACTTTACCCACAACATGTCATGACTAAAAACAACGGAGGCGGAGGCAAAACAGGAAACCAGCGATCGTCTTGTTCTCGCCTTGGTCAGCTCAGAACAACGAGAAGAACAGAAGAAATCATTGAATCCAAAATTGGTTCCTACTCTCATCCATCCAAGCCAAGACTTTGGCCTTTCTTGCCAAAGCTTGAAGAACTCAGGGAGCCGGACATGAGGTTCTCTGGTGATCGGAAGCCCTAGAAGCCGATTCATCCATGGCGCCAACAACCTGAAAGATGATAACTCCGAAAGAGGCAAAACTGCAGCAAACCCCGACTCTGGGCTAGTTCGACTAGTTCTGGCGGAGCCAAAGTAGCCATAAAGCAAGGTAAACGACTATCTGCGCATGGGTATTGCCCATGGGATCAGAGTTTACTGTGAAAAGGCGGGAAACTGAAATACCTGAAGCCAAGCAAGATTGAATGACAAAAGATGGTTCTGAAGCTTCACAGGGACCCCATGATGATTCTCAGATCCTCCGAAGGCGTCAGGGCCGTCAGGAGGTTGGGGACGAAATTTAGGCGATGATTGGATCCAACAGCAGTTCAGTTTCCGTGGTGGAAGGACGGAGGAGATCTGAACAGAGAAAGATGGTGAATTCTGCAAGTTGTTGTTGCCTCTGAGATGGTTTTCGGGGGTTTCCTTTTATAGGTGTTGCCCTGGGGAAAGTTGGGTCTCATGCGGAAGGTGAAACAGGGGAAACAGCGGGGATGTCTAGTGGACTAAAGACTCTAGGGCAGATTACCCTATCGTACAAAGGGTCTACCCACTCGGCAGGATGATCTCGTGGTGAGGGAGAAGTCTGATGGAGTCGGGACTCGCTGGAGAGAGAGATTGGGAAGGCGATGGGTGTTGTCAACTGTAGAGTCCAACGGAAACACGAGACGGGTAAGGGAGAGGGTCTCCCTGCTCGCGGATGATTCCGCGTGTAGGAGTCCGACCCAGAAACCAAACAAAACCGCATGACAATCAGAAAATAAACCGGACCATAGCCATTTCGAACTTATTGATTGATTTATTGATTAATATCATTATCGAACCATATAAAAACTTTCCTAATTCTTTTAAATGGTCAAACAAGGTCCTATTGACCTCAAATTTGAACCGTGTGTTATTAAGGGGTCTAGAATTTTTTCATCCAATTAGATTTAGATTTTCACAAACTTTTACTAAACAAATTTGTATATGTCCTTATTTAATTTTTGTACATGAAATACAGTGCAATATCCTTTATCTGTATTGAATACCTTTATACATAATGAAAAGGAAAGTGGGTTTCATTTTCTCTCTTATTTCATATTTCAAATAATGTATTCCATATTTGTTGCATCTTGCATCAATGTCTAAGTTTTAAGATTGATAGTTGAAAATTTGCAACTAGGACCCTAAACTTATAGTATTGAGATTTGGGATGTTATAGTTTTCCTCCATGCTGGCGTAGGTTTCCTATATCTACTGCTGCCCCGATGCGGATTTCTGGGATCTGATGCATCAGATCTCCTTCTGCTATCTTATGCCCGTGTACGGGTATTTTTAGACCCGCCCCTGTGATTGGGTTTCTACTGCTTTCATATGCTATGTGCCTACTGCTGCTGCGAGCCTGCTGCTCTGTCTGCTGACTGCTATGAGCCTGCTGCTACTACGTGCCTACTTCTCTGTCTGCTGACTGCTACGTGATTCCTGCTCCGGTCTGCACTACTGTCTGCTGTGTCGTCATGTATTCTGTGACCTCCCATGGCGTCATCCGATCCGCTTCACAATCTCTTTGTGACGATTACCAAGTTGGACGGCTCCAACTATCACACCTGGACAACCTCATTTGAATTGTATGTCAAAGCTCAGGGGCGCTATTCCCATCTAACTACTACCGGGCCGGTGGAACCGACTACTACTGCTGATGAAAAAACTAAACAGGCGTATGACCTGTGGTCCAAGGACGACTCTGGGGTTAAGACTTGGATGATCAACAATGCTGAACCTAAAATCAGCAAATCCCTTCTGCGCCTGTGCACGGCTAAGGATATGTGGGATCAACTCTCCCACGTCTATTCTTATCAACAGAATCCCAAGAAGGTGTTTGATATTTTCAAACACCTGGCCCAGAAGGAGTATTCTGCCTCAGATGCCATTGAAGATTACTACAATCAATGCTGTGCCCTTTGGGATGAGTTTGAGGTGTATCATCCCCTATCCTCAGATATTAAGGAAGCACAAAGACAACAGAATGAATTACAACTCGTTCAATTCCTTGCTGGCCTACCATCCTCCTTTGCGGGTGTCGTAGATCAGATTCTCTCGAGTGATCCGTTGCCCCACCTTACGTGATGTTCTGAAACGCGTGCAACGTTTGCCTTCTGTATCTCAGGCGACTCTTGAAATTTCTGACAATGCTGCTCTAGCTGTTCGATCTGGAGATTCTTTCCGTGGACGTGGACGTGGCCGCGGTCGTGGCCGTGGTCGAGGCCGCTCTACTCCAGGTGCTGGTCGTGGTTCGTACTCCTCGGGCGCTGACTCCTCTACTGAACCACGTTTCTGCAATTTTTGCAAGCGCACCAATCATACCGAAGACCGCTGCTGGATCAAGCATGACAAACCTGTTTGTGCAAATCAGGTTTCTTCAGACCAGCCTGACACCTCTGCCTCTACGTCTACCCCGCCATCTGTTGATTGGATCAGATCTGAAGTTGAGAAGTTACTCCTAGCTCGCCTGGCCTCTTCAGCTGAGACCTCCACTACTGGTGGTTTGCTCTTGTGATGCAATCTGCTCCTCTTGCACAGTCTGGTAAACATAAATGGGTTATTGACTCAAGTGCCACCTCTCATATTACTAGCAATCGATCTTTATTTTCTACCTTGCATAAAACTGCTGCCATCCGCCTGTCACCCTAGCTGATGGTTCTCAAACATTTGTTTCCGGAATAGGGAATATCGATACTGTTGGTCGTCTCATGTTAAACTCGACACTCTTTGTTCCTAAATTTCCTATCAACGTGTTATTTGTGAGTAGAACTATTAAGAGCTTACAATGCTCAATTACCTTTCACCCGGATGGTGTTATTTTTCAGGGTCTGTGCACGAGGATGAAGATTGGTTCGGGCCATGAGGGACCAGATGGGCTCTACTATATGGATTCACTGAAGACGACGACTTAGCTGACTACATCTGTGACTGACATTCAGTGGCATTACCGCTTGGGCCACCCTGCACTGGCAAAATTGAAGCATTTGTTTCCTTACCTGATATTTCTGAGTCAGTTTTTCATTGTGAAGCATGTCAGTTAGGGAAACAAACCCGGTCTACTTATACTAAGAAAAATTGTATTAGCTCAAAAGCATCATTTGATATTGCGCATGCTGATATTTAGGGACCATGCTCTGTTGCTAGTATTTCTGGATATCGATACTTTATGAGTTTTATTGACGACTTTTCTAGAACCACCTGGTTGTTTTTATTAAAAAACAGATCTCATATTCTTGACACTATTACCACTTTCTTTGTTGAGATACATACCCAGTTTGGTAAACCCATTAAAATCTTTCAAACTGATAATGCCCTTGAATTCATGCAAAGGTCAGTAAATCTGTTTTGCAACAAAATGGGTACTATTCATTAAACCTCTTGTGCTTATACACCCCAACAGAATGGCATTGCTGAATGCAAGAATCGACACCTCCTTGAGGTTGCGCGTACACTTCTCTTTCACTATCATGTTCCTCATGGTTTCTGGCCAGAAGCTGTTTCAACTGCTTGTTATCTTATTAACCGCATGCCATCCTCTGTTCTTGGCAATCAAGTGCCTTTTCAGATTTTATAACCGGATGCTCTCTGTTCACCGTGCCTCGTATTTTTGGAAGTACGTGTTTTGTGAAAAATTTGTGTCTCGGCCTTACTAAACTGGATCCTCGTGCTACCAAGTGTATTTTTCTGGGGTACTCGCGGACACAAAAAGGGTACCGCTGCTTTGACCCGGTTTCAAAGATACTGATGGTATTGGCTGATGTTGTCTTTTTTGAACATATGCCGTTCTATTCCTCTGGTGGATCTGCCCCGACGATAGAAACACCTTTACCTATGCCTGTTGATAATGCCCTATCAGATAGGACTGTTGCGCCGACTCCTTTAAAAGTCTACCAGAGAAGACCGAAGGAACCAAATCACTCTATGGCCCAACCAAGTCTTCCAACCTCGTCAGCAGATCAGCGAACATCTCAGGTATTTTCTGACTTAGACATTCCTATCAGTTTAGGCAAAGACACTCGCTCTTGCACGCAACATCCCATTGGGAATTTCTGCACTACTGCTAATCTGGGAAATACTTTTGCAAATTTCACTTCTGCTTTATGTGCTGTTACTATTCCTAAGAATGCTGCTCAGGCTCTCCAACACCCAGCATGGCGTCAAGCCATGGAAACTGAAATGCAGGCCCTCACTGATAGACATACTTAGGATTTGGTTGATGCACCACCTAGTTGTTTACCAGTTGGTTGCAGGTGGATTTTCATAGTCAAATATCAACCAGATGGTACCATTGAACGACTCAAAGCTCGCCTGGTAGCCAAGGGCTACACTCAGACACATGGAGTTGACTAGTTCGAGACTTTCTCTCCCGTGGCTCGACTGAATTCTGTTCATATCCTTATCTCTGTGAATGTGAATTCTGATTGACCCTTATTTCAACTAGATGTCAAAAATGCATTTTTGTATGGAGATCTGCATGAGGAGGTTTACATGGTGCAGCCTCCCGGTTTTGAGATTCAAGGGGAGTCTTCCAAAGTTTGTCGTCTTCGCAAAGCTATTTATGGCCTTAAGCAAAGTCCCCGAGCCTGGTTTGACAAGCTTAACGCTATTATTTAGATATTTGACTTCTGTCGCTCTCAATTTGATCACTCAGTGTTTGTTAAGAAAACTACCTCTGGTCTTGTAGTTCTCATTGTCTATGTTGATGACATTATCTTATCTGGAAGCGACTATGCAGGCATTCAGGCTACTAAGACATACTTGGAAAAGCACTTTATTACCAAAGATTTAGGCAAACTAAGGTATTTTCTGGGAATTGAAGTCTCTCATTCTTCCTCTGGTCTTTGTTTGTCACAATGCAAATATGTTTTGGATCTCCTATCAGAGACATGAATGCTTGGGACTAAGCCTACTAATACACCTTTGGATCCCAACACTAACTGGGATGACGACACTTCTTATCCTGATCATTATCAATATCGCAGAATGGTTGGAAAACTCATCTACCTTACTGTCACTAGGGCTGATATCACTTTCTCTATTGGTCTCGTAAGTAGATATTTGGATAAGCCCTGTCAATGCCATTGGGATGCTGTCTGCCATATTCTGAAGTATGTGAAAAGTTCTCCTGGCAAAGGTCTGCTGTATAAGAAACATGGCCATTGTAATCTTATTGGATACTCTGATTCTGATTATGCTGGAAGCAAGATAGATCGTAGATCTACCTCTGGATACTGTACTTTTGTAGGTGGTAACTTGGTAACTTGGCGAAGCAAGAAGCAAATTGTAGTTGTTCGCTCAAGTGCTGAAGCAGAATATCGAGCCATGACTCACACCACCTGTGAACTTTTCTGGTTGGTATTTTCTGTTGCTCCATCCATACATATGCACAACAACAAGGTTGCTATCTTCATTGCCAGCAGACCACCTTCCACAAATGCACCAAACACATTGAAGTTGATTGCCATTTTGTTCGGGAGGCTGTCTTATCTGGTCAAATTTCTACACCTTATACACCAAGTGCGGATCAAGTTGCAGATATTTTCACCAAAATTCTTCCGAAGACTAGATTCACTACGCTTATAGCCAAGCTGGGCATGATTGACATCTACGCTCCAGCTTGAGGGGGAGTATTAGTATATATATTTTCCTGGCTTTATTTTTATTTTGTTATTGTGTTATGGGCCTTTGTCTATTAGCCCATTAGTCCTTTTCCTTTTTCTAGAATATTCTCGTTTCTAGATCTTTCTCACTCTCCTATATAAAAGAGTCTCCTGTACTTGTTTCACCAATCTAATGCAAACCATCTTTGTATTTTAGAGACCTCAACTGCTATAGTGCCATACTTAAGTACTGCTACAATACCACCAGTACATCACTCTCCCAAATTGGGTAAAAGTGCAAACCAATAGTTGTAGAAGTAAGAACAATGACGCTATAGTCCAACCACTACATTCGACCCCTACGTTGCACTATTATAGTGTCGTTGCTACAGTTCAACCACTACCATGCTTCTGTACAATAGCATTGGTACAATAGTGACTATTGTACTAACTGCTCTCTAGATTTATTGTGGCCACTTATCCATCGGCCTGAAACAGATGCCATAGTTCAATAAGATTCATTAGTGTTCAACAAAATAAGTGTCATTAGTGTCCGCTCATCATCTGGTTTTCACACCACCGTTCTTGCACATACTTGTGTAGGGGCTATTGTAGTTGTTTATGTATAAATCTACAATGACCAATCAGCTGATCACCGTTGGTTATAAGGAAATACATTTACTGGTCTACAATCAACTCTACACCTAATTATTGCAATAAAGGAAAAATACATCCCATTGATGCAGTTCCTTACTTCACAACAAGGCCTGCAAATTGTTTCTCTTATAAGAGTATGGGATCATCAACTTGATGTCTAACATGCCTCTAAAGCATCAACTTCATCTCTTGTTTCAGTTTCACAGATCAAATTACCAATATACCTCATTTGATGTCCACCACACTAGCGAACCACCTTTACCTGATCTTACTGTTGCTGATGGTTCTTCTTGAGTTTGTTGTAAGGGTTAGGGTACACAATCTGTGTACCCCGTATATTTATAAAGAGAACAATTACATATAGGTCCACATAGAATAGGAAAATAACAAGTGAATATAAAGAACTAAATAAGGCACTATTTAACACTCCCCCACAAGTTGGAGCATAGATATCAATCATGGCCAACTTGTCCGCAAGGGAGCTGATATGTTTCTTGGCCAACAGCTTTGTTAAGATATCAGCAACTTGATCCTCTGAGCGAGTGAAAGGAGAACATATACGACCAATCAAAATAGCTTCTCTGATGAAGTGGCAGTCAAGTTCAATGTGCTTGGTCCGCTCATGAAAAACAAGATTATTTGCAATAAAGATAGCTGCTTTATTATCACAATGCATGGGAATTGGAGCAAAAGACCCCACTCCAAATTCTTTTAGAAGAGACTGTACCCACAGAAGTTCACAAGCTGTGTGAGCCATGGTCCGGTACTCGGCCTCAACACTAGATCTAGCAACAACATTATGCTTTTTGCTCCTCCAGGTTAGAAGATTTCCACCAACAAATGTACAATAACCAGAAGTAGATTTTCTGTTTATCTTACTTCCAGCATAGTCAGAATCAAAGTAGCCTTCAAGAGAACAATGACCATGTTTTCTATAGAAAAGGCCTTTACCAGGGGATTTCTTCAAATACCTCAGAATATGGCACAGTGCTTCCCAGTGACACTGTCTAGGCTTGTCAAGATACCTGCTAACAAGGCTAACAACAGTAGAAATATCAGCTCTAGAAACAGTTAAATAGATTAGTTTGCCAACCAGTCTCCTATATCTTTTCTGTCAGGATACATGGGAGAGTCATCATCATCCCAATTTACATTAGGATCTAGGGGAGTATCAGTAGCCCGAGCTCCAAGCATCCCAGTTTCCTGTAGAAGATCTAGAACGTACTTTGAGATAAAACAAGAGCATTAGCAGTCCTGGAAATTTCAATTCCCAGAAAGTATCTCAGCTTTCCCAAATCTTTAGTGACAAAGTGCTCGCATAAGTAGGCCTTAGTAGCATGAATTTCAGAAAGATCACTGCCAGATAAAATAATATCATCAACATATACAATCAGAATAACAATACCAGAGGAAGTCTTCTTAATAAAGACAGAGTGATCAACATGAAATCTGAGGAAGCCATAAGTAGACAAAATCTTGCTCAGTTTATCAAACCAGGCACGTGGACTCTGCTTGAGTTTGTAAATAGACTTTTTGAGGCGAAAGACTTTGTGTGACCCCCCCTGAGCAACAAAACCATGTGGTTGTTCCATATAGACTTCCTCTTGGAGATCTCCATAAAGAAAGGCATTCTTGACATCTAGCTGTATAAGGGGCCAATCCAGATTGATTGCCATAGAAAGAATAACCCGTGCAGAATTTAGCCTGGCAATAGGAGAAAAAGTTTCAAAGTAATCAATACCATATGTTTGAGTGTACCCTCTGACCACTAGGTGGGCCTTCAGACGTTCAACAGTCCCATCGGGATGATGCTTTACAGTGTACACCCAACGACATCCAACAGGCTTACAATCAGATGGAGGATCAACCAAATCCCAGGTACCTCTGTCAGTAAGAGCAGTCATTTCCTCAGTCATGGCATGTGTCCAGGCCGTACTTTGTAAATCATCATGAACATTTTTGGGAACAGAAACAACAGAAAGGGCAGCAACAAGATTACTAACATGGACACTAAGGTGTACAGTAGAAACATAGTTAGCAATACTATGAGAAGTACATGAGCGAGTGCCCTTCCTGAGAGCAATAGGTAAATCCAGATCAGAGGTTATCTCGGCCGGTGCAGGATCTTCTGAAGGAGAAGATTGATTTTCTGTTGGGGGGGGTCTTGAGCAGGGGTAGGCAGTGGTGGCCGATTCCTGCATTGGTAAACAATAAGAGGAGGATACGGAGTCTCAGCAGGCTGCAAAGCAAAAGGGGAATCACTGATAACCGACAGAGGTGTTGAAATAACATCTGAACTCAAGGTGTTCCCTTTAGTAGAGTAGTAACCACATCACTGCTCGTGAACCACTTCTTAGTAATAGTATTAAAGCAACAATATCCTTAGAGTACGTGAATATCCTAGAAAAATACATTTTCAGCTCTAAGAGACAACTTGTCCTGAGTTGGTCCAAGCAAATGAACCAAACAAGTTGATCTAAAAATCCTTAGAGGAACAGAAAAAAGAGGAAGGTTGGGTTGTAGCACTTGGATAGGAATTTTATTCCCAATAACAGACGAGGGCATGCGATTAATCAGAAAACAGGCAGTGAGAACTGCTTTCGGCCAAAAATGTTTTGGAACATTAAAGTGCAACATGATAGTTCTAGTAACTTCAAGTAAATGCCTATTTTTCCTTTCAACAACTCCGTTCTGTTGGGGTGTGTAAGCACAGGATGTCTGATGAAGGCACCCACAGAACGAGAAAATAATTCAACATTTTTTTGAACAAATTCCAAGGCATTGTCAGTGCGCAACATTTTAATGGGCATAGAAAATTGGGTTTTAATTTCAGCAAAAAAGAACTTAATGTAGGCAGGACTTGTGACATGTCTTTCATAAAAAACAACCAAGTAGCATGGGAGTAATCATCAATGAACATAATAAAGTATTTATTGCCTGACAAACCTGGAATATGACAAGGACCCCATACATCAACATGAACTAAATCAAAAATATTTTTATTACCAATCTAATATTTTTTGGGAAAGACAGTTCTGTACTGTTTGCCTAACTGACATGACTCGCACTGAAAACTGTGCGTTCCTACACCAGAAATAACATGTTTTATTTTATCAGCCGATGGATGCCCAAGTCTATAGTGCCGCTGTAATGCAGAAACAGAAGTAGACAATGCTGAAGCTAGAGCTGTAGTGCCAATTCGTTTCAAGTCATGCAGATAGTAGAGTCCATCAGGTGCTTCATGCCCCCCACCAATCTTCATCCTCGTGCGACGGTTTTGAAAAACACAAGTATTCGGTACAAAGGTCAGACTGCAGTTCAGGTTACGTACAATTTTACTAACATATAACAAATTTAGCGAAAAATTTGGCACATATACAGCAGATCTCAGAAGAACTTGAGCATAAATATCACAAATCCCAGACACAACAGATTTGGATCTGTCAGCAAGCATAATAGCAGATTTTGGACAGGGTTTAGATAATTTAGAAAATAGAGAACGATTTCCAGAGATATGTGAAGAAGCTCCAGAGTAAATCACCCATTTGGTATTACCAGCACTAGAAGGAGCACTCAGAAAGGCAGAATCACAACCGGTGTAAGTGGCAACATGAGCTCCAGAGTCAGCATCAGAAGAAGATGAAGCACCGGTTTTCTCTAGAAGGAGGCGTTCCACTTTTGAGCGTATGAACTCAACAGTGGAGGAACTCGAGGAAGCAACAGTAGGAGTCTGAGAAGCATCCTCAGATACAACATTCGCCCACGCAGGTGTGCCATGTTTCTTCCAGCACCGATCTTCAGTGTGGTTGGTCCGACCACAAAAGTCACAATATCGCTGAGTCGCGGTACCTCCAGGACATCAGCAGATGAACCACAACCAAGGGAGCCACGGCCAAGGGACATACGTCCTCTACCTGAACCAGGAGGACGGTTGTCCTGAGATCGACCTCGACCCCTACCACGGCCTCGGCCAGCCATGGCAGCAAGAGCTGTAGTGTCACCAGTGTCAGAAGTCGGGTCATATGAAGAAGTCGGTAGGCGTTGAAGACGTTGAAATGCACTCTCCAACGTCGGCAGTGGATCACTGGAAAGTATCTGATCAACCACTCTAGCGTATCAGTCAGGAAGTCCACATAAGAACTGAACAACCTGAAGTTCTTGCCGTTGTCGCTGCATAGTGGCTAAGTCAGTAGAAAGGGGATGGAGGTTCTCAAGTTCCGCCCAAAAGCCTTTGAAAGACAAAAAATAGTCAGCAATATCAGGCCTAGAAAAATGTAGACGGGTTAGCTGTTTGTTCAAGTCAAACACCTTCTTCAGATGCTTGCTATGAGAGTAGGTACTGACCAGTTGATCCGACATCTCCTTGGCAGTCGAGAGACGAAGAAGAGTAACTAATGCGAGTTTCACTGCTGTTCTGGATCCACGTCATCACAGCAGAGTCATCTTTGACCCAATCATCATATACCTTCTTATCCTTGGACTCGACCGTACTGGGCGTAGCAGGAGGAGGATCCTGAGTCAGATGAGAGTGCTTGCCTTGGGATTTTGCAAAGATCTCCATGGAGCAGACCTAGTGTTGATAGTTGCGCCCATCCAACTTCACGGTAGTCACTTGATGACGGAAATCATCATGGGAGGAAGCCATGACCGAAATTGAGTCAAAAAAAGTAGAAAAAGCAGCCAAGAAAGAACCGCCTAGATCCTCCTAGGCGGCAACAGACAATAAGGAACTGGAAGGACCAATTTACATGAAGGCTATGCCGAGGCGCAACAGATAACCCGGTGGCTCAAGGGTCGACACGGGCAAAGGAGAAGAAGATTCCGAAGACCCTCGAGACATACGACCGACGGCGGCAGGCAACAGTGTTAGCTATGGAGAGCAGCCCAGCACCTGCATCGGTAGGAGCCGCCGGCGGCAACAGTGACAACCAATCGCAACGACGGCGGCCGCGGGGAGAGGGCGGCGGCGGCGGGCGGCACGGAAGGGGGGTGGGAAGAGAGAGAGAAGGAGAGGGAGGGAGAGGTGGGCGGCGGCTAAGCCTGCTTTGGTACCATCTTGAGTTTGTTGTAAGGGTTAGGGTACACAATGTGTGTACCCGTATATTATAAAGAGAACAATTACATATAAGTCCACATAGAATAGAAAAATAACAAGTAAATATAAAAAACTAAATAAGACACTATTTAACAGTTCTTATTCGAGAGTCTAATTATTAAGTTATTTCGTCTATTGTATGGGCCCAAGTGTGGCTAGTTGTGTCTGAGTTGTATGCTTCCCCATTCTCCTATATATAGGAGGGGGTTTTCTCTTATCAAATACATCGACTAGCTATCCTTTACTTTATCAGATGGTATCAAAGTAGAGATCCTAAACCCTAGTGGTCAAGAGAGGGAAAAGAAGAGAGACTCCAACCCGGTGAGCGACCACCTCTTCATTCATCTTGGTGTCCCCCCACATGCCTCCACGAGAGTAACTCATGTCTAGTGCATAACATATTCCTCCCCCAAAAAAGTTGCTTTTGTTGATCTTTGCATTTTTTTAACTTTTGCTATTGTTGGTTCTAGCCCTACAACGTTGTCATCTCACCCACTGCCGCCTCCTAGCCTTACTGCCTTGGCACCCACTTCTCAGAATCTTGCAACCGCAACGCCCCTAATGCCCATCATATCACCTCCACTTGCCATTGCCGCCAACAACTCCACTGCTGGCTTCCATGTTAATAGTCCCAACTAGATAAGGGGCAACCAAGGGCCACCATCATCCCTTGTGCTTGCCGCATAGTAGAGATTCTATTGCTACTATTGGTTGTTGCTTCCCTACCCCGCACCCTCCTCGACAACAACCACCACCAATAGTCCTATCAACCGTGGGTCCTGCCTTTGCGCCGTTGTGGGGTTCTCCTGTTAACAATTGCCGCTAGAAAGGGGGCCATCATCCCAACTGTTCTTCTAGCCGCTGCCATGACTAATTGCTCCTTTCCTAATGGTTTCTGACCCCCTCTAACGCCTCTAGAGAGTGCCTTCTAATTGTTTTTAGACACATCAAATAAACATTGCTTTATTTACATGGTATCAGACGTTTATGATGCACCCTATCCTCCCCACTCTTTGCCCTTCCACCCTAACCCTACACTTCTCTTCATAGCCGCCTGCCCTTCCTTTCCGTTTCTCTTTCCTCCTGACATCGCCCCCTTCCTGCCTGCTTCCGCCGTCCCATCCCTCCCTCTCTGCCATTGCCTCCCCCACCCCTTCTTCCGTTCCTCCCCTCCTTACCATTGCTGCCCAACAATCAACCCACCCTATCTCCTTCCCGCTGTCACCCCTACCCCTCTTTACCGCCGTTGCAACCCCACTTGCCTCTCCCTACTACTGCTAGCGCTCCCTCTACCCTCCCTTCTACCGTTAGCAAACCCCTCCCCTCCATCCCTTCTTTCCTCCTACCCCCAGACCTTCTCCTTCCCATCTCCCTACCATCTCCACCCCCATCTCCCTATCGTGTAGCTTCCCCTCCTTCCCTTCCTTCTACCATCCTCCATCTCTCTCACCGCCACCATCCATCTATTCTACACCCTTCCACAAATAGCTCGTTGCTGCATCAGGCAGTGCTCTTTGTCTTCTTCCTATGCCACATGGTGAATTAAATCTCACCGTGGCATAGGTTCCTCTTTCCTATCTCTGCTGCCCCTATGTGGGTTCATATGATCCGGTTCGGATCATCTACTGTTGTTGCTGCTTAGTGTGTCGTGTGACACTACTTCTGCTTCTGTTTGCTTCACCACATCTTAACCCATGACGTCTATTGATCCTCTGAAGTCGCCATGTGTTACAAATGTAAAACTAGATGGCTCCAATTACCATCTATGATTGACTTTATTTGAACTTTATGTAAAAGCCCAAGGGTGGTATCCTCATCTCACGTCTGATGCACTGACACATCCTGCTGAAATGGCTGATGAAAAAGCCAAACAAACCCATACTCAACGGACTAAAGACAACTCGCATGTGATGACGTGGATGTTTAACAGCGCCGAATCCAAGACTAGTCAATGTCTCCTTCGCCTCCAGATGACTAAGGCCATGTGGGACCAATTCTCACATGTGTACTCTCACCAACGAAATCCAAAAAAGGTGTTCGAGATCTTCAAGAATCCTAAGAATACTCACTAATGGATCTGTGGAGGATACAACCAATGTTCGGCTCTTTGGGATGAATAAGTGGTTTTTCATCTTCTATCTTCTGATATTAAAGAGGTTTAACGCCAACGCAATGAACTACAATTAGTTTATTTTTTGGCTGAACTACCTAGTATTTTTTTTGGAGTCGTTGATCAGATCTTATCTAGCGTTCCCTTGCCTACTCTATAAGATGTACTCAAGAGAATCCGACGGCTTCTATCCATGTCATCCCTACCCACTGTATCTTCTGAAAATTCTGTTTTGTTCCGTTGACTCTTGCCTCGGTCGTGTCCGGGAACGCGGTCGAGGCTGAGGTCATTCTTTTGGAGGTCCTAGACGTGGTCCTCCTCCACCTAGAGCTGGATTTGGACAACCTCCTCCCGGGAACAGATTATGCAACTTCTGTGATTGTACCAACTACATTGAAGATCACTGCTGGGCTAAATATGGTGAACCCACAGAGGCAAACCAAGTCACCACTGACACTTCTGAAGATCCATCCACTAATGCCTCCAGTTCTACACTGCCTAATGTGAGTGGACCCGCTCTGGGTTTGAGAAACTTCTTCAAGCACAACTCCTTTGCAATCTACTAATCAAGATGGAGATTCTTCTGCGTTGCTTGCTTCTTTTGCCAATTATGGTAAAAATAAATGGGTTATTGACTCTGATGCATCTTCTCATATATCTGATCGCTCTAATTATTTTTGAAACTGACTAAAACAACTAAAGTTGCACCAGTTACAGTGGCTGATGGAACTTAGACTCTTGTGTAAGGCATTGGGAACATTTGTCTATCTCTTAATTTACCTTTGAAATCTGTGTTATGTGTTCCAAGATTTCCTCTAAATCTTTTATCTGTGAGTAAAACTGTTAAGAGCCTTAGGTGCTCTATCACATTTGATCCTGATGGTTGTGCGTTTCGAGATCTTTGCACGAAGACGAGGATTGGTCCGGTCCGTGAAGGACGAGATGGATTGTACTACCTAGATGTGCCACGGTCTGCTGTTGCTTTATCTTCCTCAGTGATTGAAATGCAATGGCACTATCGTCTAGGACATCCTTATATTGCTAAGCTAAAGTGCTTGTTTCCTACGCTATTGGGAGAAACTTTTCATTATGAAGCATGTCATTTTAGGGTCTTTTTCCTAAAAAGGAAGACATTAGTTTTAAAGCTTTGTTTGATGTGGTACATGCTGATATATGATGACCATGTTTGGTAACCAATATCTCTGGATTTAGATGCTTTCTGACTTTCATTAATGATTACTCTCAAACAACTTGGCTGTTTTTATTAAAAGATCTCATCAAGTTTCTGGATATTATTACTCTAGGATAGAAAAGTATTGTTTCTTATTGAGTGAATAAAACCAATACAATGCTCTCTCTTTTATAAGACAAGAGAGTAGTACAGTGTTTAGAGATAAGCAATATGGGATAAAGAAACAAGTGACTAAAAGACAAATAATTAAAATACACTAAGTAAAACCGGTAGTAAAGTGTATATACTAATACTCCCCCTCAAGCTGGAGCATAGATGTCAATCATGCCCAGCTTGTCAGTCATAACAGTGAATCTAGACTTTGGAAGTATTTTGGTTAAGATGTTCGCCACTTGATCTGAGGTATGTATGTAGGGCGTAGATATCTGGCCAGATAAGACAGCTTCTCGAATAAAGTGACAATCAACCTCAATATGCTTTGTTCGTTCATGGAAGGTAGGATTACTAGCAATAAAGGTAGCAGCCTTGTTGTCACAGTACATAGGGATAGGAGTAGAATCAGAAATGCCAAAGTCTTTCAGCAGGCTCCGTATCCAAAACAATTCACATGTAGTATGCGCCATGGCGTGATATTCTGCTTTAGCACTCGAGCGAGCAAGAACTGTCTGTTTCTTACTGCGCCAGGTAACCAGATTTCCACCTACAAAAGTACAGTAGTCGGAGGTGGAGTGTCGATCGACCTTGCTCCCCGCATAGTCAGAATCAGAATACCCAACAAGGTTACAGTGACCATGTTTTTTATACAACAGACCTTTCCCAGGGGAGCTCTTCAGATATTTGAGAATGTGACAGACTGCATCCCAGTGGCATTGTCGGGGTTTGTCAAGATATCTGCTAACAAGTCCAACTGCATATGTGATATCAACACGAGTGACAGTAAGATAGATGAGCTTGCCAACCATGCGTCGATACTGATGGTGATCAGGATAAGTAGGAGAATTCTCATCATCCCAGTTGGTGTTTGGATCCAGAGGAGTACTAGCAGACTTTGCACCAAGAAGACCTGTTTCAGATAGAAGATCCAGAACATATTTACGCTGAGATAGGCACAATCCAGAGGCTGACCGAGAAACTTCAATCCCAAGAAAGTAGCGTAAGGTGCCTAAATCTTTTGTGACAAAATGTTTCTCCAGATAACATTTAGTCGCCCGAATGCCTGCAAGATCACTCCCTGATAGAATGATGTCATCAACATATACAATCAGAATAACAATGCCAGAAGTAGTCTGTTTAACAAAGACAAAATGATCAGATTGGGAATGTCTAAAATGAATTTCTGAAGAATGGTGCTCAGTTTATCAAACCAAGCACAGGGACTTTGTTTTAAGCCATAAATTACTTTCTGCAAATGACAGACTTTGGAGGACTCCCCCTGAAGCACAAATCCGGGAGGTTGTTCCATATAGACTTCCTCATGCAGATCTCCATATAGAAAAGTATTTTTCACATCAAGCTGAAATAAGGGCCAATCAGAATTAATTACAACAGAAATAAGTATGCAAACTGAATTCAGCCGGGCCACATGTGAAAAAGTCTCAAAATAGTCAACGCCGTAAGTTTGTGTGTAGCCCTTGGCAACAAGCCTAGCCTTGAGACGCTCAATCGTGCCATCTGGTTGATATTTAATAGTAAACACCCAGCGACTTCCAACCAGAGAACAATCAGTGGGAGGATCAACCAACTACCAAGTGTTACGATCAGTAAGAGCCTACATCTCAGCTTCAATGGCCTGATGCCAAGTTGGATGTTTAAGAGCCTAAGAAGCATTTTTAGGAATAGAAACAACAGAAAGAGCAGCAGTAAAATTGGCAAAGTTAGTCCCCAGGCGAGCAGTAGTACAGAAATTTCCAATCGGATGTTTGGTACATGTTCTAGTTCCTTTCCTTAAACTGATAGGAATATCTAAGTCAGAGAATACCTGAGGTGATGAATGATCTGGCATTGAGGAAGAAGATTCTGGAGGGGCCATAGAGAGAGTTGTCATCTTCGGTCTTCTTTGATAAACTTTCAGCTGAGGAGTAGCAGCAGCAGGAACAATATCAAGGGAATCAGAATCATCAATCATCGGTAATGGTGTCTCCATTAATAAATCTGACGTAAGGGCAGACCCAACAGAAGAATAGAATGGCATGTGCTCGAAGAAAACAACATCATCCGAGACCATCCATCTTTTTGAAACTGGATCATAACAACGGTACCCTTTTTGAGTCCTAGAGTACCCTAAAAAGACACACTTGATGGCACGGGGATCAAGTTTGGTTAAACCAGGACATAGGTTTGTAACAAAGCAAGTGCTCCCAAAAATACGAGGAACACAAAATAAGGGCGCATCATGGTACAAGATTTGATAAGGGATTTGATTCCCAAGAACAAAAGATGGCATGCGGTTAATGAGATAGCACGCAGTGGAAATAACTTTAGGCCAAAAACACTGGGGAACATTATAGTGAAAAAGTAAAGTACGAGCAATGTGAAGAAGGTGGTGATTCTTGCGTTCGGCGACTCCATTTTGTTGCGGGGTGTAGGCACAGGAGGTTTGGTGAATAATACCCAGTTTGCGACAAAAATTGTTGACCGAGGATTGCATGAATTCAAGAGCATTGTTAGTGCGAATTGTTTTTATAGGTTTGCTAAACTGGGTACGTATTTCAGCAAAATAAGCAGTAATAGTCTCAAGAATATTAGACCTATCCTTTAGCAAGAAAATCCAGGTGGTCCTAGAGAAATCATCAATAAAGCTCAGAAAGTAACGAAATCCAGATATACTCGAGACAGAACAAGGTCCCCAAACATCAGCATGTATAATATCAAACGACTGTTTTGAACCAATACATAATTTCTTTGAAAAAGTTGCTTACCCAATTGACAAGTTTCACAATGAAAAATAGAATCTGAAATATGAGGTAGTAAATGCTTTAATTTGGCTGCCGACGAGTGTCCCAAACGATAGTGCCACTGGATGCTAGTCACAGAAGATGTCAGATACGCCGCAGTCTTTGGAACATCCAAGTAATATAAACCATCTGGTCCCTCATGGCCCGAACCAATCTTCGTCCTCGTGCGCAGATCCTGAAAAACAACACCATCCGGGTCAAATGTAATAGAGCAGCGAAGGCTCTTCACAGTTCTACTGACAGATGACAAATTTATAGGGAACTTAGGAACATATAAAGCAGAGCGCAGAGGCAGACATCCAGGAGTGCATATATCACCAAAACCAGTAACCGATGTTTGAGAGCCGTCGGCCAGAGTAATAGGAGGTATAACAGTAGTGTTATGTAAATGAGAAAATAATGTAGGATTGCCAGAAATATGGGATGTCGCACCCGAATCGATCACCCAAGTGTTTTTACCAGACTGAGTCAGAAGAGTAGTGCTACCATCAGTGGAGGCCTCGGTAGAGGAAGCAAGCTGTGCTTGTAGTAGTTTCTCAAACTCCGATCGGATCCAATCGGCAGACGGAGGTGTAGAAGTAGTGGCAGTGTCAGGCTGATCTGTGGTGACTTGATTTGCCCAGGCTGGCTTCCCATGCTTTATCCAGCAACGATCTTCATTGTGATGGGTACGTTTACAGAAGGTACAAAAGCGTTGTTCAGTAGTCTCAGCAGGAGGAGAAGAGCCACGTCCTGGTCCAGAAGAACGCCCGCGACCACGTCCCCGGCCACAGCCGCGTCCACGGGAGGAGTCGCCAGTCCGAACAGCAAGGGCTGTTCTGTCAGAAGAGTCAGGTAGGTTTTGCAAAACGGAAGGAAGGCGTTGAACACGCTTCAGAACGTCTCTCAGGGTAGGAAGGGGATCACTACAGAGGATCTGATCAACGACTCCTGCAAAAGATGAAGGCAGACCAGCGAGGAACTGGACAAGTTGAAGCTCGTTCCTTTGACGCTGGATTTCTGTGATATCTGCAGACAGAGGATGGTAAACCTCGAATTCATCCCAGAGAGCACAACAGTTGTTGTAGTAATCCTCCACGGAGTCAGTCGCAGAGTACTCTTGTTTGGCCAGTAGCTTGAAGATTTCAAAAACCTTCTTCGGATTTTGCTGGTGAGAGTATACGTGGGAGAGCTGATCCCACATATCCTTGGCAGTCTTGAGGCAAAGGAGAGACTGGTTGATTTTAGGTTCCGTACTATTGACCATCCAGGTCATAACACCATAATCTTCCTTGGAGCAGAGATCGTAGGCCTGTTTGGTCTTGTCATCAGCATCAACAGCAGGGATGGTCGGACCCTTGGTCGACAGATGAAAGAAACACCCTTGAGCCTTGACGTATAGTTCAAAGGAGGCTACCCAGAGATGATAGTTGGGCCCATCCAACTTGACAGTAGTGACACACAGATTGTGAGGAAGGTCAGGAGTTGCCATCCGAGATGATAGAGATAGTCAGAATCAAGGGCGCAGATAGCAGCAGAGGTAGTAGTCACCAGTCAGCAGTAGAAGTCCAACACATGGACTAGAAGTAGCAGATAGAAGATCAAAGCATAGATCTCAGAAACCCTCGTAGGGGCAGGAGGTGAAGATAGAAACCTACACCAACATGTAGGAACAATCACTCCACCATGAGGCACAAGCAAACTGAGCGGAAGACACTTTTTACGACGTCAACGTGCCAGAAACTGAAAAAGTACCGAAGCTGTCCGGAGGTTTCGGGGAAGAAGATGGGTAGATGATTGGGTGTACTTGATGGATTAAGCCATGGTAATGGAGTGGGTGAGGGTGTTGAAAGGTGGTGGAGGGTTGGCGGAGGGGTGGGTGGTGGCTGGAGTGGTGGTGGTGATGGCTGTGGGCGGCGGCAGGGTGACTGTGGGTGGCGGCAGGGGGGTGGGTAGGTGTGGCGGCGGCGCAGGGGGGCTGGGGAGGGGTGGAGGATGGGTGGGGAGGTGGTGGTGTGGTGGGAAGAGGATGGAGGTAGCAGGGGCGCCGATGGAGAAGAGGGGAGGCAGCGATAGCAGGGGCAGGCTGCAGCCCAGCCGGCGGCAGCGCAGGGAAGGGAGAGAGAGGAGGAAGAGGGGCGGCTAGGGTTGGGGGGGGATGAGAGGCGGCTAGGGTTTAGGGAGGATCGGGATGCTCTGATACCATATAGAATAGAAAAGTATTGTTTCTTATTGAGTGAATAAAACCAATACAATGCTCTCTCTTTTATAAGACAAGAGAGTAGTACAACGTTTAGAGATAAGCAATATGGGATAAAGAAACAAGTGACAAAAAGACAAATAACCAAAATACACTAAGTAAAACCAGCAGTAAAGTGTATATACTAATAATTACTACCTTTGTTATGAAATTAAAACCCAATCTGTTAAACATATAAAAGTCTTTCACATTGATAATGTCTTAGAATTTATACAAAAATCAGGTGGCCTATTTTGTACAAGTTGGGGCACCATCCATCAAACTTCCTACTCCTACACACTACAATAAAATGGTGTGGCGGAGAAGAAAAATCACCATCTTCTGGAAGTTGCTCGTACCATCCTTCTTCACTATCATGTCCCAAATATGTTTTGGCCTGAGGTTGTCTCAACTATCTATTACTTGATTAACTGGATGCCTTCTTTGGTTTTGAAAAATCAAGTCTCGTACACCCTTCTCTATCCAGATGCCCCCTTTTTCTATAGCTCCACACACCTTTGGCATTGCATGTTTTGTTACAAATTTTCACCCATGGCTAACAAAACTCGATTCCAGATCTACTAAGTGCATATTTTGGGGTACTCAAACTCAAAAAGGGTATCCCTGTATCCCTCTACTTGACATCGGTTTGTTAGTGTTGATGTATATTTTTTGAACATATGTCATACTATTCTGAGAGCGGGTCCGCTTTATCTAGTGATCTTCTAGATCCTACTCCACTCCCTCAGATTGTGGAGGATGTTCCTCCTGAAGACACTACTGTTCTCAGTCCACCTCTGAAAGTCTACAAACGAAGACCTAAGGTTATAGTTCCCTCTATGGTCCCTCAACAACCATATCCTCCTTCGTTGGCAGATCACAACACCTCCCATGTAACTTCAGATTTGGACCTTCTCACAAGTCTATGGAAAGGTGTTCGTTCATGTACTAAGGACCCCATTAGTAATTTCTGCTTTGCTACTAACTTGGATGCTAGCTTTGCATGCTTTACATCTGCTATCTCTGCTATTTATGTTCTTAAGAATGATACTCAGACTTATGAAGTAGATTATTTTGAAACTTTCTCTCTTGTTGCTAGGCTAAATTATATTTGGGTTCTGATCTCTATTGCTGTCACTCATATGATCGACCGCTATGTCCTTGATGTCAAAACACTTTTTTATATCAAGACGTGCATGATGAGGTATATATGGAGCAACCTCTTGATTTTGTTGCTCAGGGGGAGTGTTCCAAAGTCTGTGGACTTCTGAAAGCTATCTATGGTCTAAAGCAAAGCCCGAGAGCATGGTTTGACATATTAAGCCAAATTCTCCTTAAATTTAACTTCAGACGCTCTACTCTGATCATTCTATGCTCATAAGACCACTTCAGGGCTTGTTAGCCTGATTGTGCTTGTGGATGGCATTATTTTGTTTGGAAGCGACATGGAGGGTATCAAGCAACTAAAAGATACCTTGAACAACATGTTGTTACAAAGGATCTAGCGAAACTCAAATATTTCTTGGGAATTGAGGTTCCACAATCCTCTTCTGGCATCTGTCTCTCACAACGCAAGTATGTCCTTGATCTCTAAAAGAAACAAGCATGCTTGAAACTAAGCCCACAAGTACCGCTCTGGATCCCAATACAAATTGAGATAATAAGTCATCTCCACCTTATTCAGATAACTACCGATATAGAAAATTGGTTGGGAAGCTGAATTATCTCACTGTCACTAGAGCTGGCATTACTTCTGCTGTAGGACTTGTCAGTAGGCATTTAATTAAACCTCGACAATTTCATTGAGATGTTGTTTGTCACATCCTTAAATATATGAAGAATTATCTAAAGAAAGGACATCAACATGGACATTGTAAAATCATTAGTTACTGTAATTCAGACTATGCTGGCAGTAGAAGTGAGAAAAGGTCCACCTCTGGCTAATGTACTTTTGTTGGAGGAAATCTGGTCACATGGCGCAGTAAGAAACATATTGTTGTTGCTCGATCTAGTGCTGAAGTTGAGTATAGAGCCATGGCTCATGCTACATGTGAACTAATGTGGATCCAAAGACTTCTTAAAGAATTTGATATATGTGATCCATAACCTGTTCCTATGTTTTGCAACAACAAAGCCTCCATTTTTGTTGCTTGCGATCCGACCTTTCATGTGTGCACCAAAAACATAGAGGTAGTTTGTCATTTTGTCCAGGATTCTGTTATGTAAGGTTGCATTTCCACTCAATATATACGGATAGAAGATTAGATTGCTTATATCTTTCACAAAGCTACTTCCAAAATCTAGATTTGCTACTTTGGTGGACAAGCTGGGCATGCACGACGTATGCTCTAAATTGAGGAGGAGTATTGATATATATGCTTTATGCTATTTATTTTGTAGACTTATCCTTTATTTTTGCTTTTCCTTCTATCCCATATCTAATGTTTCTATTTTTTACCTACTCTCTTATTCTATAAAAGAGAGTACCTTGTAATTGTTCTAGACACATCAAATAGACGTTGCTTTATTACAATGAGTATTTCTCTTGATATAGCACTATATCTCTCAGATTTCTCTTTGAATCCCGTGTCTATAAGGCAATTCACTTGTTCACTTAATGCTAGTCTCTTTTTTCGCTCTGTTGTTGAGTTTGAAATGATCTACAAACACATATTGTGTTGACGTTGGGTATGAACTTGTTGATATTTACTATCTTGGTGAGCCTCACAAGGCATGAATAGTTATCCCTAGATGCTCACAAGTCACAACTATCTCGGTCATATGTGTTTGGATAAACACAAGATGTTGCTTCCTAAGTTATCCAATTTGAAAAAGTTAAACCACGAGTCTTGTCAGCTTGGCAGATACCAACAATCCTTATTGAGGTCTAGGATCTAAAGAAGAGAGAGGAGACACCTTTTTATCCCATCATTTAGATGTAAGAGGTCCTAATTGGGTTGCTTCAAAACTTGGGTGTAGACGCTCTATCACTTTTACAGATAGCACTTGGGAATTACTTGGCAAAATCAAATGAAGGATAGGTCTTGCATTTCATCACTTCATGGTCTTTATACCTAAGAGTTGCAAACCTCTTTGCATGCATCATTGTATCTTTTGAACTGAAAATGCGCCTATTCAAAGCAAGGTTATTGAGTCAAGAACAATTAAAAGAAGCAGAGGCAAGACCTAGATCAACTTGGGAAGAGCTTATAGCGAGAGATTTTGAATCTTTACATCTTGATCAGAGTATGCCCCATAACAGAGCTGATTAGAAAAGAAGATTCCATGTAGCCGACCCCAACATGGTTGGGATTGAGGCTTAGATGATGATGATGATGATGATGATCTTTTATCTTGTGGGGCATCATCCCACAGTTATTTTTCTTGCAAGCTCCACAATAGAATGCATTCACAAAATGAAAGAACTGACATATCATAAAAACTACTCGTACACTGCTTTTCGTGAATGTACTACTTATCACCGCCTGTTTGATTAACCACGTCATCATCCATCCTTGCAAATCAAATTCCTTTCATTGTCCTTCTTCCTAGACAACACCTATACCTTGTATCACCCAAAGTTTTTGAGTTTTTCATTCATATCCTAGGTGTACAAGAGACGAGAAATCCCTAGTCTAGCAAATGCATATATCTGGGTCATTCTAGAGGTCACAAAGGGTCTAGATGGTACTGTAAGAATGCAAACTCTTTGTCTTAGAGAGATTCCATTTTTTGAGGATACACCATACTTTGATGATTCTCAATCTATTGGAAAGGTCGAGTGCCTCTCCTAATTCTCATTGAATCTATTCAACCACCAGCCATCCACCCATTCAATCGCTACTTATCACAGACTCAAAATCCAGTCTACCTATTTGTCCACCCATTACGTAGGTCTACACTCGTAAAGGTGACTCATACTACATGCACTGTGGAGGATAATGTAGGTCAACCCTCCTTTAATCGTCACTGAATCTGATGAGCGATGGAAACAAGCAATCGTGATGACTTGCCTATCTCTTTAAGGAAAGGCAAAGTGTCTTGTACCTTTCTCCCCATTTCATATTTTATTTGATATGTTTGCCTATCTCCTTCCTGTTTTTCTTGTGTCCCTGTTGTCCTCAATCTGACTCCCACTTATGCTTCAGACTCCTTGAGTTATCTACGGTGGTAAATTTAATGGAGGAGATGATGGCTACCTGGAGAGATAACAAAAAAAGGCCTCTTGTTACATGACCACCAGAAAAGTTGTTGGTTTTAGTGGGGCCTTTTCTGTGAAGGTTGGCCCTGGCTTAATTTATAGGCTCAAGGCACGGTTGTGTCATTAAGGGCTACACAAATGTATGTTGGTGGAGACAATATGAAGGCATTATCCCTAGTGGTAAAGATGGCCTTACTGTGCAAATTCTTGTCTCTACTAACTACATTTTCATGACCTGTGTCCACCAGCTTGAGTATCAAGAATGTGTTTCTACATGGAGATTTCACTAAAGAGATATGTCTGAAGAAACCACCTAGGTTTCTTTATCAAGGTTCGTCTAGTATGGTTTGCAACCTACATAAATCCTAATATTTATCCTGCTGAGTTTGGTTTAGAAAGGTGTACTACAGATCATTCTATTTTTTACAAGTATAGTTCCTGTAGATGTGTTTTTGCGGGAGAAAAAACAACAAAGGTATTCTTATACAAGAGTGCCACCAAGTGGTAAACCTGCCTAGAGGGAGAACTAATCTGGTTTGGGAGGAATAATATGTGTTGAAGTTCTCTATGAGCTTCCTACTAAGTCGTGCGTAAGTGAACTTCGGTTCATCCATTGAGGTTATCAGTTGTTATCATCTAAACACAACTTAAGTTTTCTTGGAACTGGATGGCGTTGTCATCACTTGCGATGATCAACATGGCAATTTACATTTGAAAGATTTTAGAAAATCTCAAACATCATAGGTGTTTGGAGTTGCCAGGTCTAAGGAAGGATTTGTTATCCCTTAAAGGAAGTATGCTCTGGATTTACCTGAAGAAAAAGAAATTCTCGGAAGAATACTAGTTGACGCTCCTATGAATCCTAAAGATAAATTTCCTGGGGACTAGGGTGTTTCACTTGATGATCCATGGAGATACAAAAGACTAGTGGAAAAGTTGAACTTTCTGACAATAATTAGGCCGAACATTGCTTTTGCCAGTTTATGGAGAAGCCTTGTTCAGAGCATCTCCGGGCAATTATTCACACTTTGAGGTATCTGACTCTTGGGCATATATCAAAAGGCAATGACCAATGAGTGACAACGAATCTAAATTTTTAGAAGGCATATATTATAATTTAGATATTAGAGAAGGGAAGATGATATATATAAATTGGCTTGTATAAGAGGAAAAAAAGAAGGGACCCATGCGTCAAGGTTGAAGATGGTAGGGTGTTGGCAAGGTTGTCAGGACTAGACTGGTGAGCGAGCCAGTCAAGTCATTAGCTCTTAGTTAAATGGTCCAACCAATGGTGTAGCCGGTTCAACTGATGACATCATCAATGCCATTTATTTTTACTTGCTAATATATGGTTAAAATAGAGAAATAAAATAAAAATAGGGACATTCCTCTATAACGTCAAATAAATGAAACAATAAGTTTGATGCTACACTTGTAAAGGTACGAATTAAACTATATTTCTGAATAAAAATATATAGAGGCTGTCTGACATATTAATTTTTTAATTTATCAACTATTGCAATTTCATAACTACGGCTAACTGGAAATTCAAATCACACATACATACATATTATGAACAACATCTTCTTAGATTTCGGATGAAAAATCAATTCATTAGCTAAGAGCAAGGTTGTCAGAACGGAACCGGTTAGCAAACCGGTGAGGCTCTAGTTCTCGGCTGTCTGACAAGTTCAACCGGTGACGTCAACATGGTGTCATTAATTGTTTTAAATATGTAAATGTATTTGATACTCATGTAAAATATCCATGCAAAAGTATGAAACATGAATAATAGCACAACTGCTCACAATTACTTGATAAACAAACCAAATAACATATAATTTTCTATTCATGTACATACATATACCACATTTGTATAGTATTCAATATTAATTAACTAATTCATTAAGTATACAACCCAATGCAATATCCATTAACTACTAAAATCATTTGCTCTTGGGATTGATTCTGTGGTTATTCCAAGAACTCATCTTGATGCTATGAAGGAACTGGCTGGAAACAGGCGATGCATATGGAAATGTCTGCTCTTCTTCAAAACAACACCTAGGATCTTATTGACTTACCTCCAGGGAAAAATGTTGTGGGTTGTAGATGGGTATTCACAGTAAAACATAATCCAGATGGTTCAGTTGAGAGGTTGAAGGCTAGACTGGTGGCAAAGGGTTATACTCAGACATATGGAGTTGATTTCTTTGAGACCTTTTCACCAGTGGCTCGTCTGAATTCAATGCAGATTCTTATTTCTCTGGCTACTACCTTTGACTGGCCTCTATTTCAGCTTGATGTCAAGAATGCCTTTCTCCACGGTGATCTACAAGAAGAGGTATACATGGAGCAACCTCCCAATTTTGTTGCTCAGGGGGAGTGTTAGAAGGTGTGTAGATTGAAGAAAGCCATATATGGGTTGAAACATCTCCTGGAGCTTGGTTTGACAAGTTCAGTGATGTTGTACTAAAGATGGGCTTCTCCCGTTCTGTGACTGATCACTCCTTATTTTATTCTAGCTCTTCTGTTGGATCCATCATTATTGTTGTATATGTTGATGATATAGTTATCACTAGCAGTGATTCTACATGCATATCACGTGTGAAGGAAGGATTGCAGGGACTCTTTCATACAAAGGATTTGGGCAAACTGAGATATTTTCTGGGCATTGAAGTACTTAGATCTCATGCAAGTACTAATTTGTCTCCAGAGGAAATATGTGCTGGATTTATTGCAGGAAGCTGGCATGAGTGAATCCAAGCCGGTGTCTACTCCTATGGACTATCATGTTAAGGAAATGACTGATGATGATGATTATCTAGATCCATGTAACTACTGGAAAATTGTTGGGAAGCTGATATACCTGACAGTTACTTGCCCTGATATTTCTTTTGTTGTAGGTGTGGTGAGTCAGCATATGAGCTCACCACAACAGTCACACTGGATGGCGGTTTGCCGTATTATGAGATATCTGAAGAGTGCACCCGGTAAGGGGATCACCCACTATAGACCCAAGACTCCTGTGTCTACTCTTGTTCTTATTGGTTATACAAATGCAGACTGAGCTGGTAATCTAAATGACAGGAGGTCTACTTCTAGGTATTGCATGTTTCTGGGAAATCACTTAATCACCTGGAAAAGTAAAAAGCAGAATGTTGTGGCTAGATCAAGCACGGAAGTTGAGTATCGAGCAATGGCTTATGCCTGTTGCGAGTTACAGTGGGTTCAATCTGTACTTTCTGAATTAAAGATTTCTGTTTCGCCTCCCATAGAGCTCAGATGTGACAATCAGGCTGTTATCTACATTGCCAAGAATCCAATCTTCTATGAGCGCACTAAACGTATAGAGGTTGACTGCCACTTCATCAGAGATCAGATCAAGAATGGCGAGGTGGTGACTCCGCATGTCAAATCTGAAGATCAACTTGCAGATGTCCTCACAAAGCCATTAAGTCCAGCAACATTTCAGAGCTTTTGCAACAAGCTGGGCATACACGATGTGTATACTCCAGCTTGAGGGTGAGTGTTAATATATCTCTTTATATTATGATTTTTGTAATTTCTATTTATTGTTGGACCTCTATGTAATTTCTCCAGTTCTATTAATAAAAGGGTGAGTGGTCTTAAACCCTCACACAAGCTGCATTACAGGAAGCCTTGCAACTTACGTTCACAACACTTTTTGATATTGTTCATCTGGACATTTGGGGTCCATGCTCTGTTCCGAGTCACTCTGGTGTTAAATATTTTCTGACTTTTATTGATGATTATTCCCGTGCTACTTGGCTGTTTTTGCTCAAAGATCGTGGCACTGCTTTGGACAATATCCGTATCTTCTTTTCTGAAATACAAACCCAATTCAATAAACTCATTAAAATTTTCCGTACTGATAATGCCCTAGAATTTATGCAAAAGTCTGTCACATCGTTTTGTTCTGTTCGTGGCACTATCCATCAAACCACTTGCCCTTATACTCCACAACATAATGGTGTTGCTGAACGAAAATATTGCCACTTAGTGGAGGTTGCTCGTACTCTTCTTCTTCATTATAAAGTCCCTCACCGTTTTTGGCCTGAGGCAGTTTCTACGACATGCTATCTTATAAACCGTATGCCATCCTCTGTTTTACAGAATCATATCCCTTACACCATTCTGTTTCCTGATGCACCTCTGTTCTCTGTCCCTCGTATTTTTGGATGTACCTACTTTGTTAAAAATTTACGCCCAGGGATGACGAAACTTGATCATCGCTCCAATAAATGCATCTTTTTGGGATATTCTAGAACCCAGAAAGGTTACCGCTGCTTTGATCCGGTACGCAAACAATGGTTTGTCAGTGCGGATGTGATCTTTTTTTAGCATATGCCCTATTTTTCTGATTATGGGGCAACACTATCCAGTGATATGTTGGCACCCACACCTCTACCAGATGTTGTTGAGGACTTGCCTTCTTCTAACCAGCCTGAAAGTCGCCCTTTGCAAGTGTAGAAACGCCAGCCAAAGACAAGCGCTCCTTCCATGGCCTCTCCACAACCAATTCCTCCGTCCGCGGATGATCAAACAAACACTGAGGTAACTTCTGATTTGCACCTTCCTATCAGTCTGTGCAAAGGCATTCGCTCCCGCACTAAACATCCTATCAGTCATTACTGCTCTTATGCTATTCTGCATGACAGTTTTGCATGCTATACTGCTACGATTTCTACTGTCACTATTCTAAAGACTGTTGTAGAGGCTCTAGTTATTCATGCTTGGAAACAGGCAATAGATCAGGAAATGCAGGCGCTCTGTGATCGCAAGACATGGGAACTTGTGGATCGCCCTCCTTCATGCCCTACTGTTGGCTGCCGCTAGGTCTTCACCATTAAGTATCTACCTGATGGTACAATTGAACTCTTGAAAGCTCAACTTGTTGCAAAAGGCTACACGCAGACATATGGTGTCGATTATTTTGAGACCTTCTCTCTTGTTGCACGATTAAATTCTGTTCGAATTCTGATTTCTGTTGCTGTTAATAAAGACTGGTCTCTCTTTCAGTTAGATGTTAAAAATGCATTTCTCTATGGAGATCTACAGGAGGAAGTATACATGGAACAACCAACCGGTTTTGTTGCTCAGGGGGAGTCTGCCTTAAAAGTCTGTAAACTGAAAAAGGCCATCTACGGTCTCAAACAGAGCCCACATGCTTGGTTCGACAAACTCAGTCAGATCTTAGTCACTTTTGGCTTCCGTCGGTCTCATTCACATCATTCCGTGTTTATCCGCAAAATAGTGGCTGGACTAGTCATTCTTATTGTTTATGTTGACGATATTATCTTATCTGGCAGTGATACCGTGGGTATACAGGCAGCTAAAACCTACCTAGAAAAACACTTTGTCACTAAAGATCTTGGAAAACTGAGATATTTCTTAGGCATTGAGGTTTCCAGATCTTCTGTAGGACCGTGTCTCTCTTAGCGGAAATATGTGCTTGATCTCTTACAGGAAACCGGTATGCTTGGCTGCAAACCAGCCAACACTCCCCTTGACCCGAATATGGATTGGGACGATGAAAATTCTCCTCCATATGCCGATCATCACTAGTTCATAAGGCTGGTAGGCAAGCTTATTTATCTGACGATCACAAGAGCTGACCTCCTTGCTGCTGTAGGATTCATCAACAGGTATCTTGATAAACCTCGACAGTGTCATTGGGATGCTATATGTCACATTCTGCGGTATCTTAAAAGCTCTCCAGGAAAAAGCTTGTTGTATAAGAAGCATGACCATTGTAATCTATCTGGATTTTCAGATTCTGACTATGCAGGAAGCTGTTCAGATCGTAAGTCAACGTTAGGATATTGTACATTTGTGGGCAGAAATCTTGTTACCTGGCGAAGCAAAAAACAGACTATTGTAGCCAGATCCAGTGCAGAGGCAGAATATCGAGCTATGACTCATACTATGTGTGAACTTCTGTGGGTCCAAAGTCTCCTCTAGGAGTTTGATATATCCTATTCCAGCCCTATACCGATGTTTTGTGACAACAAGGCCTCCATTTTTATTGCGAGCAACCCCACTTTTCATGAGCGGACAAAACATATTGAGGTCGACTGTCACTTTGTTCGAGAAACAGTTCTTTCTGGCTGGATTTGCACTCCATATCTCAACACTGGAAAACAAGTAGCGGACATCTTCACCAAGATTCTTCCAAAAGCTTGTTTTCAGACTCTAGTGAACAAGCTGGGCATGTTCGACATCTACGCTCCAGCTTGAGGGGGAGTATAGAGATATGTTGTGTTTTGTTGAGTGTCATGTGCCTAGCATGTGCCTCACTTATGTTTTTACTTCAGTAGTTTAGTCCCATATTGCTTATATCTGCTTTAGTCTCTACTCTCGTCTGTTATATAAGAGACTGTACTGTACACTTGTTAAATCATCAAATAAGCAATTTCCAATTTCTCTATAATAATTAAACTTGCTAACATCCTGAATATATTGGAAACTGGCTCTTGGCAACAGGTGACTGCTTGGTGTCATATTTCATAATAAAACTTACTAACATCCTGAATACATTGAAAACTGGCTCTTGGTGCTGCTGCAGATTATCAAGTAGGAATTAGTTATATCCCCAACGAATTCCTTTGGATCCTAGCTAGGTAAATTTTGCTTCAACATTAGTCACAAGATTGTTTTCTGTATAAACAGTTGAAGCATGTTTCTTTGGTTTTAATAGGCTATTATTAATATACTGAATGATATGATTTGGCTAGATCTGTTTCCCCTTAGACATAATAAAATTGATGTAAAGTGGCATGATTGTAACTATTTTAACAATTTGTTTCATTTTCTTTTCAACATATTATTGCTGAAATATGCTGGTTTTTCATTGTGTTGGTCATTACATATCTCTATGTTGGAATAATAGGTCGAGGCTATGATTCTTGGTGAGGTGCAAGATTTACCAAAGGGGTTAGAAAGAGAAAATAAAATCATTCAAACCATTATGAGGCAACTATTATTTGCCCTGGATGGTCTTCATTCAACTGGTATAGTACACAGGGACATTAAGCCTCAAAATGTCATATTCTCTGAAGGTACAAAAATCTCTGCTACCTCCGTTTAAGTTTGCTGAACCTGTAATGAGGTGATGACTGTTCAGACTCTCTCTGAATTTTACAGGATCTCGAGCTTTTAAGATCATTGATCTGGGTGCTGCTGCAGATTTACGAGTAGGAATTAATTATATCCCCAAAGAATTCCTATTGGATCCTAGGTAAATTTTACTTCAACCTTAGTTACCAGATTGTTTTCTGTATTATTGGTTGAAGCATTTTGTTTGTTTGGATAGGGTACTATAAATATACTGAATGATTAGATTGTCTAGTCATCTGATTTTATACGAATATTACAAGGAAAAATGACTGCTAGCATACGTTTTTTGCTAACGGAACGAGTTCATGGATGAACACGTCTTAACTGGTCTTACATACGAATAGACAATGCTACAAAATCCAGTTATAAATGATGATTGTTAAGAGGAATGAACAAACATCAAACTCAATTGTTCTGTGATTAAAATCGGCAATACCACTGAGATTCGTTTGAAGCATTTTCTTATTCAACCCCAGAAAACATTGAAGTCCACACTATAAGATATTGCCATTTTTCAAATCTTAGTTTTGCCTCACAAATAAATGTGCAGCTATTAAAAGCACGTTTACATCTCTCCACTGATGCTGTTAGATATATGAATTAGTAAATACATACTTGCCATGCACATGAAAAATCATTAGTTTATCGATCATACAAGAGATAAAATCTGTTACAAACCGAAAGGATATGATGGAGAAACTTATTTGTGGAAGAGGGAGGGAAAGGGAGAGAGCTGTCAAAATTGAGGAAATGATTTGAGGAGGGAGTGTATAGTTAATATCAAGTTATTGGGGACAGTGGGGAAGGTGGTTTAGCGGGAACATGTTTTAGGGAGAAAAGGTGTACGACGAGAGAAGATTTAAGGAGTGTGAAGAAGTGTATACGATAATGTTGTGTTGTTCTATTGATATGTACACTCCTGTCCTCTATATAGGAGAGGAGGCTATTAGAAGGAAGCACAAAGGAAGCGACTCAACCCTAATGGGCCATGGGTAACAGGACCATGTAAAAAATAGACCTATAACCTATTAACTGAATAGGCTATGCTCTAACACTCCCCCTCAAGCTGGAGCATGGGTTAACACATGTCCAAGCTTGGAGTTACATGACTTGATTGAACGATAAGAAATAAACGATAAATGAAAATAGATATGTCACTCCCCATACAAAAGTTGTTACTCCCCCTTAAACAATACTTCCTAACTGAAAAGATATTATGACGCCTCTTTGAGATGTGTTCTGCAGGTTGGAGTATCTCGAGCTTTGAAGGTCTTTCTCTTGAAGTGCATCTGGCATGAAGAACATCTGAAGCAGACAATCATAAATACAACGGCTATGCCATCTTCACTGGAGAGGGATGTGGAGTGGAATAAGCGCACTCAACACATCACAAGTACATAACGCGGCTCGAATGCGGAGGCACAATGTCCATGTAGCAGTGGAGATGTCTCTGAATTGTCTGAGAAGTGTGGCCAACTGGAATTAGCGCAGAAGACCACCAACGTGCATAACGTGGCAGAACACGTTGGTCGAGGTGCTGAGGTGTTGTCTCAACATGTAGAAGTAGCAGATGCAAATCGGAGAAGACGTAATGAAATAGCTCGGTGAAAATCACTCTGCATGAATCCTTGCAGAAACAATTTTGGCATAGGCTTGAAGAAGTCAAGCTTCGAAGATGAAGAAGCAACCATCTGGAACACCATCAATGCAATATGGATGATCAACTAGAACGTCATCAACACCAAAGGGACTAGAGGCCAGAATATGCGTAGCAAGCTCTTGTCCTGACATACATAATGCGGTACGAACACGAGAGTCTTGGTGTCAATGCTGTAACTCTAAGATCCTTTAATGTTGTCTGAAAAGTAATGTGATGCTAAGTGGGAATGACGCGCCACCAAGACATTAGGAAACACCGATGTGCTGTAGTACATGAAGCTCCATGAAGATAGCATAGAATATCATCTCATCTCAATTCATCTCATGTCTCCTCATATTCTCTCTCTCATGTTCTCCTCATATCCTCCTCTCTATCTTTCTCTCTCTCTCTCTCCTCTATTCCCCCCGCACACCAAATACGACGAGAGTAGATGGTGTGGAAAAAGGGAAATATGACCCCTCGCACGTGGAAAGATGCACACATGATGGGTGGGAAGGTGGGAAAGGAAAATGTCAAATGAGAGGTGTAGTATGGAGAGAAGAACAACAAAAACACTACCAGAATGGAAGCATCAGTAGAAAGAGGAGATACACTACCGGAATTTTGCTCGGTAGGGGGAGGAAGTGGCACTATCAGAATGGTTTCTTGGCATGAAAACCAATAATCAGAATCAATATGCAAAAACAACCTAATTAAGATCCGGATAGAGAAAATAAATGGATCTTTTCTTGCCCCGAAAAGTTTTGTTAGGTCGAAAATAATAATAGAATCCGGTTATCACAAGTATTGGAGGAGAGATAGACCTTTGGAGGACATCAAATTGGAACTGGAAGTGTGCTGACTGCTATTGACACGCTGTGCCTATGATTGGACACGCTGTGTAACTTGTCAGGGTTGAGATGCAGACTCCTGATGACACGCCGTGTGGACTGCTGACACGCGTATAACTCCTTCGCTGAAAACTGACAGACTCTTTGCAACACGCCGTGTGAAAATGCGGCACGCCATGTCGGATGTCGGAGGTGTGGACTGGATCAGTGGCGACACACCGTGTTCCAAGTAGACACGGCGTGTCTGAAGTCGGAGGTGTAACTCTGATGTCCACCGACATGCTGTGTTCTAAGGATAACACACTGTGTTTGTTGCGATTTGTGCCATCAGGATTTCTAGAAGCGAAGACGTCATGCGTTTTGAGAAACACGCCATGTCTTTTGCGTTCTGGACGAAACTCCGTGCCATCATGGTGATTTCTGGAGCGCGACACACTGTGTTGTTTGGACAACACGCTGTGCCGGCGGCGGATGATGCACGATCTCGACGGGAATTTGCACCGTCAAGGAGACAAGTACCCCGAGAATTAGCACTGTCTTTTGTACTCCTTTGATCATGAACAAAGGTGATTCCTTGCTTGACCACGGTCGGATCTGGACAGGAATAAGCACCGTCCAGGGTTCCGAGAAGCGGTGTAGCGGTGGAGTGATGGAGCGGTTGGATGCGGAGATGATGGATGGCGCGTCGGCTCGACGCGGAGACGGTAGAGCAACAAGGCAGTGAAGACGATGGTGGCGGTTGCTGAAGCGGAAGGTAGATGTGCTTGGCGTGGCTGCTTCAATGGCGGTGGTTGGATACAAAGTTTCTTGTGATGTCGGGGAAAGTGACGACAACAATGACTATGATGACGGCCACGAGGGAGACTCGATGGCTTCCTAGATAATGACTGGGAAGGATGATGCCGACGGATAGCTTTGGATCGGAAAACATAGATTGTATGTTGGGAAGGTTGGCTTCAGCGTACAGATATATGTGAAAGTGGGAGAAAGAGCCATGGGGGCCGGAAGTGCCTAGCGGGCAACCGACCTATGCCATGGAAGAGGCAGTGGCGGCCACCCGGAGGCTGGGGCACTCCCTCTGTGGCTCTCTCTAGGAGAGAGAGGGCGGTGGCTACTAGGGTTGGAAGGAAGGCTGAGAGAGAAGAGGGAAGGAGGGACAGCGACTAGGGTTTTCTCTCCCTCTCTACGCTCTGATACCATGTGAAGAAGTGTATACGATAATGTTGTGTTGTTCTATTATACGTACACTCCTGTCCTATATATAGGAGGCTATTACAAGGAAGCACAAAGGAAGCGACTCAACCCTAATGGGCCATGGGTAACAGACCCATGTAGACAATAGACTAATAACCTATTAACTAAATAGGCTATATTCTAACAAGGAGAATGTATGACTGTGATTCGAAAACACAATCGACTCGTATGCTGAATTTTTTCATATCAAACTGTGATTAAAGAGTTGGGCGGGTTGAAGTTGCGAATGTATCAATATGCTCTAAAATGAGTCCTAATTAGTGTTGGTTTATTTAACAAACGAGTTTTAATATTTAAAAGTCTCTACGCGTTTCTCCTCCGCAAGTATACGAGATCGATTGTAGTCGAGGTCGAGCCACATGGAGCTAGGCTAATTAGGCGCAAGAATGTTGAAGTTCAACAATCTGGATCGTTTATAAAAGTTGGATTGATTAGATTAAACTAGCTTTAAAGAGAAGAACAAAGTAAGTATACACGCACCTTTTGAGGTATTACTTAAACCAGATTTAATGAATCTGGGGATGGGATTTCACTTCCATATCATAACTTAATGGAACAATGAAAATCAAACATACTAGTTAACAACACAAAGGAGGCTTGCGTCTCATATACCTCCTGATTATTTGAGACAGTTCTAACTCCACATAGCACTCCCATGCATATGTTTTGTTTTGAATTGTGAACCTTAACACCTCAACCCATTCCCTGCCACTCCCGCGGTCAAGTGTTGTCAAGATCACATATCCATACTTCTAAATACACATTCCCAGATCATATAAGAAGCATAAAACAAGAAAACTAGATGGCCAGTCAAGCAAGCAAGTAAATTAAGCACCCATACAATCTTAGTAAAGTAGGCAACTAGTATTAAGCATGAAATTCGAGTTTGCATAAGTTATGACATGGGAGTTACTCTCACATGCCCAAGAAAGGAGTTCTACTCGCACATGATGATTAAACACAAGCACAAGTGATGGATTGTGAAGCTAAACATGATTAGAGAAGAGAAGGAACTAAGAAATTTGTGGAAGGAAAGAAACAAGAGAAGAACTCCAACTTGAAGAGGAAGTTCCGTCCTTGCTGATACTTCTACTCCAACAACCTCGGGGTTGGAAGGGAAACTATCGTTCTTGCTGCAATCTGTGAAGAGAAATGAAGAGGAGAAGAGGTTCTTTCTCAAGTAACCACTTCGTCTTCTCCAAAATCGCCCCCTTTCTTCTTTGCTTTGTTCTCTGGTCAAAAAGCTCTTCAAATGACAGAGTGATAACCATCTCATAAGTGTCCTTTCGTATTTAAAAACAAGGGACCATTGCTCTCAAAATGTACAAAAATCGCCGCCGCCACGACGTGTCGCCCTAAATAATTAAAGGTGAAACTACCTTGCGGGAAGGACGCACGGCGTGTCAGTTGGCTGACACGTCGTGTTGGTGTTAGTCGGTAAAGATCTGGAAAATTTGGACCCAGTGAACACGTCGTATGCTAATACCGACACACCGTGTTGGTTGCCAGGCACAGACTTTAGGCGAATTCTTTGAATGAAAGGATACAACGTCTCGTTTGGTAGACACGCCGTGTATTGTCAAAAACTTCGAAAATTCCTTGAAGAATGTGCAATCACCTGGGGTAACAACTAAGGTTGGATTTTGATCGAATTAACCCTATTTCCTCGTCATTATCATGTTTTCACAGCAGGGGAACAAGATCCGGAGCAACGACCTTCCACAAAAAGAGAAATTGGAAGAGGTATCGATCAAAAGTTTTAGATCTAACCGGAAGAAATAACCAAAGAAAACTACTGCTAACCGTGATTCTCGCCCGACCCTGGGCGGTGAGTGGGGTAGGCGAAACGTTCTGCGGTAGCAGCCTGCCTTGCTACCTATTTGTATTCCAAGGCTGACTTGGAAATCCTTTTTGGCAATGTTTAGGCCAATCATTTCGGAAGTTCGATTCCACGCTAATCTGCTGAATTCTAGACATATCCGCATATTGTGACTCAAACCATTGGCCTGAAGTTTGAAAAGCATCAACATAATAATCATCTAATTTAGGATTCTAATCATTATATATGCGGCGTATCATCTATGGTCACAAACATGAAACGAGTACGGACAACTATAAAGTGGGAAATCTAGTATCATTAGAGGCAAAATGAGGTATAAAATGGATCTGAAGTGCGTGCAAATGTGGGCAAAAAGTCTATATAAATTATGCACATCAATCAGTGAACACCAAGGCTAGTGCACTACTATGTACATAGAGGCATGTGAAAAGGGTGATGGAGATTGAATCTTCTTTAATTTTTGACCTTAAATGTTAAGAGATATCACTATTATGACAAAGATTTCTATAATTTTGAAGAGTAAACCGATAGGCACTCCCAACTGGGGTCAACCTGGTTAATATGGGGGTTCCTTTCCAACTTTATTAAAATGGTGGTTATTTATTTGACTCCTTAATATCTCTATATAGTAGTGGGGTGGATAGTATAAATATCTAGTGAGAGTCCCTAGGCTTCATTTAGGTGGTATTTGGGTACCTTCTCGGGGTTTGAGTTGTCTTAGTCCCTACTCCTAGGCTTGTTGCTACTAGTTTATGGCTAGATTTGGATGTTTGCGGTTCAATCCGGTTCGACAAGTTTAACACCCGGGCCCACTGTCCAGAGGTTTCATTGAGTTTCAGGAATGACGACTGGCCCCACAGAGCACCACTAGCCTTAACTGTGTACTTTGTCCTCACTCACACGCAAGCCGAGATAAACTTCCCGACTGGTCACCCATCCTAGTACTACTCTGGGCTAAGCACGCTTAACCTCAAAGTTCTTTAGTGATGGGCTCCCTGTAAAGGAGGTGCACCTTGGTGATTTGAGTAGTCCAATCATTCCTTTTAAGATCATTTTATCCGAGGCCTCAAATCCTGGGACGTTACAATCTCCCCCACTTAGACTCTTGACGTCCTTGAGAAGGTTCAACTATATGGCCTCATAATCTATCCCCATTTCAGTGCAGACCCAAATGACCCATGTACACCCAACTCCCGACCACAGTTACCAATGCAAGGGTGGCTCCATCAACTAGGATAGCTCTTTCCAACATATCTGGACCGCACGACTCAAAGACTGGCATGCCATAGACCCAAGTGCGCCCCACCTACTGGAGGGGAATTGGCTCTGATACCATTTTTAACACCCGGGCTCACTGCCTAAGGGTTTCATAGAGTTTCAGGAATGACGACTGGCCTCATAGACCACCACTAGCCTTAACTGTGTGCTTTTTCCTCACTCACGCGCAAGCCGAGATAAACTTCCCGACTGGTTACCCATCCTAGTACTATTCTGTGCTAAGCATGCTTAACCACAAAGTTCTTTAGTGATGGGTTCCTTGTAAAGAAGGTGCACCTTGGCGATATGGGTAGTCCAATCATTCCTTTTAAGATCATTTTATCCGAGGCCTCAAATCCCGGGACGTTACAACAAGTTGTAGCACATACTAGTAATCAAGGAGGCCATGCCATGTATCATCGGGAAAAGCATTACCTTGTCTATAGTGTACTTTTTTTCGAGAGATTTTCTCTTAATCTACAGTGATGATAACATGATTGGTCTTCAGTAAAAGTGGAGTTTCAAAAAGTGTTTTTAAGAACGATTCATATAATTCTCACACAGAGAAGAGAAATCAGTTAACCTAACTTTCTCTCTCTCTCTCTCTCTCTATATATATATATATATATATATATATATGTCCTAGGCAACTATCATCATACTTCGATTGATACTTATTAGCATTGAGGTTGACCACCCATATTTTATTTGTTGACGCTTTAGTTATACATTTTAATTTGATAATAGAGGAACATGCTTAATCATTTTTTCTGGACCAAAAAAAATGGTTGTAAATTTTGTTCATATATTCAAATAGGATGTGTGATTAGAATAGGATTGTAGTAATTAGATGACAAATACAAGCATAGGCACCCTCCTGTTATAGAATAGGAGTCCCTCATTACAGAGTTCACTAATATGGAACGAAAGACAAGACACTAAAGAGAGCACAAAATAAATAAAAATAAATATATTAACACTCCCCCTCAAGCTGGAGCATGGATATCATGCATCCCAACGTGTCCATCATAGATTGAAATCTTGTCTTTGACCAGGATGTAGAGTGCAAGACTTGGTCCCTCTAAGTAGACCAATACAGACATCTAAATTGGAAAATATCTGATGTTGAGGATGATCCTTGACGAGAATGGAGGAATTGGTGGAGGGGCCTTGGAGGGAGTTGTAGCTTTCAATCTTCGTTGATACACTTTCAGAGGCAGAAATGGTGCTACATCAGTAGGTGGCAAGTCAATTTCAACTGACACAGGAAGCGGTGTATCAATCAACAGATCATATGACATATTAGATCATGCTGCAGAGTAGAATGTCATATGCTCAAAGAAGACCACATCGTCACCGAAAAACCATTTCTTTGTAGAGGGGTCATAGCGCTTGTACCCTTTCTAAGTCCGAGAGTAGCCCAAGAAAACACATTTTGTAGACCGTGGGTCAAGCTTAGTTAAACCAGGACGTAAGTTCTTGACAAAGCACATGCTTCCAAAAATTTGAGGAGGCAGAATAAAGGGGGAGGCTTCGGGGTACAAGATTTGATAAAGCACCTGATTGCCAAGAGCAGAGGAAAGCATGAGGTTAATGAAATAACCAGCAATAGAGATAGCTTCAAGCCAGAAGGCAAGGATTTTTGCGCTCAACAACCCCATTTTGTGGGGGTGTATGAACAAGAAGTTTGATGAATAGTACCCAACTTGCGACAAAATTGGTTGACGGAGGATTAGACAAACTCTAAGGCATTATCAGTGCAAAAAATCTTAATTGGTGTGTCAAACTGAGTACGGACTTCAACAAAGAAGGTGGTTATAGTATCTAGCATGTTAGACCGATCTTTCAATAAAAACAACCATGTAGTTCTAGATAAATTGTCAATAAAGCTCATAAAGTACCGAAATCCAGATGTGCTTGGAACAGAACATGGACCCCAAATATCAGCAATGCACAAGATCAAAAGGTTTTTCAAACCAATACATGGTTTATTTAAAAAATTGACACGAGTTTATTTGCCCAACTGTCAAGTTTCACAATGAAAAACAAAATGTGAAATAGCAGGAATTAAATGCTTCAATTTTGCAATAGAGGGATGGCTTAGTCCATAGTGTCGTTGTGAGCCTGTCACAGATGCAGTCAACAAAGCAGTAGTCTTCGATGTATCCAAGTCGTACAATCCGTCTGGTCCCTCATGATCCGAACCAACCCTCATCCTCGTGCGGAGATCCTAAAAGACACAACCGTCTTGGTCAAAGTAATAGAGCACCGAAGGCTCTTCACAGTTGTACTCAATGTTCAAAAATTCGACGAAATTGTCGAAATTTTTGGCTAAATTTCTGTTTCTGTGGCAATCGGACATTTAAATTGACTGACGAAACAGGCAGATCATCGATTTTTTTATTACTTTTTTATATACTATGTACTAGCTAGAGCATTTTTTTTGCACAATTTTGTGTCTTTAAGTCTATATATTGTGTTTGCAAACTATAATGACTTAGTTCATTGATTTTGCCATTGAAATTTGACATCAAATATCCCCATCGAAATGCCCATCGAAACAGTTCAAGGTCATTCACTAAAAAATGACGAGACCCCACTCCCACATATCCAATATAATATTAATATATATTTGAGTAGATCTACACTAGTAGATCATTCTGGTAAAATTTCATAAATTAATTCGTTTATTTTGCCATCGAAACGCCAGGAACGCATTTATCGAAATTTCTGTCGAAATTTCTGTTTCTGTGGCCACCGATACGGCATCGAAATCGGACATTTTCTTCCTTAGTTCTACTAACAAATAAAAAATTCAAGGGAAGTTTGGAAACATAGAGAGCTGAGCACAATAAGAGATTGCCAAGAGTACAAATATTCCCTATACAAGAAACAAGAGTCTGAGAACCATCAACAAGAGTAAGAGGTGGAATAGTAGAAGTTTTATGGAGTTTGGAAAGAAGTGCAGAATTGCCAAAAAATGGAAGGTGGCGCCAAAGTCAATCACCCATTTATTTTTACCATAAGATGCAGATGAGGCAAGGAGAGCATAAACTCCATCAGCAGAGGCTTCAACAGTAGAGGAAGTGAGACATGATTGAAGTAGCTTTTCGAACTCATAGAACGAATCCAATAAGTAGATGGATGGGACAATGAGGATGGTGCAAAATCAGGTTGAACTGGAGTGACCTGATTGGCCCATGCAAGCTTACCATGCTTAATGCAACAACGATCTTCAGTATGGTTTGTGTGTTTACAGAAATGACAGTAGCGCTGTTCAAAAAAGGATAGGTCTTGACCAGATGATGAAGAACCACGACCAGGGTCAGCAGTTGAGCGGCCACGACCACGACCTCGGCCTCAGTTACGACCACAAGAGGAGTCTCCTAAGCGGACAGCTAGAGCAGCAACGTCGGAGTGGTCGAGTGACAAAGGTGAGACAGGCGGGAGCCGTTGGACCCGTTTCAGGGCATCACATAGTGTAGGCAACATGTCGCTAGACATGATCTGATCTACCATGCTAGAGAATGAGTGTGACAAGCCCGTAAGAAATTGCTTTAGTTGAAGTTCATTGTGCTGACGTCGTATTTCAGTGATATCAACAGAGGGGGTGATATACTTCAAACTCGTCCCAGAGAGCGCAACGTTGATTGTAGTAGTCCTCCACATTCAGTAGCAGAATACTCCTTTTTGGTCAGGTGTTTGAAAATTGTAAACACTTTCTTCGGGCTTTGCTAATGAGAGTAAACATGTGAGAGCTGGTCCCACATGGCTTTGGTCGTCCGGAGACAGAGAACCAATTGGCTAATCTTGGCTCAGAACTATTGACCATCTAGGTCATGACGTCGGAGTCCTCCTTAGTCCATAGATTGTAGGCTTGTTTAGTTTTATCATCGACATTATTAGCAGGTACGGCTAGAGCAGCAGAAGTGAGATGTGAGTAACGGCCATGAGCTTTGACATAGAGCTCGAAGGCCGTAGACCAAGTGTGATAGTCAGAGGCATCCAACTTCATAGTAGTGACATGTAGCATCCGAAGCGGTTCAACAGATGCCATCAGAAAGATATGTAGGATGACAGATACGTCGGTAAGAAGCAGTAGCAGGGAAAAAGGACCCAACTCAGGGACAATAACAATAGTCAACAAGCAGTAGCAGAAGTAGTAACCCAACTCATGGGTAGCAGTAGATCTAGATCAATAGACTGAAGAAACCCGCAACGGGGCAATTGGCAACAATTACAGATTAGGATCATCAGATTTGAGAAACCCGCATAGGGGCAGAAGAGAAGAGAAAGACCTACACCACTATAGGGAGAGAGTTACTCCACCATGAGACGCAGGCAGGCAACACAGATAGGCCTGTTATATCTTCAACTTGCTATTTTATCAAGTGGTGGAAGACACATAAGAGGAAGGAAGAAGATAAATGGGGTTGGTGGTGTTAAGCGGAGGCAGGATAGGAGGGAATGGCGGCAGGGTGAGGGTGGTGTGAGGAGGGGTTGGAGGCGGCGACTGGAGGGAGATGGGCAGCGGGTGGGTGGGGGGTTGAGGGTGGCGGTGGAGGGGGGGTGGTGGCGGCGAGAGAGGGAAAAGGGGGAAGGGTGGCAGGTTGGAGAGGGATGGGTGGTGGTCTGAGAAGAGGAGCGCGGGTCGGGGGGGGTAGGTAGGGTCGGGGAAGGGGTGGCGGGTGGGAGGGGATGGAGAGGTGTAGCGGCTAGTAGGAGGGCTGTGGAAGCATTAGGGTTGGAGGGGGGTTATGGAGGATCGTAGCCATCTGATACCATATAGAATAGAAAAGTCTTTATTTGATGTGTTTTAAACAAATACAATGCTCTCTCTTTTATAGGATAAGCGAGTAAGTAAGAAACAGAACTAGGTAATATGGGATAAGAGAAAAGCTAAAGACAAGACAAGTGTAAAGCACATAACAAAACACACAAGATAGCATAACACATAACACAACTTCTAACTAAAACTATAGAAATAAGGAATATATATCAACAGTATGGAGTGGCTATGCACTTGGATAAAATAGACTCTCTGACGAAGTGACAATCTACCTCAATATTTGTGGTACGCTCATGGAAAGTTGGATTACTTGCATTGAAGGTAGTTCCTTTATTATCACTGTACATAGGAATGAGGGCAAAATCATAGACTCGAAATTCCTTTAATAGTCCTTGAATCCACATCAACTCACAAGTGGTATGTTCCGCGGCACGATACTCAACTTCATCACTGGTTGTAGCCACAACAACTGCTTTTTGCTCCTCTAAGTTACAAGGTTACCACCTATAAAGGTGCAGTAACCTGAAGTGAATTTACAATCAGCCATGCTGCCAACCTAGTCTAAGTCAGAGAAACCAGAAATCTTGTAGTGCCCATTGTTCTTATATAGAAGACCCTTTCCAGGTGAACTTTTTAAGTATATAAGAATGTGGCACATCCGAATGACATTGTCGAGGTTTATCAAGAAACCTACTGACAAGTCCAACAACGAAAGTGATATCTGCTCGTGCATCTGTCAGATACATGGTTTGCCCACGAGTCTTCTATATTGTTTTTTGTCAGGGTAAGAAGGAGAAGAATCTTCCTCCCAGGTGGTATTGGGATCTAGAGGACTATTGACTGGCTTGGCACCCAATATGCCAATCTCTTATAGAAGATCAAGTACATACTTGCGCTAAGATAGACAAACTCTATAAGAAGAATGAGATACTTTGATCCCCAGAAATAGCATAGTTTTCCTAGATCTTTAGTAATGAAGTGTTTTTGTAAATATTCCTTAGGATCCTGAATACCCTGATGGTCACTCCCAGAAAGGATGATATCATCAACATACACTATCAGAACAATAAGCCCCTCAATAGTTTGTGATCAGAATGGGAGCGTCTAAAGTCAAATTTGGCAAGAATCTGACTTAATTTATCAAACCATGCTCTAGGACTCTATTTCAGTCCATAAATTGCTTTCTTAAGATGACAAACTTTAGCACACTCCCTTTGAGCAACAAATCCGGGAGGTTGCTCCATATACACTTCCACATGCAAGTCGCCATATAAGAAAGCATTTTTAACATTCAACTGGAACAAAGGCCAATTTATATTGACAACAACGAAAAGAATTTGAACAAAGTTAAGTCGCACAACAGGCAAGAAAGTCTCGAAGTAATCCACCCGATAAGTTTGAGTGTAGCTCTTAGCAACTGGACAAGCTTTAAGGCGTTCAATTGTGCCGTCTAGTTGATACTTCATAGTGAAGATCCAGTCGGAACCTACGGGTGAAACATGTGTCGGAGAATCTGAGTATGTAGAGCTTACATCTCCACTTCCATGGCACAACGCTAGGCAAGATGTGTTAGGGCCTCAACCACATTTTTAGGAACACAGATAGTTGAAAGGACAGCAGTAAAGTTTGTAAAACTTGAACTAAGATTGGCATCGAAATAAAAATTGTTGATGGGATGGAAAATAAAAGAGCACACCCCTTTACTTATGCTAATTGGAGTATCCAAGTCAGAGTATACTTAATTACTGTCATGATCTGCCGACGAAGACGAAGGATTGGTTGAGGTAGGGGCCATAGAGGAGTTGTAGTCTTGTGGCATCTTTGATATACTTTGAGAGGTACCTTAAGAACAACCGATTGGAAGATTCTGGTTCAACAGGGATAGGAAGTGGATTGGCAACAAGATCTGTCGATATAGTCGAACCCATAGTAGAGAAATATGGAGTATTATCAAAAAAGACAACATCCGCATTCCGCACTAGCAAACCATTTCTTGATGTTCGGATCATAACATAGGTACCCCTTCTGAGTACGTGAGTATCCTAAGAAGATGCACTTTGTAGATCGTGGGTCAAGTTTACTCAAACTAGCCTGAAGATTTCTTACAAAACATCTGCTATTGAAAATTCTAGGCGGCACTAGAAAGCAGGGGAGCTCCAAAATACAAAACATTGAAAAAGATTTGGTTGTTTAAGACAAATGTGGGCATTCTATTGATCAAAAAATAGGCAGTGGAAACAACATCAACCCAAAAAGGTTTAGGAACATTATAGTAAAACATAAGGGTTCTAGCAACATCAAGAAGATGATGATTCTTACGCTCAACAACACCATTCTGTTGAGGAGTGTAAGACCTAGATTTTTGATGAATGCTGCCAAGGCTTTTACAGAAATGGTTAGAAAAGTCATCAATAAGTAATGCAGTAATAGTATTAAGAACATGTGTCCTATCTTTAAGTAAAAACAACACATGACTCTAGAAAAGTCATCAATAAAGGCTGCTTTAGAAAAAAGTTCTGGAGTTGTGTAAGAGTTAGGGTGCACAATGTGTACCCCATATATTTATAAAGAGAAGAATTACATATAGATCCAAATAGAATATGAAAACAACAAGTGAATATAAAGAACTAAATAAAACACTATTTAACGCACCCCCTCAAGTTGGAGCATAGATATCAATCATGCCCAACTTGTCCATAAGAGAGTTGAAATGTTTCTTGGCCAATAGCTTTGTGAAGATATCAACAACTTGATCCTCTGAACGAGTGAAAGGAGTGCATATACAACCAGTCATAATAGCTTCTCTAATGAAGTGGCAGTCAACTTCAATGTGCTTGGTCCGCTCATGAAAACCAAGATTATTTGCAATAAAGATAGCCGCATTATTATCACAATGCATGGGAATAGGAGCAGAAGATCCCACATCAAGTTCTTTCAGAAGAGACTGTACCCACAGAAGTTCACACGTTGTATGAGCCATAGCCCAATACTCTACTTCAGCACTAGATCTAGCTACAACATTCTGCTTCTTGCTCCTTCAGGTAACAAGATTTCCACCAACAAAGGTACAATAACCAGAAGTAGATTTCTCGTCTATCTTACTTCCAGCACAATCAGAATCAGAGTAGCCTTCAAGAGAGCAATGACCATGTTTTCTATAGAAAAGGCCTTTACCAGGAGATTTCTTCAGATATCTCAGGATATGACACAGTGCTTCCCAGTGACACTGTCTAGGCTTGTCAAGATACCTGCTAACAAGACCAACAACAGTAGATATATCGGCTCTAGTGATAGTTAAATAGATTAGTTTGCCATCTAGTCTCTTGTATCTTTTACTGTCAGGATACAGGGGAGACTCATCATCATCCCAATTTACATTAGGATCTAGGGGTGTATCAGTGGTCCGAGCTCCAAGCATTCCAGTCTCCTGTAGAAGATCAAGAACATATTTTTCTTTGAGATAGAACAAGAGCATTAGCAGTTCTAGAAACTTCAATCCCCAGAAAGTATCTCAGCTTGCCCAGATCTGTAGTGACAAAGTGCTTGCATAAGTAGGCTTCAGTAGCATGAATTTCAGAGAGATCACTGCCAGATAAAATAATATCATCAACATACACAATTAGAACCACAATACCAGAGGACGTCTTTTTAATAAAGACAGAGTGATCAACATGAGATCTGAGAAAGTTATAAGTAGACAAAATCTTGCTCAATTTATCAAACCAGGCGCGTGGACTCTGCTTGAGTCCATAAATAGACTTTTTGAGGCGACAGACTTTGCGTGACTCCCTCTGAGCTACAAAACCAGGTGGTTGCTCCATATAGACTTCCTCCTGGACATCACCATAAAGAAAAGGATTCTTGACGTCCAGCCGAATAAGGGGCCAATCCAAATTAATTGCCACAGAGAGCAGAACCCACACAAAATTTAGCCTGGCAACAGGAGAAAAAGTTTCAAAATAATCAATACCATACGTCTGAGTGTACCCTTTTGCCACTAGGCGGGCTTTTAGGCGTTCAACAGTCTCATCAGGATGATATTTGATAGTGTACACCCAACGACATCCAACAGGTTTACAATCAGAGGGAGGATCAACCACATCCCATGTACCTCTGTCAGTAAGAGCAATCATTTCCTCCTTCATGACATGTATCCAGGCCGTACTTTGTAATGTATCATGAACATTTTTGGGGACAAACAACAGAAAGAGCAGCAACAAAATTACTAACATGGACACTTAGGTGTGCAGTAGAAACATAGTTAGCAATATTATGAGAAGTATATGATCGAGTACCTTTCCTGAGAGCAATAGGTAAATCTAGATCAGAAGTTACCTCGGCAGGTGCAGGACCTTCTGAAGGAGAAGATTGGTTGTCTATGGTGGGGTCTTGAGTAGGAGTAGACTGTGGCAGCCAATTCCTGCGTTGGTAAACAATAAGCGGAGGAGACGTAGTCTCAGTGGACTGCACAGTAGATGGGGAATCACTAATAATAGGCAAAGGTGTAGAAATGAGATCTGATCTCAACGTGTTCCCCCTAGTAGAGTAGTATGGGGTGTCCTCAAAGAAAACCACATCACTGCTAGTGAGCCACTTCTTAGTAACAGGACTATAACAACGATACCCTTTATGAGTCTGTGAATATCCCATAAAAATACATTTTTCAGCCCGAGGAGACAACTTGTCCTGAGTTGGTCCAAGCAAACGAACAAAACAAGTTGACCTAAAAATCCTCAGAGGAACAGAGAAAAGAGGAAGATGTTGTTGTTGCACTTGGACATGAATTTTATTCCCAATAACAGACGGAGGCATACAATTTATCAGAAAACAAGCAGTGAGAACCGCTTTTGGCCAAAAATGTCTTGGAACATTAGAATGCAACATGAGTGTTCTAGTAACTTCAAATAGATGCCTATTTTTTCTTTCAGCAACACCGTTCTGTTGGGGTGTGTAAGCACTAGATGTTTGATGAATTGTACCCACAGAACGACAAAATGATTCAAACATTTTTTTGAATAAATTCCAAAGCAGTATCAGTACGCATGATTGTAATAGTCGTAGAAAACTGAGTTTTAATTTCAGCAAAGAAGAATTTAATAGTAGGCAAGACTTTTGATCTATCTTTCATCAAAAACAACCAGGTAGCATGGGAGTAATCATCAATGAACAAAATAAAGTATTTATTGCCTAACAAACTTGGAACATGGCAAAGACCCCATACATCAACATGAACTAAATCAAAAATATTTTTACTACCAATCTGAGATTTTTTGGGAAACACAGTTCTGGACTATTTGCCTAATTGACATGACTCGCACTGAAAACTGTGCGTTCCTACACCAGAAATAACATGTTTTAATTTATCAACTGATGGATGCCCAAGTCTATAATGCCCCTGTAATGCAGATATAGAAGAAGACAATGTTGAAGATAAAGCTGTAGTGCCAATCCGTTTCATCATCCAAGTAGTAGAGTCCATCAGGTCCTTCATGCCCCCCACCAATCTTCATCCTTGTGCGAAGGTCCTGAAAAACACAAGTACCCGGTATAAAAGTCAGACTGCAGTTCAGATTACGTACAATTTTACTGACAGACAACAAGTTTAACGGGAAATTGGGTACATATAAGGCAGATCTCAGAAGAATTTGAGCACATATATCACCAATCCAGACACAACAAATTTTGATCCGTCAGCAAGCATAACAACAGATTTAGAACAAGGTTTAGACAGTCTAGAAAAAAGAGAATGATTGCCAGAGATATGTGAAGAAGCACCGGAATCAATCACCCATTTGGTATTACCAGCACTAGAAGAGGGAGCACTCAGAAAGGCAGAATAACAACAGTGTAAGTTGCAGCGTGAGCTCCAAATTCAGCAGTAGAAAAGGATGAAGCACCGATCTTTTCTAGCAGAAGGCGCTCCACCTCAGAGTGGATGCAATCAGCAGTGGAGGACTTGAGGTAGCAGCAGAAGGTGTCTGAGAAGCACCCTCAGACGCAGCATTGGCCCACACATGTGTGCCATGTTTCTTCCAACATATGTCTTCAGTGTGGTTTGTGCGACCACAGAAGTCACAATACCGCTGAGCAACGACACCTTCAGAGACATCAACAGATGAGCCACGACCAAGGGATCCACGACCAAGGGACCCACGTCCTTGTCTAAAAGTAGATGAATAGTTGTCTGACGGTCAACCATGACCCCGACCACAACTACAGCTAGACATAGCAGCAAGGGCAGTGGTGTCACCAGTCTCAGAAGGCAGATCCGACGAGGAAGCCGACAGGCGTTGTAGACACTGGAAAGCACTCTCCAATGTCGGTAGAGGATCACTGGCAAGGATCTGGTTAACAACTCCAACATATGAGTCAGGAAGTCCACATAAGAACTGGACAACCTAGTGTTCCTGCCGTTGTCGCTGCATAGTAGCTAAGTCGGTAGATAGCGGATGAAGATTCTTAAGTTCTGCCCAGATGCCTTTAAAGGTCGAAAAGTAGTCAGCAATATCGGGGCCAGTGAAATGCAGGCGGGTCAGCTGTTTGTTCAGATCAAACACTTTCTTCAGATTCTTGCTGTGAGAGTAGGTACTGGCCAGTTGATCCGACATCTCCTTGGCAGTCGGGAGATGAAGTAGAGTAACGCTGATGCGAGTTTCACTGCTGTTCAGGATCCACGTCATCATAGTCGAGTCGTCCTTGACCCAATCATCGTATATCTTTTTATCCTTGGACTCGACAGTACTGGGTGGAGCAGTAGGCGGATCCTGAGTGAGATAAGAGTGCTTGCCTTGGGATTTTGCAAATATCTCCATGGAGCAGACTCAGTGTTGATAGTTGCGCCCATCCAACTTCACAGTAGTCACCTGATGAAGAAAATCATAATGGGAGGAAGCCATGATAGAGACCGAGCCCAAAAAAACAGAAAACAACAGCCATGGTAGAACGCCTAGATCCTCCGGCTAGGTGGCAACAAGCAGATAAGAACTGGAAGGACCAGTTTACATGAAGAATGCGTCGAGACGCAGCAGAGAACCCGACGGCTCAAGCGCCGACACGGGCAGAGAGGAGGGCTGCGGAGACCCTCAAGGCGGACGACCGGTGGTGGCGAGGAGCAGTGTGGGCGACGCTAGCAAGCCAGGCCCACACAGGGAGAACCGCCGACGGCTACGGCAAGAGCGGCCAACCGCACAGCGGCGGGCAGGCGCCGCGACAACAACAACAGACCGACCTGCGGGGGTGCGACGGCTGCAGGAGGCGGGCAGGTTGCAGTACAGGGGCGGTTGGGGGGGGGCGTCGACGAGAGAGAGAGAGGGCGGCGGCTACAGAGGGGTGGGTGGCGGTTAGAGAACCCGCTCTGATACCATCTTGAGTTGTGTAAGAGTTAGGGTGCACAATGTGTGTACCCCGTATATTTATAAAGAAAACAATTACATATAGGTCCATATAGTATATGAAAACAACAAGTGAATATAAAGGACTAAATAAAACACTGTTTAACAAAAGTCATCAATAAAGGTCATAAAGTAACGAAATCAGTTATACTTGTAACAGAAAATGGCCCCCATATATTAGCATGAACAATGTCAAAAATAGATTTTGAAGACAATCATTTTCCTAGGGAAAACAACTTGAGTTTGCTTTCCAAACTGGAAAGCTTCACATTTAAACAAAGTTCTAGAAACAGTTGGAATCAAATGTTTGAGCTTAGATGTTGAGGGATGTCCCAATCTGTAGTTCCACTGAAGTTTTGAAACCGCCGAGGAGAGAAGAGCCGCATTCAATTTAGAAGAAGCAGTCAATTTAGAGAATAATTTTTGAATTTCCAGATTTATGGGTACGAGCACCAGACTAGATGACCCATTTGTTTTACCATAAGGAGCCAAGGATGCTAAAAAGGCAGAATCACCATCTGAATGTGGAGCCGACACAGAGCCTGGAGGCATTCTTGAAAAAGCTTCTCATATTCAATGCAGACCCAATCCGCAGAAACAATGGAGGGTTGGGATGGTGCATGCTCAATGTAGTAAGTAGAAGCTTGATTGGTCCATATGTTGGGGTAACCATGTCTCACCCAACAACACATCTTCATTGTGATTGTCACGACCACAGAAGTTGCAATGACGAGGTCCAGTGGAGGGCGTTGCTTGGTCTAGTGGAGGGCCTGCGACTTCCCGGTCCAGTAGGGGCTTGGTCATGTCCAGGTCCTGACGAGCCAAAATGATCACGTCCTTTACCACAACCATGACCTCTTGCACGACTAGAGTTGCCAGATTGAACTCCAAGAGTAGATGCTCCAGTGGAACTAGTAGAAGTAGAGACAGATGGTAGGCGTTGAACCCTTTTTAAGACATCATGTAGCTTTAGAAGTGGATCACTAGAGAGGAAGTGAACCACGACTCTTGCAAAAGAGGCAGGTAATCTAGCAAGGAACTGTACCAACTGAAGTTCATTCCGTTGCCTTTGAACTTCAGTGATATTAGAAGTCAGGGGATGGTAAACTTCAAATTCCTCCCACAAAGCACAACATTGATTATAATAATCTTCAACAAAGGCTTTAGTAGATAATTCCTTTTTTTTTAAGATTTCAAACACCTTTTTAGGGTTTTGTTGGTGTAAGTAAACGCGTGATAACTGATCCCACATGGCTTTTTCCGTTCTAAGTCGTAAAAGAGATTGACTTATTTTTGGTTCTGCATTGTTGACCATCCAGGTGACACTCCAGAGTCATCTTTAGCCCACAAGTCATAGGCCTGCTTAGTCTTCTCGTCAGCAGTCTCAGATGGAGTGATCAGTCCTTTAGTGATAAGATGCGAGGACCGGCCTTGGGCCTTGACGTACAACTCAAAGGAATCTAACCACGTATGGTAGTTAGAACCATCCAATTTAACAGTAGTCACACAGAGAGTTCTCAAGTTATCATTAGAGGCCATGATGGAATTAGTTCTAGATCAGTCTACACAAGTTCTCAGTTCAAAAAGGCGTGAAGCATCACACAAGTTATCATTTAAAGAGTTCAACGACCCAAAGAATGGGCATTAAGATTGTTTTAATAAATAAACCAACGCCATATCGTCAATTTAGACCGACACATGACGAAGATTAATGAGAGGGAGCAAGTCCCTCCCAAAAAGAATAAGCCAAAACTAGAAGTTGTTTTATACCAGGAGCGGTCCAGAGTTGGGGAATCAACGGGGAATCAAGGAGGGACGTGGGTGGGAAGAGGAAAATACTTGTTATAAGAAGTGATGGGTGGTTGTGGAGTTTGAGTGGGTAACAATGGGGAGGAAGCGGATGGCGCTTGAAAAAAGGTAGCGGTGGTGGGGTGACAGGGGGAAGAGAGGTAGCGGTTTGATGGGAAGGTGAGTTGGCGGGTTTGTGGAAGATGGCGTGTTAGCTGTGGGGTGACAGGATTGCATGGGCGGGCTGAGAGGATGGGCTTGGATGGAGATGGGGAGGCGGCATGGTAGGGGCGACTGAGCGGCGGGTGGTATATCGGCAGGTGGAGATGGGAAGACGGTGGTTAGCAGGGGGACTAGGCAGTGGATAGAAGTTGCGGTTGGGCGGCCTGGCTGGAGCAATGAGAACCAAGGAGACAGGAGAGAAGGGAAGAGGGAGGTGCGTGAGATCAGGGAGGTAGGAGAGAAGGCTGATGGGCGGCGGGTTTGTAAGAGGAGCGGCAAGTGTAGCGGAACGAAGGGGTGATAGAGTGATTGAAGGGAGTGGGCTGCATATTCTAGAGGTGAGACAGGGTGGCGACAACTAGGAATAGGGGTGAGGAGGTGGGAGGAGGGGAAAATATTAGGGAGGATAAAAAAACTGCTCTGATACCATGTGATTAGAATAGGATTGTAGTAATTAAATGACAAATACAAGCATAGACACCCTCTTTATATAGAATAGGAGTCCCTCATTACATAGATTACCAATATTAACAAAAGACAAGACACTAAAGAGAGAAAAAAACAAATAAATATAAATTTATTACCAGGATGTTTTCATAATATTTACAATATCCTACCTTTTAGTTGTGACACTCGTAAATCATCATTCTTCTATTTGTAGGTATGCAGCACCTGAGCAATATATCATGAGTACACAGACTCCATCTGCGCCTTCTCCTCCTGTGGCAACAACATTGTCTCCTGTGTTGTGGCAGGTTCACTAAGGAATTATGTATTGATTATTTTCAATCTAGAAAATTTGACTCAACTCAAACTCTTTGTACAGATGAACTTGCCGGATAGATTTGATATCTACAGTTTGGGGCTTATATACTTACAAATGGTACGATTGCGTTTTCTTAACATGCTACATTGCGGAAACATTGTTTATATATACTTCCATTTTCAGTGTTTTTTACAGTTTTAGGATACAAGTAATGTTTATGAATAGATGTTTTATTTTGAGAGTTGAGCCATACATGCCACTCAACCACTCTTTGTTAGTGTTAAGAGTAAATGGGCCAAACGGGCCATTTGTGTTAGCTTAAGGTATTATGTACACGCGTATTCCGTAAAACATACTCTCCTAGATGTATACAACCCTCTGTAAGTTTTACTATTTAAAAGAATATATCAAACCCGAGTCACTTTTAACAATTGGCTAAGGTGAAATTATTCCATATCTAAGAAAAGAAGCCAATTTAGGTCCCTCTTGTCTTGTGTTATTTCCTATTATTAGTTGTTATCAAGTTAATTTGAGCAATGTTAACAAATAAGAAAGGGGAATAATCATTCTATTAATGTATAAAACATGGACCCCTATATATGGGGGGGGATATCACCATGCTCCCATATGGATAATGATTGTAACACATGACTAAATAACTAATGGGGTATTAGCCTAGGTCCACAAGATGACTACTACTCATTTAATTTATACACAGTGATTAAGTTGTACCCTATGTACACAACACATGTGTTCATCCTGTGAAAGACAATGAGATTTGGAGAGCTTAGGGTTGCACAATGTGTGCACCCTTATATTTATAGTAATGTGACAATTACAAAGAAGTCCAAATATAATGTAAAATAACAAAATAAAAATAACAGAACATATATATTAACACTCGCCCTCAAGTTGGAGCATTGATGTCAATCATGCCCAACTTGTACACAAGTGTGCAGAACTGCTTCTTAGCCAGCAACTTGGTGAAGATATCAACAACCTGGTCTTCAGAGCGAGTAAAAGGAGTGTAAATTTTGCCAGTCAGGATAGATTCCCAAATGAAATGACAATCAACCTCGATATGCTTGGTGCGCTCATGATAAACAGGATTGTTTGCAATGAAGATAGCAGCTTTATTATCGCAGTGCATGGGTATAGCAGAAGAGGATTCAACCCCAAAGTCTTTTAGGAGAGAACACACCCACAGGAGCTCACAGACAGTATGGGCCATGGCCCTATATTCAGCTTCAGTACTAGATCTGGCAACCACATTTTGTTTCTTGCTTCTCCATGTGACCAGATTACCTCCAACATAGGTACAATAGCCAGAAGTTGATTTCCTGTCAATTTTGCTCCCTGCTTAGTCAACATCAGAATAACCCTCAAGAGAACAGTGTCCATTTTTCCTGTAGTGAAGTCCCTTGCCAGGAGACTTTTTTAGATATCACAGAATATGACAGAGTGCATCCCAGTGACACTGTCTGGGTTTATCTAAATACCTGCTAAGAAGACCCACAACAGTAGCTATGTCAGCTCTAGTCACAGTCAGATATATCATTTTACCGATCTGCCTCCTGTATTTTTTATTATCATCAAAGAGTGGAGAAGACTCATCATCCCAATTGACATTGGGATCCAGAGGAGTATCAACAGGTCTAGCTCCAAGCATACCAGTCTCCTGCAGAAGATCTAAGATATATTTTCTCTGAGATAGCACAAGAGCATTAGAAGTTCTAGATACCTCTATGCCCAGAAAATACCGCAGTTTACCCAAATCTTTAGTAGCAAAGTGTTTGCAGAGATGAGCTTTAGTAGCCTGAATAGCAATAGAGTCACTGCCAGAAAGTATAATATCATCCACATACACAATCGGAATCACAATACCAGCAGAAGTCTTCTTAGTAAAGACAGAATGATCCACCTGAGATCTCAGAAAACCAAAGTCAATCAGAATATTGCTCAATTTATCAAACCAGGCACGAGGACTCTGTTTGAGCCCATAAATTGACTTCTTTAGCCTGCAGAGTTTATGTGACTCTCCCTGAGCAACAAATCCGAGAGGTTGCTCTATATAGACCTCCTATTGCAGATCACCATATAAGAAAGCATTTTTAACATCTAGTTGTACTAGAGGCCAGTCAAGATTAACAACAACATATAAGAGAACTCTGACAGAATTAAGACGGGCAACAGGTGAAAAAGTTTCAAAGTAGTCAATACCATAGGTCTGTGTATAACCTTTAGCAACAAGACGTGCCTTCAGACGTTCTACAGTACCATCTGGTTGATACTTGATAGCATATACCCATCTGCAACCTACATGCTTACACTGAGGAGGTGGATCCACCAACTCCCAAGTTTGTCTGTCAGAAAGAGCAAGCATTTCTTCCTTCATAACAATCGTCCAAGCTGTACTTTGCAAGGCATCCTGTACAGTCTTTGGGATGGCAACAACAGATAAAGCAGTGACAAAGTTGCTAACATGAACACTTAAATGATCAGTTGATACATAGTTAGCAATATTGTGAATAGTACAGGAACGAGTGCCCTTCCTAAGAGCAATAGGCACATCAAGGTCAGATATTACCTCAGGTGATGCAGAACCTTCTGGAGGAGAAGATTGGCTTGGTTGGGGGGGGATCTTGTGTAGGTTGAGCTCTGTTCCTGCCCTGATAAACAATAAGAGGTGCCGGTTGTACATCAGTAGTGGCATCAGAAACACAGTCACTAGTAATAGGTAGTGGAGAAGTAATAAGCTCAGACTGAAGACTATCTCCTTGAGTAGAGTAGTATGGTGTACCCTCACAAAAGACAACATCGCAGCTAGTGAACCATCTCTTAGTAGTTGGGCTATAGCATCTGTACCCTTTCTGTATACGAGAGTACCCAAAAAAATACATTTTTCAGCACGTGGAGATAGTTTATCATGCATTGGGCCAAGCAACTTTACAAAGCATGTAGAGCCAAAAATGCGAGGGGGTACAATAAATAAAGGTTTATCAGGATTCAGAATTTGCACATGTATTTTATCTCCAATTACCGAAGAAGGCATCCGATTTATTAGAAAACAAGCAGTCAAGATGGCTTCTAGCCAGAATCCCCGAGGTACATTAGCATGCAACATAATAGTTCTAGCAACCTCTAGTAAGTGTCTATTCTTTCTTTCTGCAATGCCATTCTGCTGAGGTGTGTATGCACACGAAGTCTGGTGGATAGTGCCAATGGATTTACAAAACAACTCAACATCTTTTTGAACAAATTCAAGTGCATTATCCGTTCTAAAAATTTTAACAGGCATATAATATTGTGTTTTCATCTCAGCAAAAAAGAATTTAATAGTGGACAATACTTCAGATCTACTCTTCAAAAGAAATAACCATGTGGCTCGAGAAAAATCATCAATGAATAGAATAAAATATTTGTTTCCAGATAGACTAGGGACATGACAAGGGCCCCATACATCAGCATGAACAAGATCAAAAATATTTTTACTGCTAATCTGAGAACATTTAGGATAAACAGCCCTAGTCTGTTTGCCTAACTGACACGATTCACATTGAAACACATTTGTTCCTACATCAGGTACAATATGGTGCAATTTCTCAGATGATGGGTGCCCAAGTCTGTAATGCCACTGTAGAGCCGGTACTGACGAAGATACTACAGAGCCACATTGTCCACTTTTTTTAGATAGTCCAGGTAGTACAAGCCATCAGAGCCTTCATGCCCCCCACCAATCTTCATCCTCGTGCGAAGGTCCTGAAAAACGCATGAACCATGTACTAAAGTCAGGCTACAGTTCAAGTTCCGCAAAGTTTTGCTAACAGATAATAAATTCAACGGAAAATGAGGCACATATAGAGCAGATTTCAGCACAATATCAGACACAATGTCTCCAATTCCGGAAACGGTAGACTTGGAGCCATCAACAAGCATAACAGAGGAATTAGTAGTTGGTCTAGATAATTTTCTGAACAATGACCGATTCCCAGAAATATGAGAAGATGCGCCCGAATCTATGACCCATTTCGTATTACCAGTAGTAGAGGATGGTGCAGAAAGGAAGGCAGTGTCACAACCAGAGTATGTCGCAACATGTGTTCCCGTGGTGGTGGCAGTAGACGAAGAGCCAGTACGCTCCAGTAACAGGCGCTCGACCTCGACACGAATGAAGTCAATAGTAGAAGTATCCGGGGCATCAGGCTGGGTAGACATCTCAAAAGATGTAGTAGCATCAGTGGCCGCTTTGGCCCAAGCTGGTTTGCCGTATTTTTCCCAGCACTTGTCTTCAACATAATTAGACCGGCCACAGAAGTTGCAGAAGCGTTGGCCAGTCTGAGGACGAGCAGTAGCAGTAGTAGGTCTAGAGGATGCTCCACGACCTGAAGAATTCCTCCCCCGGCCAGCACCAAGAGGAGGACGAGCATCATATGAGCGATCCCGTCCACGACCACGGCCATGACCAGACATCGCAGCAAAAGCAGTCGAATCCCCTGTATCAGAAGGAGTCTCAGATGACGATGCAGGCAAGCGCTGTAGTCTCTGAAAGGCAGTCTGTAGAGTAGGCAGCAGATCACTAGCGAGAATCTGATCGACCACCCCTGCATAGGAATCAGGTAGGCCACAAAGGAACTGGACTACTTACAACTCCTGTTGCTGTCGTTGCATAGTAGCGATGCAGGCAAGCGCTGTAGTCTCTGAAAGGCAGTCTCTAGAGTAGGCAGCGGATCACTAGCGAGAATCTGATCGACCACCCTTGCATAGGAATCAGGTAGGCCACAAAGGAACTGGACGACTTGCAACTCCTGTCGCTGTCGTTGCATAGTAGTACTGTAGCGGCGGAAAAAAAGAGATTTCGGAGTGTGGCGACGACTAGGGTTGGTGGAGAGAGAGGGATTAGGTTTAAGGTGGATCGGCCCGCTCTGATACCATGTGAAAGACAATGAGATTTGGAGAGCTTAGGGTTGCACAATGTGTGCACCCTTATATTTATAGTAATGTGACAATTACAAAGAAGTCCAAATATAATGTAAAATAACAAAATAAAAATAACAGAACATATATATTAACACATCCAACACCATGTAATTGGGTTTTAGCACGCTTCCATTAAACATATTAATGTGACAACAATAAAGACGATAATTGTCGTCTCCTTTGCAATTCTACATGGTGTTAGAGCAGGGTTGTTCCCTAACCTCTTCTAGGAGAAGACCGTGAAAAACACTAGAGGGGGGGTGAATAGAGTTTTTAAATAATTTTAACAATTTATTGAACTCAAACAACCACAATTGAAATTAGAAGAAGGAGACAAGTGTTTAGAGTGGTTCCAACTTTAACAAATACTAAAGTTGTCAGTCCACTACCCGGTTGCTTACCCAACTGGGATTTTGAAAGTATTTATTTTATTACCTTCTCAAGGATTTATACAAAATACAATACTTTCCTTTACACCCTGTCAGATAAGAAAAGACGGCTAATCGTTATATTAGATAGAAGAAACCCTGCTCCTATAAATAGGAGAACAGGGAAGCATACAAGACACAACTAAACCCTAATGGGCCAAGACACAGTGAGGCCCATATTACAAGGATAATATAAGTAACTAATAAACAGACTCTCTAACACACCCTTTGAACAGCCTTCACTTGAAGTAGGTGCACCAACTTTGAGGTAGCCTTCTTGAGGTAACTCCAAGCTCCCCCTTGAAGTAGCCTTCCTCTCTAGAAGTAACCTCCCGTTGCACCAGCCTTCTGAAGTAGCTCAAAGTCACCTTCTTCGCCAAGAAGAACTCCACCCTCTCCAATCAGCAGCCTCCAACCTAGGAGTAGTAAGGAGAGTACAAACGGTAATAAAGAACAAGAAAGGAAAAAGGAAATTACAACTTATCCTTTGTAGCCCAAGGCTTGATTTGCCTAGATCAAGCGTATAGATCTCCTAACCAAGTGTATGGACTTGTGATTGCAGTGGGTAGGAGATACTAGCCTATAGGACACGAATTATGAGCTAAGGAAGGAAGTAGCCAATTTTCACAAAGCTCAAATTGCTTACAAACAGATTGCTCAAAGTATGCTCAAGGATTTCTCAAGTGTAACAAGTGTATTTGAGTGTTCTATGGCTTGTCCTATTTATAGGAATGGCCTAAGGATGCTTAAGGACGTTCTAGACAACTTCTAGGGGTTTCTAAGTGCTTAACTAGCCGTTAGGTACAAGTTTGTTGCTTTAACAACGGCTAATTAATTAATTCTGCAGTTGCTGTCAGAGACCATCTCGGTCGAGGAATGGTCGACCGAGACACCTACTCGGTCGAACTTTTGTCGACCGACAGGCTCTCTGGAACAAGTGATTTGCAACGTCTATCTCCAACTGCCAACTACCTTGTCAGTTGTGTCTAACGACTACTTTGGATCTTTCTCGGTCGAGAAGATTGTCGACCGAGAGTGTCTCGGTCGAGGAGTTTGTCGACCGAGATTGATCCTGTTTCAATGTTTCAATTTAGGCACTAATTATATGTATGAGTGTGAAAATGTGATCCTATTTGAAGGGAATGACTTATCTAAATGTGGTGTTTAGCTAGGGAGAATCTAACGCTTGATTTACATGCAATCTAAGTACTTGTACATTATATATTTGTACAAGTTTTTACAAAGCGATTACATTGCATGAAAACATAAACATGTAAGCATATGGATTTCCCTAGTTGCTTTGTCATCCACCTTAATCCTGCACACTCAAGTAGCTCGTTAGATCAATAAGAATGAAATGTTTGTCATAATCAAAACAAAGGGATTTATAGATGTCCATTTAGCCAACAATCTCCCCCTTTTTGAAGATGACAAACATTTCCAAAAATATAAATAAAGGAAATATAAACCATATGAGTTTCATACCTTTAGATTACCTTTTGTAGCTTTTCCTCTTGGTTATAAAATGTGTGCTTATTATTCCCTTTGAATTATGGAACATGAAATCCAATTCACTAGGGAATATAGCAACTTCCAATGTAAAGCCAAGAGTTTATTTATGAAACTCATTGATTGAGTGTTTCTAAGTTTTAGTTTTATATTTATTTCTCCCCCTTTGTCATTTCAAAAAGATATCCGTTTAGAAATAAAAACTCCCCCTTAATTAGATGTCCCATCAAATCTAATGAAAAAGATGTCCATTTAAAAGCCAAAATATCATGATGCAAGTAAGAGTTTTTGTTTAAGTAGCACAAATATCAAAGAAAACATCTTCCAAAGGAGTGATAAGCAGTTGCTTCCTAATTTTGTTAAATTGATCTAGTGGAAGCGGTTTTGTAAAAATATCAGCCAATTGATCTTCCGTATCAACATGATGAAGGGAAACATGATTCTTGGAGATATGATCCCTTAAAAAGTGATGACGGATTTCAATATGTTTAGCTCGGCTGTGTAAAATATGATTGTGTGCTATGTTTATGGCGCTCGTGTTGTCACAAAAAATAGGCGTAGATGAAAGAGTAAAACCATAATCGTTTAATACTTGTTGCATATAAATCACTTGAGCACAACAAGACCCAGCTGCCATATATTCAGCTTCAGTTGTAGATAGGGCAACCGTATTTTGTTTCTTGCTAAACCAAGATACTAAAGCTCTCCCTAACAAGAAACAACCACCACTAGTACTCTTGCGATCAAGGCGACAACCAGCATAATCCGCATCAGTATAAGCTTTAAAATCCAAGGATTGTCCTTTTGGATACCATAAACCAAAACAAGTAGTGCCGGCTAGGTAACGAAGAATTCGTTTAACTGCTAGAAAATGAGAGTGCATAGGTTGTGATTGAAATCGAGCACAAAGACCAACGGGAAACATAATGTCCGGTCTAGAAGCAGTTAAGTAAAGCAAACTACCAATCATGGCTCTATATAAGGAATCATCAATAGGTTCCCCATTTTCATCCTTATCAATTTTAATAGAAGTAGCCATAGGAGTAGTAGCATGTTTGCACTGATCCATCCCAAAACGTTTTAAGAGTTCTTTAGTATATTTTTCTTGGCTTATGAATATTCCGGCAGGTGTTTGCTTAATTTGAAAACCAAGAAAGAAAGTTAGTTCACCCATGAGGCTCATTTCAAATTCTTTTTGCATAATGTCACTAAATTGTGTGCACAATGAATCATTAGAAGCTCCAAAAATAATGTCATCAACATATATTTGCACAACTAGGAAATCAGATGTATACGTTTTGAAAAATAAAGTAGAATCTGAATTTCCAATAGAAAAACTATTATCAAAAAGATATGTCTTGAGCCTTTCATACCAATTTCTAGGTGCTTGTTTTAAACCATAAAGTGCTTTCTTAAGTTTATAAACATAGTCACCTTTTTCCGGTATTTCAAAACCAGGTGGTTGGGCAACATATACTTCTTCTTGAATGATGCCATTTAGAAATGCACTTTTTACATCCATTTGGTAGAGTTTGATGTTTTTATGTGCAGCAATAGCTAGTAACATTCTAATAGCTTCAAGTCTAGCTACCGGTGCATACGTTTCATCAAAATCTATTCCTTCTTGTTGATTATATCCTTGTGCTACTAACCGAGCTTTATTTCTTATTACTTCTCCTGCCTCATTTAGCTTGTTCCTAAAAACCCATTTAGTTCCTATTATGGTTTTATCTTGTGGTTTAGGAACTAAATCCCATACATCATTTTTAGTGAATTGATTCAATTCTTCTTGCATGGCTATTATCCAATTGTCATCTTTAAGAGCTTCAGATATCTTTTTAGGTTCAATGATAGAAACAAAAGCCATGTTTGCAACATCTTTGAAGGAAGACCGAGTTTTGACTTTATCATTAGGATCTCCAATAATTAATTCTTGAGGATGATCTTTAATAAGCCTAGATGTAGGTTGTGGTTCAGCTTGGTGATTATTTGTAGTACCTTTCTCACTATCATTTGGTATGTTTAATTTTTCGAATTGATTAGTGAGATCTATGATTTCTAGATTTTCAGATTTGGACTCTTCATGAAAAGAAACATGAATAGATTCCTCAACTTTTCTAGATATAGTGTTATATACTCTAAAAGCTTTGCTAGAAGTGGAATATCCCAAAAAGAATGCTTTGTGTGATTTTGAGTCAAACTTATCTCTATCTTCTTTGGTATTTAAAATATAGCATGTGGAGCCAAAGGTATGAAAATAGTCAACTCTAGGTTTCTTAGAATGTATTATTTCATATGGAGTTTTCTTTAAATGAGAGTGAACAGTTACTCTATTTAGCACATAGCATGCAGTGTTTACAGCTTCAGCCCAAAAGGTTTTGGGTGTGTTGTGTTCAAGCATCATAGTTCTAGCCATTTCTTGTAGTGATCGATTTTTCCTTTCAACTATACCATTTTGTTGTGGGGTGCGTGGAGCAGAAAAATTATGAGTGTACCCTTGAGATGTACAAAATTCTTCAAATGTATGATTTTCAAATTCTCCACCATGATCACTTCTAATGGTACATATTTTGCTTTGTAATAGATTTTCAATCTTGGAACAAAATTGTATAAAAACATGAATAGTATCATCTTTAGTTGCAATAAAGTGTACCCATGTGTATCTACTATAATCATCAACAATAACAAAACAGTATCTTTTACCACCAATAGATTGTGTCCTCATGGGTCCAAATAAATCCATATGAATTAATTCTAAGGACCTACTGGTGCTAAGTACATGTTTTGGTTTAAAAGAGGTTTTGGTTTGCTTTCCCATTGTGCATGGTTCACAGTTTTCAACTTGATCAAAAGATAAAGTAGGCAATCCACGAACAAGATCATATTTCACTAACTTTTTAATAACATGTGAACTAGCATGTCCTAGCTTTTTATGCCATACTTGTAAGGTATTTTCATTTGCAAGCAAGCATTTTCCCACTACTGATTTCATAGAGTTAGGTTTAAGGATATAAAGATTTCCAACTCTATTTCCTTCATAAACAACATTTGTAGTGTTTTCTATCAATAACTTGCAGCAAGTTTTGTTAAATAACACATCATAACCACTATCACATAATTGACTAACACTTATCAAATTATGGTGCAAACCATCAACGAGTAGAACATTCTTTATTTCGAGGTTTGTACCAACATTACCTATTCCAACGATTTTGCCCTTACCATTGTCTCCAAAGGTGACTGTTCCACTTTTCTTTTCTTCAAAGGTTTGAAATGCATCCTTGTTCCCGGTCATATGTTTGGAACATCCACTGTCAACCACCCATTCCTGCATTAAAATGTAGATTTTGGTACCCATGTGATGGTCCGATATGGTTAGAATCATTTAAGTACAGATTTGTATATGAGTTCTGAATCAGAAATCCAATCGGTCGACAATTGTTCGACCGACATCTGTCTCGGTCGACAAATTGTCGATCGAGAAGATTACTGTATTACAAACAAAGAAACACAGAAATTTAACTCGGTTGACCAATTTTCGACCGAAATAATTGCTGTAAATTTTGATATGTTCCAGACATCCGGTCGGTCGACAATACTTCGACCGATTAAAGGTTCGGTCGACAATACTTTGACCGACTAAGTTTCCGTTTCAGTACAATAATGCAGAAAATTAACAATATGCATGAAATCTTTTGTTCAGTTGAGATAAGACAATATAAATAGCAAGATGGAGCGTTTGGCCATATCTCAACTAAATTCCATTTGATTCTACTAAGTTTGAAGTTTTGGGACCCAAACTAATTCGGAATCCTTAGTCTTATAAGGGCATGAAAAAGAATAGTGTCCAAGACGTAAACAAAAATGGCAAGTAATAGAATCAACTTCATTTCTCTTTCTAGCCATTGTGTTCTTGGGTACAAACATAGTTTGAGTTCTTTTGGGTTGATTTTTCTTTGAAGCATATCCCAAACCTTTTCTTCCGTTGAAAACAGTACCAATGCTTAGAATGTTATCAAGTATATCTTTTCTTCTTAACTCATAAAGTTCTCTTTGCAGCTGAGCAATGTCATTCATCTTCTTGTGTAAATCTTTTCTTGCTTGATCTAAATCAGATAGCAATGAATCTTTTTCTTTTACAACATTATCATAGTCTAGATGGTTACACAAAATAGGTTGAGTCTGAAAATCTTGTAGTTTAGCTAACAATTCAGTCTTTTCTTTAGAAAGAAGATCAACATTTGTTTCTAAAGTGAGTAGCTTTCTAGTGCAATCATCTAAAGATGTTTTTAGAGACAAATTCTCAAGATCAATGTTGTTCTTTTCAGAAGAAAGATTATCTAATTTAGCAATTAGCTCATCATTTGATTTGATAACCTTCTTTAGTTTCTTCTTGACATCAACATACTTATCATGAATTTCTTGTAGACTAGTAACTAACTCTTCTTTAGGAAGATCAAGTAGGCTTACCTCTTGAGAGTCTTCATCATCTTCTCTTGCCATTAGACAATCCACCGTTTCTTCTCCGCTTTCACTATCACTTGACTCGTCCCATGCAGCTTTATAGGCTTTTTCTCCCTTCTTGTATGAGCTTTTCTTTCCTTTCTTTGCTTTAGGACATTCATTTTTGAAATGTCCTTTCTTCCCACATTCAAAACACCTAGGAGGGGTAGAAGAAGAACTGGAAATTTTGTTAGATTTAAATCTTTTGTATTTCTTACCATTGACTATCAAGGCTTCTTCTCCTTCTTCTTCACTTGACTCCTCATTTTCTTGTGTGACGACCTTTGAAGCTTTTAGAGCCACATCCTTCTTCTTTCCTTGCTGAAGTTCACGTGCTCTTCTTTCTTCCTCTTCTAGGGTTGCTTCATGAGCTTCTAAGTTGCCAATAAGTTGCTCCATTTTCAGTCGAGTGAGGTCGTTTGCTTCTTCAATGGCTGTCACCTTTGGCTTATATTTTGGAGGAAGTGAACGAAGGATCTTTGATACCTGATCTTCTTCAAGGACAGGTTTTCCTAGGGCACTTAAACCATTAACAATAGTAGAGAATTTTGCAAACATTTCACTAATTGATTCATCAGGATCCATACGAAAGTGTTCAAACTTTTGTTTAAGCATGCTAATTTTGGAATTTTTGACTTGGACTGTTCCTTCATAGGTTATGGATAGTCTATGCCAAATATCATAGGCTGTGTCACAATTAGATATTCTATTAAATTCTCCTACTGATATAGAACAATATAAAATGCTTACAACTTTTGCATTCATTTGAGCTAGCTTTACCGTATTTGCATCCCATTCTGCAAATTGAGTTTGAGGGAGCTCATATGGGGTTGACACCATTCTCCATAAGTCCCAATTGATGCCTTGGAAGTAGAACTGCATCCTTCTCTTCCAATATTGGTAGTTTGTTCCATCGAACGCTGGAGGCCTAGCAACAAGTGTCCCTTCGAGGTTAAGGTTGTTGAGCACTCCATCACCCATTTCTTCAAGACCTGGTTAGGGTTCCTTGAAGCCCGCTCTGATACCAATTGAAAAACACTAGAGGGGGGGTGAATAGAGTTTTTAAATAATTTTAACAATTTATTGAACTCAAGCAACCACAATTGAAATTAGAAGGAGACAGGTGTTTAGAGTGGTTCCAACTTTAGCAAATACTAAAGTTGTCAGTCCACTACCCGGTTGCTTACCCAACTGGGATTTTGAAAGTATTTATTTTATTACCTTCTCAAGGATTTATACAAAATACAATACTTTCCTTTACACCCTTTGAACAGCCTTCACTTGAAGTAGGTGCACCAACTTTGAGGTAGCCTTCTTGAAGTAACTCCAAGCTCCCCCTTGAAGTAGCCTTCCTCTCTAGAAGTAACCTCCCGTTGCACCAGCCTTCTGAAGTAGCTCAAAGTCACCTTCTTCGCCAAGAAGAACTCCACCCTCTCCAATCAGCAGCCTCCAACCTAGGAGTAGCAAGGAGAGTACAAACGGTAATAAAGAACAAGAAAGGAAAAAGGAAATTACAACTTATCCTTTGTAGCCCAAGGCTTGATTTGCCTAGATCAAGCGTATAGATCTCCTAACCAAGTGTATGGACTTGTGATTGCAGTGGGTAGAAGATACTAGCCTATAGGACACGAATTATGAGCTAAGGAAGGAAGTAGCCAATTTTCACAAAGCTCAAATTGCTTACAAACAGATTGCTCAAAGTATGCTCAAGGATTTCTCAAGTGTAACAAGTGTATTTGAGTGTTCTATGGCTTGTCCTATTTATAGGAATGGCCTAAGGATGCTTAAGGACGTTCTAGACAACTTCTAGGGGTTTCTAAGTGCTTAACTAGCCGTTAGGTACAAGTTTGTTGCTTTAACAACGGCTAATTAATTAATTCTGCAGTTGCTGTCAGAGACCATCTCGGTCGAGGAATGGTCGACCGAGACACCTACTCGGTCGAACTTTTGTCGACCGACAGGCTCTCTGGAACAAGTGATTTGCAACGTCTATCTCCAACTGCCAACTACCTTGTCAGTTGTGTCTAACGGCTACTTTGGATCTTTCTCGGTCGAGAAGATTGTCGACCGAGAGTGTCTCGGTCGAGGAGTTTGTCGACCGAGATTGATCCTGTTTCAATGTTTCAATTTAGGCACTAATTATATGTATGAGTGTGAAAATGTGATCCTATTTGAAGGGAATGACTTATCTAAATGTGGTGTTTAGCTAGGGAGAATCTAACGCTTGATTTACATGCAATCTAAGTACTTGTACATTATATATTTGTACAAATTTTTACAAAGCGATTACATTGCATGAAAACATAAACATGTAAGCATATGGATTTCCCTAGTTGCTTTGTCATCCACCTTAATCCTGCACACTCAAGTAGCTCGTTAGATCAATAAGAATGAAATGTTTGTCATAATCAAAACAAAGGGATTTATAGATGTCCATTTAGCCACTAATCGTGGTCACTAATCGTGCTCCCCTCGGGCTATGACTATGCCTATTTCGTCCCCAGAGCAACCCTCTGCATTAGAGCCACTGCCACCTCTCTTTGGCTCGATCATTCCCCTATGGAGTCATTACTAGCATTCCAATGGTATGCCTAGTTGTTTCCTTTACCCACTATGCGTAATTATGATGCCATCTTCTTGAAGCATCACTTCTCTTGGGGCAACCCTCTATCCGGATGCCCCTCCAACTAAAAGATCTAGTCCCTATTTCCTATGACCTTGGTATTGCCTCCATGTCGTTGCAGTTGTTGTTGTTGCCACACCCCTTTTTTTCACGACCTGAGCCCCTAGGAAACCTTTCCCCCTTGTAGTGTTCAATGTCCAATTTGCAGTAGTTGTCTTATCGTACGCCTTGTTGTACCATCTCCCTATGGCTCTAAGCCTTTCGATCATGGACCTTGGAATGGACTCTCTTCTTGTCTGATTATATTCAGTTGTACATCGGTAGTTTTCCCTAAATCCTTGATAGATTTGTTGCCACTGTTAACTTATGTTGCCCCAGTTTGGGAGGTTGTATGTACCAGCGACCTATTGCTTTGGCACCAGACACTGTGTGCTCCTAGTTGGTTACTACCTTTGTAGTCCTCCCAAGTTGTCCTCAATTTTTTCTTTTAAATTTGTATCTTCTTCTTGTGACATATAAATCTACCTTCTAGATTTACATCTATCTAAAGATACTCAAATTTGTCCAAGATGAATCTATTGTCATGGATTCCAAGGACATCCTTGCATCTCGTGCACATACCATTTAGATTAATTATGTTTAGCTAAATGGGTCCAACAAGAGTATGTTTTGGCATCCTAAACATGAAATCTCTCTGATTGCCCGAGGACACAAAGGATATGTATGGGAGCCCTCCCCCTAAAAAAGTACACAAAGCTGCAGATCCAACTATAGCAAGTGGGAACATATAACTCTATTTTTATGCTTGGCTCTTCACTTGTACTGATCCAGATCTCGTGTTTGCCCATGTGTTTAGGGGTCGTTTGGCCGAACGGCCCAAACCTATTCTGACCACTACAATGGTTAATGAGTTATGGGATTTAAACTGCCCAATTGACAAAGTCTATAGTTTTTAATTACTTCGTTTGGATAAGAAAAAATATGAAAATACACCAATTACGATTACAACTATTTAGATCATTTTGTTTGGTAAACATATATCAACAGTTGTATTAATCCTATAATATGAGACAAAGATTAGCCAACAGATGGCTGTGACCCACTTCTGTATGCCAGGGGAGAGGGGGTAGGAATTGGTGGATTTCCAGCAGCAAAATCGTCGTAAACAACCCCCTCGTAACCATCCCGGTCGTCAGAAACTTCCTGAAGTCGGTTCGGTCACCCAGATGCGTTGTCGTACAACGATGGAGTACATTGTCACGAACTCCACGTGCTATCCATGCCGTTGATCAACCAACGCCCATCCTCTGCCTTTGACGACGATCTTCAGGGCATGCATTTGTGGACGGAGCTGGTTGTCGCCTTGAAACTGCAGGAGTGTGGCGAACGCTTTGATGAGCAGGTTGGCCGCTGTTAAAGGAGGACATCCCCCTCCGAGCTTTGTGGAGGTTGACAGAGGGTCTATAACGGAAGAAGGGTCTCCACGGAAGAAAAGGATACTTCCCCTTCTCTGCAGATTTACAAAGCAAGCAAGCAAGGGAGGCAGTTATCAAGTTGGGTAACTTGCACGCACCATCGGCCCCTCACGATCAGAAGTAGAAAAGGCAGAGAAGAGCATTGTGGTGCGGGAAAAAAAAGGAAAAGTCGACACCTTTGGAAGTCAGGTTGTCTACTTGTTGACCCAAAACAACAAACACGTCGGCGGGTGAGGGAGGTGAAGGAACACTCGAAGAATATCAAACCGTGTAAGCGACACAACAATCTCGCCCACTACTATAGGGAGAGTCAATTGATGACTTCATCCTCTTCACCTTCATCCCCAACCCATGCCAACCATGCCGTCGCTCAAAGATGATTAGGGGCGGAACTAGGAAACCCTAGAAAGAGGAGTGTTGGAGAAAGGAGGACAAGGAGGAAGGAGACGACAAGCGGCACAAAAAGTACCTGCTCAACGGGGAAGTAGTACCTCGGTCCAGGAGCAGTGTGGATCGTCGGAGAGCCACCAAGTGCCATCATCGCTCGTATCATGAATCACAGTGATCACGAACAACCCGAAGACCAATGGGGAAGGAGGAAATACGGAGGGTGAAGGAAGAGAGGCAGAGGGGGAAGGAGGAGATGGCGGGGGCGAGATGATGGAGGCGACGATAGGTGACGGGACTCAGGGGTATCGGGGAGGTCAAGGTTTAAACCCTCGCCTCTGTCGCCTTCGACATTCCAAAAGCACGCCGAATATGGCGTCCTTTGAGAGCGTCGTGTGTTGAATGGCACAAATCCCAGAGGTCGACCTACCAAAATTCTTCAAATACTTCGTAATGTTTCCAAATGACACCATTGCGATTGTTGCACTTCAAATGCATTGCTAATTTACAATACCACCTCGAATTACAACGTCCAAATGGCCCCTTAATGATTTTTTGCACCGATATGGAGTGTTTTAACCAATTTTATCCCCATAGCAACAATTATGCTGAAATGATATACTCCACCACTGGGTATAGTTTCTCCTATAGGGAGAGCTTGGAATTGTTGAGTATGTGCAACATATGATGTCTGAATGGAAGGCAAATGATTTCTATGATCCATTTTTTTGTAAAGTGTCTTGACAATGCCGGTGCCATGAAGCTAGATATGGAGTGAGGAAGGCTGTATAAATTCTTGTATTGACTCAATCCTCTGTTTGACACTATTTGGGTTTGATTCTTGATTGTGTGCTTTTGAGTTTTTAGGAAATGAGTTATTGCACGTTACAATGACAAAATGCATGTTATGAGGATGCATTTTCTTGTTGTTGAAATGACAGCCAAGGCTAGATGTCTGTGGTGATCCTCCTAACGTACCAACCTCTATGCCTTGGTGGGATAATTGCAAATGCACTAAATGCATTTGTGAGACCTGTTGAAAACTTCATAGAAAGCCCACACATGCCCAAGTTCCAAAAGGCAAGGAAAATCCACAACATAAAGTTTTGGATGAGAATAAATCTTTACTAAATGCAATTGAACTAGGGGTGTAAACGGTGCGGGTACGGTGCGGGTCTGGCCATACCCATACCCATACCCATCTAATTTAGCGGGTCCGGTTCCGGTTCCGGTTCTAGACCTGCATAATACAAAACCTGGACCCGCACCATACCCGTACCCGCAATAATAGCGGGTATGCGGGTAAGCGGTTCTATAAAACATCATATTGTTTATGTAAGAGAAATGACTATGTTATATATATTTAACACAACAAGATATTGTTATCATATAGTATATTAACATGTAATAGTTATATTAGACAATGCTATATTCTATACAATAAAATTAATTGAGTAATTGTTTACATATTTGTAGTCATGATCATAACATTTAATTTATGTAGAAAGCAATGTAGATTAGTAGACATTTTAATTTTAAGTTTACGTATGATGTTCGTTATTGTAACTAGAATAGTTAATTCTTAGTTATATGACTAGTCTCAACCTTAGAGTAGGATATAATCTCAATAATTATATTAATTAGACTAGTAAAGTATGATATATAGAACATATTATTTTAATAGTTACTTATGTATAGCGGGTACACGGGTCTAGCGGGTCTGGGTCCAAGCATACCCATTATTGGACCCCCTTATATGCGGGTCCAAGGGTATACGGGTCCAAGGGTATGCGGGTATAAAAAATTAGACCCGTGACGGGTTTTTTAAGGGTTCGGATTTGCGGGTCCGCAAGTCTACCCGTACCCATTTACAGCTTTAAATTGAACTGGTCGTAAATTTCTCATCCCAAGAAATGCAAGCTCGCAAATTATTGTTGGCGCCTCTGAATTCGTCCTCGAGTATTGATTCTTGTGGTTTTCTTTCAAATCCCAGTCTTTTTTCCTTGCAAATTTTATGTATTGTGTACATGTTTGTTTAAATATGTCCCACTCTTAGATCATAGATCCAAGAGCTCTTGACATGTGATTGTAGGGGGATCTCATTCATAAACACCTACCTCAATATAATATGGAGAAGGTTACAATCACAGACAATCACCTTACATCATTCTTGGGAAGGGAAATGTCTTATTCACTTTAGAGTTTATCCTTCTAAATTTCAATGTGTTGCTTGTCCCTAGCTTTCATGGTAGTTTGTTGTTTACTTCTTATATCAACATGGACAATAACTATAAAGTTTACTTCTCATTTTTCCTTCAAAAGATGACAACATGACAACTGATTTGGCATGGTGTTCAAAAGTATGACCCTTAGGACCATGGACGCCTACAACTTGGTCGACATTAAAAGGCTCACTTAGTTGTTTCTTCAAGAAAAGATGTGTTTCTTTAGGAAAAGATGTTCTCATATGCCATTTCGTAAATTATGTATCGGGACATATGTGTGAGACGAAAAGGTTAGGGACATAATTGTACAGTTGTAAAATAAATTAGAATATAAATATACATGACCACGACAGTGAACACATTCAGGGGCTATCTCCCATTGATTGAATAATAATAATATGGTAATAGAGCTGAGGGTTTGAATCCCTAAGTACTCCAAGGAATCCAAGGCGTCAGCTTGATTCCTTCTTCACAGTGTTCATGCTGCTATGAGTAAATTTTTCTAACCACATAGCTACCATAAATGTGCCTCTGTTTTCCAACTTTTGGTAGATATACCTCTTTGGTTGGGGCTCCCCAAACCCCAACGACCCTAGAGACTGCCATCGGTCACCTAGGGTGCCTAGTCGGTCCTTGATGCTAGATTATCTACATGTGTGACAACGATTACAATTGCTTGTCTTGTGGCTTGTCCCGAGGAAAGACCAATCATCTTCCCCCCTTCTGTACCTGGTCCTAGTGGGGCACCTTTACCATCTTCATGGGTCTTTCCCCGTTTGTTGCAAGCAAGTAGATCCTAAGCCCCTTATTTTCAAACATGAAGGCCATTGATTACTATAACATTACCTTGACCTATACGCAAGGTGTCTGTCGACCTTGCGATTTTAACGTGAAATCTTTAGGTGGCTATTCTCTACCTTCCAAAACTCAAATTCCATCATTAATTTTTTCTCATGGCTAAAAAGGAGACATTAGTGCAACATGCCACTTTTACTATTTAAGATAAGATTTTCACTACTCGAAAGCTTAATGAGAAGAACTATAATCCATGGAGTCATACATTTAAGATCCAATTTAAGGGTCAAGGACGCATAATATATCTGACTTTTAAAATATTGGACGAGGATGGGGCAGTGTCAGGATGATCAGACGTCACTTGGTTCGCCCATGCAGGTTTTCCATGCTTGATCCAGCAACAGTCTTCATTATGGTTTGTGCACTTGCAGAAGTTATAGTAGCGCTACTCAGTCAAGGCAACGTCGGGGCCAGATAGAGTAAGAGCCTGAGGGACCCAAGGAGTAAGATCCCTGACTGAGCCCACCAGTGGAGCAACCACGACCATGTCCACGACCACGGCCACGACATCGATTAGTGTCACTGAAATGGACGGCAAGAGCAGCAACATCAGATGTGAAACTGGGGAGACAGATGGTAATCTCTGAACTCTTTTGAGAACATCTCTCAAAGAAGGCAGCAGATTGCTGGACAGTATTTGATCGATGACACCAACAAAAGAATGTGGTAAATCAGCAAGAAACTGAACCAGCTGTACGCCTTCACATTTCTCAGCAAGCTACGCCTTTAGTTGCTTCTCTTGCAAAGAGACCTGGTACATGAGGTTGCATCTCTTAGGAATCCAACATCGTCGTCCCAGTCAGACCAGGTCCTTGATTCAAGTGCAACTGATCACATGGCGGGGATACCTAGTTTATTCACCATTGCCTCCGTACATATAACCTTGCCCGTTGGGATCTCATTTTCCATTTTGATATTTAAATGAAGCTTTAACTTCACCTTATTGCACTCGAGGAAGGGCATTCTATCTCTATATTATTCATTCACTTTGTTATAAAATTAGTATAAAGATGTGAGATGTGATGAAATGTTCCAATTCACTTCAAGGCCTGAGCCTCCCACCCACTCCTAAAATGATAGGTCTACATTTGATACACCTACATGTGGATGAATTCTGCATAGTTTGTATGCCATCCCGCTTCCAAACCCCAGGGAAAGGGTCATGTACAATCAAGGTTGTTAGAACCGAACCTGTCAGTGAACCAGTGAGGCCTCTGGTTCTCGGGGTACTGGTTCAACAAGTGGTCTGATCTGTTATACCGGTGACGTAAACATGATGCCATGAATGGTTTAAAAATATATAAAAGTATTTGATACTCATGGAAAATATCCCTACAAAACTTATGAAACATGAATAATAGCACAACTGCTCACAATAAATTGATAAACAAACAAAATAATAAATATTATTCTATCCATGGACATACATATACCAACATTTATATAGTATTCAAAATTAATTAACTAATTCATTATGTATACAACGCAACGCAAAATATTAGTTAACTACACTAACCTAAATATACTACAAGTTTTTAACGCCATTTCGGGGACACTACATGCAAAATAATGCAATGTGAAATTAAACAATAATCAAAGAAATGTGTAGATATTACATGGATAATCAATGCCAATTAGATTAATGAACCGTAGATGGAGAATAGAAGTATTACCATTGAAGCGGCAAAAGAAACAGTTATGAAACCAACACCCAACAGCCAAATCAGCGAAAATAGCAACAACAATACATTTATCTGGTATGTGAGAGAACCGACCGTTTGGCCTAAAATCGGACCGGTTCGCTGGTTCACCGGATTGATGCCGGTCGGACTTCATTTCCGGCTTTGGGAGGGGACCGAACCAATAGAGTGACCGGTTCCCGGTTCAACCGGCCGGTTTGGTCCGATTCTGATAACCAAGTGTACAATCCATAGCGGGATCATCATTGGGAAGCTTATATATTGAAAATGTTGATGCTTAAATATTTTGATTTTTACTTTGTGTTCTAATTTTCAGTTTGACACTCATGGAACGAATAAGGGCAGAAACCTTCTGGTCCTACCACCAATTAGTGGCAGTCAATCTGACATTTAGAATACAAGGTTTATTATTAAGCTGGGGTAGTGTGGTGGTAGAACTGCTAAAGCATTGGTTTTTTGGTATCTACATTTAAAGATTCCGTCCTTATTTGTTGACAAAGTCGAGTGCAAAGCATTTTTCTTCATAAGGACGATGTCGGCAGACAACTGTTGGGAAGGCAAAGAAACAACTTCTACTCAATCATCCTCAAACACCTCGACCGTGAAGCCTTCAGAGTATCTTTTTCACTGGTGCCTCTATCTATATGGGTAATATGGTGTCAAAATATCTCACAACATTCTTTTCTTCAATTCAATATGGACAGGTTCTCTAGATGCAATGGAAGGTTTTAGTCTATCTATGATTAGATCCTTTCCCTACACGGTCAAAGATAAGCTTTTTGTGAGGATGTTTGTTGTGTTTGTTTGGACTCCAGAGAAGCAAAACTTTATTTCTCATGCATTTCTTAGGGCTTTTGCATTTTCCACGTCACATTCCAAATTATCCAGATGAGGCAAGCAACTGTCATAGAGAAAAAGAAGATGAATTGAAAGAGGGATGACTGATTTATGGGAATGAACCATATGTACGTGGCAAAAGAAAGTGAATATTTTCTTGGCACTAGGGAGGTTTACTAGAGAACTCAGACAACTGAGAGAAACAATACAAACTCACATGGCAATTCCCAACAAGAGCAATGGCCCTTAGCCTTCCATGACTGACCATGATTGGTCCTACACCTGTAGCGTTAATGATCAGCCTCCACCACATCAGTTTGTCTCTTAAGTCTATCACAATTGCACAGAAGTTGACCCCCAACCAACGACCCCTTCATCATCTTCTATTCCAGTCTAGTCTAACTTATCGGTGGCTTTTCGCAAAGGTATACTTCCTTCACCATCAAACATGCCATCTTTTACACCTATTCATAGCTCGCCTCTCTCCTAGTTATGGTTTTGTCACATACTTGGATACCACCCATATTCCCAAACTTGGCGTCAAAAATGCTTTCTTATATGGAAATCTAAATGAAGAAATGTATATGCAGCAACCTCCCAGATTTGTTCCTCAGGGGGAGTGTTCTAAAGTCTGCCGACTTAAGAAAGCAATTTATAGACTCAAACAGAGCCCAAAAGCATGGTTTGATAAATTAAGTTAGATTCTTGCTAAATTTGACATGTGACTTCAAATTCTGATCACTCTGTTTTTGTTAAATAAAACCATTGTGGGACTTGTTATCTTGATCATATATGTGGATGATATCATTCTTTCTGGGAGTGATCATTAGGGTATCCAGGATACCAAGGAATATTTAAGAAGACACTTCATTACTAAAGATCAAGGAAAATTGCACTATGTTTGGGGAATTGAAGTATTACATTCTTCGTCTGGAGTATGTCTATCTCAGCCCAAGTATGTTACTTGATCTACTACATGAGACTGTCATGTTGGGTGCCTAGCCAGATAGCACATCTCTAGATCCCAATACCAATTCGGATGATGATTCTTCTCCTTCTTACCTAGATTGCAAGCAATATAGAAGACTTGTGGGCAAACTCATTTATCTGATGGTTACACGAGAAGATTTCACGTCCGTGTTGGATTTGTTAGTAGGTACGTTGATAAACTTCGACAATGTCATTAGATGATGTGTGCCACATTCTCAAATATTTAAAAATTTCATCTATAAAGGGTCTTCTATATAGGAACAATGGGCATTGAAATGTTTATGGTTTCTCTAACTCAGACTATGTTGGAAGCAGGGCCGTTCATAAATCTACTTTCGGTAACTGCACCTTTGTAGGTGGTAACCTTAGTCACTTGAGAAGCAAAAAGCAAGTTGTTGTGGCTAGATCCAGTGGTGAAGCATAGTATCGCACCATGACACATACCACTTGTGAGATGATGTGAGTTCTAAGACTGTTAAAGGAATTCAGAGTCTGTGACTGACCCCATTCCTATGTAATGTGACCATGGAACAGAACTTCGACTTTGAGCCGACTTCGACAGGTATGGACATGGAAGTTTGTGGAAATGTCGAGGATTTTTACAAGCAAACTTCGACGCAACTTCGACAAAAAATAAGCTAAAAATAGTCATTTTGTGATGAAAATCGACAGATTTCATCAAATCTAACTAAAAACACAATATATGTTTACATATAGCCATCCATATAGGTTTACATATGTAGATAAATACACGATTACACAGAGTCATCTCCGAACTCTAGAGTTCTTCCATATATAAGTTTGTGACACTAACAAACTACATAAAAATGGTGTAAATCTATGGTAGATTTAGCAGAGAGGGGTCGGTCTATTACTATTAGCTTAGAATAGTAAGAAATAACATCAAAATCATCTTACCTAAAGCTGCAACACTTTTTCCCCCTCACGCAGCAAACTCCACAAAACACCAGAAGAATGTCGCCAACTTCGACGACTTCGACAGATGTCGAGGACATTGTGGAATTTTTGAATGGACTCAGGTCAACTTCGCCGACATATGGGGAAATGTCGACAACTTCGACGAAATGTCGAGGATATTGTGGAATAAGGATGTTTATGTTGATTCGACGTCGCCAGCCGTCGACGTAGACATTATCGGCGAAATTTCGCCCCATGTCGACGACATTTAGTACTATGACCGTGACAATAAAGCTGCTACCTTCATTGCAAGTAATCCCACATTCCAAGAGCGTACCAAACATATTGAGGTAGACTGTCACTTTCTCAGAGAGTCTATTTTATCCAGGCGCATAGGTACTCCATACATCAAGACTGAGGATCAACTTGCTGATATCTTTACAAAATCACTGCCAAAGAGAAGATTTCGTTCTACGATGGACAGGTTGGACATACATAATATCCATGCTCCCACTTGAGGGGGAGTGTTAATATATTTATTTATTTGTTGATTTTGTACTCTGTTTAGTATCTTGTCTTTAGTTCCATACTTGACTCCTATCCTATATAAGGAGGCGTTGTGCTTGTATTTGATATCTCAATAATACAAACCTATTCTGTTTACACAACACTTATCTAATTACCAAAACTCATCCACCCTTAATGAAATTCAAATTGCCCCCATATAACTTGTTCACTAGCCTTTTAATTCCATACAACAATACTCATATGTGTGTATCGATGCTGAAAAAGTGAAATGCCCAAACTAAAACATCCTTACTCATCTAAATCTCTAGTTGAATCGACCTCATTTTGAGATACACCCTTCTCTTCACAAAGGTGCAAGGTCATGTACTATATGGCACCCTATCTCTTCTTTTAGTTGCCTTTCTATACTTTCACTCACTTCTTATATGTGATATGTCTACTACTCAACTTGATAGCAATGATATACCCAAGAGTTATGTGGAAGCTCTTTAGCATTCTCACTGGAAACTATCAATGAATGGAGAAACGTTTCCCCCTATGAATAATCATACATAGGAACTAGTGGACCCTCCATTAAATAAGAACACCATTGGTCGTCGTTGCGTATCTATTGTAAATCATATATTCTATTTATTGTTTCAAAGCTAGAATGGTGGCAATAGGCTGCACAAACTATTGGATTTAATTACTCGCATTCTCTCCAATTACAAGGACTCACTCTATTTTATCATGATATTTTTGGAAATGCATTTTGTTTGCTCTTTGTCTCTTCTTCTCTTGCTTGTTTCACTGAGTCATCCGCTCTTATAGTCCGATCTGGCGACCCTAGTTGTGGCAAAGGTCGTGGCCGTGGTAGGACGTGGTCGTTTTGGACTGTTAGGACCTGGACGTGGCCAATCCCCTACTGGACTGGGGCGTGGTCAGCCAACCGATGGACCAAGCAACGCTCCTACTGGACCTCGTCAGTGCAACTTTTGTGGCCGGAATAATCACAACGAGGATCGTTGTTGTGGGAGAAACATGGCTACCCCGACATTGGGCCAATCTAGCTTCTACCAACTACACTGAGGATTACTCGGCCCAACCCTCCACTACTATAGATTGGGTCCGAGCTGAATTTGAAAAGCTTTTTCAAAAATGAGTCCAGCCTCCGACGTATGCTCCTTGCTTGGATGTTGATTCTGTCTTTCTAGCATCCTCGGTTGCTTATGATAAAAACAAATAGGTTATCGACTCTGGTGGTTCTACCCATATTTCTAGGCAATTTGAAACTATTCTCTAAATTAATTGCTTCTTGTTTTATTCCGCCTGTGACTGTTGTTGAATGCACTCAAGCCCCAGTTCATGGGGTTGGTAATATTCACACTACACATAATTTCTTGCTCAGATCGACTTTATATGTTCCTCGCTTCCCTCTGAATCTTCTTTCAATTAGTAAAATTGTCAAACAACTTCAGTGTTCTATTATGTTTGACCCAGATGGATGTGTCTTTTAGGATCTACGCATGGGGATGAGGATTGGTTCAGTCTATGAGGAGCCAAATGGATTATACTAGTTTGATGCTCCACAGTCTACTGATCTTCTATCTTTGGCTGTTTCACGACTTCAATGGCACTACAAATTGAGACGTCCATCCGCTTCCAAGCTCAAGCATTTATTTCCTAATGTATTTGAAATTGTGTTTAAATGTGAAGCATGCCAGTTAGGAAAGCAAAATCAGTGTAATTTTTCTAGAAAGAACAACTCTAGCCTCAAAATCTGTTTTTGACATTGTTCATGTTGATATATGGCGACCTTGTTCTTCACAAGTACGTATGGATTTCGTTACTTGATGACCTTTTGTCGATGACTTCTCTCGGGCTACTTGGTTGTTTTTACTTAAAAACAGGGCACATGCTTTTGATACTATCAATGCTTTCTTTGTTGAGATTAAGACTCAATGTAATAAGCCTATCAAAAAATTTAGAATTGACAATACCCTTGAATTTATGCAACAATCTGTCAGCAATTTGTGTAAAAACCTTGACACCATTCATCAAACTTCCTGTTCTTACACTCCTCCGCAGAATGGGTTTTTCGAACGCAAAAATTACCATCTGCCTGAAGTAGCTAGAACCCTTATGTTTCATTGTCATGTACCCAAATCTTTTTGGGTTGATGTTGTCTCCACCACCTATTTTTTAATCAACATGATGTCCTTGTCTGTCTTGAACAACCAAGTCTCTATAACGTGTTATACCCCAGAGTCCCCCTTTTCTCTCTACCACCTAGAATTATGATAGTACTTGTTTTATATGGAATCTTCAGACTAGTGTAAGCAAACTTGATCTACCAAGTGCATCTTCTTGGGGTACTCACAAACTCAAAAGGGTTATAGATGTTATGATCCGACAACTAAGAAATGGCATATAAAAGAAAATGCACTTTGTTTTTTTTTTAAATAACTACTGTCAGACTTGTTATTTTGATCGTATATGTGAATGATATCATTATTTCTGGGAGTGATCACCAGGATATCCGGGATACCATGAAATATTCAAGAAGACACTTCATTACTAAAGATCTAGGAAAGTTGCGTTGTTTTTTGTGGATTTAAGTATCACATTCTTCATCTGGAGTATATCTATCTCAACGCAAGTATGTACTTGACTACTACAGGAGACTGGCATGTTGAGTGCCAAGCCAAATAGCACACCTCTAGATCCTAATACCAATTGGGATGATGATTCTTCTCCTTACCCGGACAACAAGTAATATAGAAGACTTGTGGGCAAACTCATATATCTAACAGTTACACGAGAAGATATCACTTTTGTGTTGGATTTGCTAGTAAGTATCTTGATAAACCTCGACAATGTCATTGGCATGATGTGTGCCACATTCTTAAATTCTTAAAAATCTCCCCTAGAAAGGGTCGTCTATATAGGAACAATGGGCATTGCAAGATTATGGTTTCTCTGACTCAAGACTATGCTAGAACAAGACCGATTGTAAATCTACTTAAGGTAATTGCACCTTTGTAAGTGGTAACCTTAGTCACTTGAGAAGCAAAAAGCAAGTTGTTGTGGCTAGATTGAGTGTTGAAGTTGAGTATCGCGCCATGGCACATACCACTTGTGAGATGATGTGGGTTCAAGGATTGTTAAAGCAATTCAGAACCTGTGATTCTGACCCCATTCCTATATACTGTGACAATAAAGTTGCTACCTTCATTGCAAGTAATCCCACATTCCAGGAGCGCACCAAATATATTGAGGTAGACTGTCACTTTGTGAGAGAGTCCATTTTATCCAGGCGCATAGCTACTCCATACATCAAGACTGAGGATCAGCTCTTTGATATCTTTAAAAAATCACTGCCCAAGATGAGATTTCTTTCTATGATGGACAAGTTGGGCATGCATGATATCCATGCTCCAACTTGAGGGGAGTATTAATATATTTATTTGTTTGTTTATTTTGTACTCTCTTTAGTATCTTATCTTTAGTCCCATATTGCTGAATTTTGTATTTACTTGACTCCTCCTATCCCATATATGGAGGGTGTCTATACTTGTATTTGATATCTCAATAATGCAGGCCTATTCTGTTTACACAACACTTCCTCTAATACCAAAACTCATCCACCCTTAATGAAATTCAAATTGCCTCCGTAGAACTTGTTCACTAGCCTTTTAATTCCATACAACAATACTCATATGTGTGTATCAATGACGACAAAAATGAAATGCCCAAACTAAACGATCCTTCTTCATCTAAAGCTCTAGTTGAATCCACCTCATTTTGAGGTAACCCCTTCTTTTCACGCAAGGTCATGTACTATATGACACTCTATTTCTTCTTTAAGTTGCCTTTCTATACTTTGAATCACTTCTTATATGTGATATGTCTACTACTCAACTTGATAACAGTGATATACCCAAGAGTTATGTGGAGGCTCTTTAGCATTCTTACCATAAACTATCAATGAATGGAGAAACATTTTCCCCTTGTGAATAATCATACACATGAACTTGTGGACCCTCCATTGAATAAGAACATTATTGGTTGTCATTGCATATTCATTGTAAATCATATATTTTATGGTTGTATTTATTGTTTCAAAGCTCGAATAGGGGCAAAAGGCCACACAAACTATTGGATTTAATCTCACATTCTCTCCAACTACAAGAACCCACTCTATTTTATCATGATATTTTTTGAAATACATTTTGATTGCCCTTTGTTTAGGCTGGATGTAAAAAACTCGAATTGGTCTCCAGGGATTCGGACCTGTAGTCTCTTCAAGCACATTTTCATACTAAGGACATTGGAATGTTGAATACTTCCTAGGGATTAAAGTTCCCTGATCCTGTGAGAAAGTGTTGTAATGTTATATTCACAAAAGAGCAGACCTCTCTCCAATAAAAGGAGATACAGGGAAGCGGAAAGAAACCCTATTGGGCCTAATAGTCTTTGGCATATATTACATGAATATAACAAGAAAAAAGGAAATACATAAAAGAGATAAAACCGGAAATAGAGAATAGGTATATATCTCGATACTCCCCCTCAAGTTGGAGCATAGATGTCAATCATGCCCAGGTTGTAGCATAACTCCTGAACTCGCTTTCCAGAAAGGCTTGGTGAAGATATCTGCAGTTTGCTTAGCAATCAACATAAAAGGAATAGTGATCTTCTGAGTCATCACAACATCACGAAGAAAGTGACAATCTAACTCAATATGATTTGTCCACTCATGAAAAATCGGATTACTAGCAATAAAGGTGGTTGCCCGATTATCATAGTACATCAGAATGGCACAAGTGATAAGGAACCAAAAATCTGTAAGAAGGAATTTGATCCACAACAATAGTATGTGTCATAGCACGATACTCAGATTCAATACTAGATCTGGCGACAACATTTTGTTTCTTACTTTGTCAAGTAACCAAATTACCTCTAAGAAAGGTACAATAGCCAGAGGTAGATCTCCTGTCAGACTTGCTCCTAACATAACTTGCATCATAATTTCCATTAAGATTGAGATGCCTGTTTATTCTATAGAATAGTCCTTGGCCAAGCACATTCTATAAGTACTACAAAACTTTACGTGTTGCCTCCCAATGACATTGCCTACGGAAATGCATAAACTGATTGAGAATGCCAACAGAGAAATAGATATCCAATCTATTAATAGTAAGTTACAACAGTTTTCCCACCAAACGCTTGTATCTAGATTTGACCTCCAAAAGTTCGATAGTGTTTTCCCATAGATCGTGTGCTTGGTCCATAGGAGATATTGTAGTCTTTAATACAGGCATTCCAATTTTAGTTAACAAATCCAGAGTATGTTTCCTCTGAGATAAGGAAAACTCCATCCTTATCGTGTGCCACCTCAATGCCCTAAAAATACCGCAGACACCAAGGTCTTCTTAAAAAATGCTACATTATATCTGTGTCAACAATACCTGTGACATCACTGCCAAACAAGATGATGTCATCCACATACACATTGAGTATAATAATTACCAATAGTAGATTTGGTAAACATAGAGTGGTCACAATAAGAACGAGTTAAGTCAAAGTTTCTCAATATAAGCGACAACTTATCAAACCATGCTCGGGGACCTTGTTGAAGACCATAAATATGCTTATTAAGAAGACAGACTTTCCCGGAAGACTCCTCCTCAACAACATGACCGAGAGGTTGTGACATAAAGATAGTGTCATGCAAGTCTCCATATAGAAAGGCATTTTTAACATCTAGTTGAGATAGATGCCAGCCTTAATTCACAACAATAGTGTTAACATGTATTCCTATTTCATGTATTCTGTTATTTATTTTGTTATTTTCATATTATATGTGGACCTCTCTGTAAATGTTTCAGTTATATATATATGAAGGTGCACACATTGTGCAACCCTACGCTTCCTAGAATCATTGTCTCTGTCACATGGTATCAGAGCAGGGATCCGAAACCTAGTCTACGGCGAAGCAGATGTGGGATCAGCTCGCCGACACATACTCGCATAGCTAGAACCCCAAGAAGGTGTTTGACATCACCAAGTAGTTGGGACGTCTACAATTCACGGGGACGGACATTGCGGATTACTTCTCTGACTTTACTGGATTGTGGGGGGGGGAACTGGAGTCCTATCACCCCCTATCCACAGACTTGGCTACCATGCAACGTCAGCGCCAGGAGCTGCAGTTAGTCCAGTTCCTTTGTGGACTGCCTGAGTCCTATGCTGGTGTTGTGGACTAGATCTTAGCCAGTGGCCCTCTACCGTCACTGCAGAGTGCCTACAAGTGTCTTCAACGTCTGCCTTCGTCTTCACTGTCACTGGCTACTGATGTTGGGGAATCTATTGCACTTGCAGCCACGTCCGGCCGTGGTCGCTCTACTGACAGCCGCCCTCCCCTGGGTGCAGGACGAGGTCCTGCTGCTTCTGGTCGTGGGGCCCCTTCTGCTGCCCCTACTGCTATTGCGCGTCCTCAGCCAGGACAGCGCGTCTGTACCTTCTGTGGCTGGTCCAACCATATTGAAGAAAAATGTTGGGAGAAATATGGTAAGCCGGCGTGGGCCAATGCAACTGCTGACTCTACTCCTTCTGCATTGGAAGGAACGACTCAGCCTACTGACTCTGTCTCCTCGGGTGCGACTGCGAACTACATCCGTGCTGAGGTGGAGAGCTTGCTACTTGAGCGAGCTGGCTCGTCGTCTACTGCTTCGACTAGTGGAGCTCATGCTGCCACTTTTCTGGTTATGACACTGCCTTCCTGAGTACCTCTTCTTCTACTCCTGGTAATACTAAATGGGTCATAGACTCCGGTGCTTCTTCGCATATTTCTGGAAATCGATCTTTCTTTAAAACATTATCTAAACCTGCTCGTCCTTCTTCTGTTATGCTTGCTGATGGTTCTAAGTCTGCGGTATCTGGAGTAGGGGATATTATTTCTGAGTTTCTGCTGAAATCTGCCTTATATGTACCTCAATTTCCTCTGAATCTATTATCTGTCAGCAACATATTGAGAAGTCTACAGTGTAGCCTAACATTTATTCCTGGCTCATGTGTTTTTCAGGACCTTCGCACGAGGATGAAGATTGGTGGGGGGTATGAAGGTGCTGATGGACTATACTACCTTGATCATTTGCTGAAAGTAGAGAAAGCGACTGTGGCCTCTGCACTATCTACATCTGTTTCTGCATTACAGTGGCACTACTGGCTGGGACATCCATCATTTGAAAAGCTTCGTCATTTAGTTTCTGATATTGGCACTTGTAGCTTTCAGTGCGAGTCATGTCAGCTAGGAAAGAAGATTATAGCTGTTTATCCTAGACGCAGTCATATTAGCAGTAAAAACATTTTTGATTTAGTGCATTCTGATGTATGGGGCCCTTGTCATGTGTCGAGTTTATCTTGTCACAAGTACTTTATTCTATTTATTGATGATTTTTCTAGGACTACTTGGTTGTTTATGATGAAAAGTAGGTCTGAAGTTATGTCTACTATCAAATTCTTTTTTGCTGAGGTGAAAACACAATATGGTGTGCCTGTAAATTTTTTTCGTACTGACAATGCGCTTGAGTTTGTTAAAAAAGATGTGGATGTTTTTTGCAAATCTGTCGGTACGTTACATCAGACTTCATGTGCTTATACACCTTAACAAAATGGTGTGGCTGAGCGTAAAAATAGACATGTATTAGAAGTTGCCAGGACTATTATGATGCATACTCATGTTCCTCGCTCGTTTTGGCCTGAGGCTATCTTGACTGCTTATTTTATGATAAATAGAATACCATCATCTGTGATTGGAAACAAAATACCTATTCAAGTTCTTCAACCAGATATTCAGTTATTTACTGTGCCTCCTCGGATTTTTGGATGTACTTGCTTTGTATGGTTGCTTGGACCAACTTCTGATAAACTTTCTCCTCGTGCTGAGAAGAGCATTTTTCTGGGGTATTCTCGCACCCAAAAGGGATATAGATGTTACATCCCCACTACGAGAAAATGGTTTACTAGCAGCGATGTTGTATTTTTTGAGGATACACCTTACTATTCTACTCGAGGAGAAAGTTTACAGCCTGACCTTATTGCCTCTCCTCTGCCAGTTACTACTGATTGTGTGCCTGATATTACTGATACTGTAACTACTGAGCATACTACTCCTATTATTGTTTATCAACGCAGGAATAGAGCACCTCCTACACAAGAACCCCCCCAGGAAAACCAATCTTCACCTCCAGAAGGTTCTGCTACACCTGAGGTAACTTCTGACCTTGACATACCCATCGCTCTTAGAAAGGGTTCTCGTTCCTGCACATCTCATAGTATTGCTCAGTTTGTTTCCACTGATCATCTGAATGTCCATTCTAGTAATGTTGTATATGCCTTTTCTGCTGTGGCTGTTCCAAAGAATGTTCACGATGCCTTAAAGAGTACTGCTTGGACGTCTGCTATGAAAGAAGAAATGTTGGCTCTAGCTGAAAGAGATACTTAGGAGTTAGTGGATCCACCCCCTCAGTGTAAGCTTGTAGGCTGCAGATGGGTATATGCTGTGAAATACCAACCTGATGGCACTGTTGAAAGGCTGAAGGCACGGTTAGTTGCTAAAGGCTACACACAAACTTATGGTATTGACTACTTCGAGACCTTCTCTCCTGTTGCTCGTCTTAACTCTGTCAGAATTCTTCTTTCCGTTGCTGTTAATCTTGACTGGCCACTGCTGCAGCTAGATGTGAAAAATGCCTTCTTGTATGGTGATTTACAAGAGGTCTATATGGAGCAACCTCCTGGGTTTGTTCCTTATGGGGAGTCTCACAAAGTTTGCAGGTTAAAAAAGTCTATTTATGGACTCAAGCAGAGTCCCTGTGCCTGGTTTGACAAATTGAGAAAAATTATGATTGAATTTGGGTTTCAGAGATCTCAAGTGGATCATTCTGTTTTCACCAAGAAGACTTCAGCTGGTATTATTATTCTGATTGTCTATGTTGATGACATTATTATATCTGGCAGTGATTCTCCTGGTATTCAGGCTACTAAAGCTCATCTAGGCAAGCACTTTGCTACCAAAGATTTGGGCAAGCTTCGGTATTTTCTGGGCATAGAGGTCTCTAGAAACTCTAATGCTCTTGTGTTGTCTCAGAGAAAATATGTCTTAGATATACTGCAGGAGACTGGTATGCTTGGAGCGAGACCTGCTGATACTCCTCTAGATCCCAATGTGAATTGGGATGATGATTCTTCTCCATTTTTTGCTGATAGTAAAAAGTACAGGAGGCTGATTGGTAAGCTCATTTACTTGACTGTTACCAGAGCTGATATTTCTACTGCAGTGGGCCTTCTTAGCAGGTACCTTGATACACCCAGACAGTGTCATTGGGATGCGCTATGTCATATTCTGAGATATTTGAAGAAGTCTTCTGGCTAGGGACTTCACTACAGAAAGAATGGACACTGTTCTCTTGAAGGGTACTCTGATTCTGATTATGCAGGAAGCAAAGCTGACAGAAAATCTACTTCTGGGTATTGTACTTATGTTGGAGGCAATCTTATTACCTGGAGGAGTAAAAAACAAAATGTTGTGGCCAGGTCCAGTGCTGAAGCTGAATACAGGGCCATGGCCCATACTGCCTGTGAATTATTGTGGGTGCGCTCTCTGTTAAAAGAGTTTGGGATTGACTCTTCTTCTGCTATACCCATGCATTGTGACAATAAAGCTGCTATCTTCATTGCTAATAATCCTATCTATCATGAGCGCACCAAACACATTGAAGTCGACTGCCATTTTATTCGGGAATCCATTCTTACTAGCAAGATCTGCACTCCTTTCACGCGTTTTGAAGACCAAATTGCTGATATCTTCCCCAAGCTGCTGGCGAAGAATCAATTCTGCACACTGATGGACAAGTTGGGCATGATTGATATCAATGCTCCAACTTGAGGGGGAGTGTTAACATATATTCCTGTTTTATGTATTCTGTTATTTATTTTGTTATTTCCATATTATATGTGGACCTCTCTGTAAATGTTTCAGTTCTATATATATGAGGGTGCACATATTGTGCAACCCTACGCTTCCCAGAATCATTGTCTCTGTCACAAATAGATATAAGAATGTGTACATAGTTGAGGCAAGCAACAAAAGATAAAGTCTGAAAATAATCAAACCCCAAATTCCTGTGTATACCCCTTTGCAATAAGTCTGGTTTTCAGGTGCTCAATAGTCCAATCTGGCAAATACTTCACAATAAATACTCAATTACAACCAACGTGATTACTTCCCATAGGAAGATCAACAAGATCCCATGTCCCTTGGGGCTAAATAGCAGTCATCTCCTCATCCATCGCTTGCTTTCACAAAGAATGTTGTATAACTTCTTGAAAAGATTTAGGAGTAATAGTGACATATAATGCAATAGAGAAATGAACCCTGGGAGGAGTCAGATGGGCTATAGAGACCATGGTTTTAAAAAACATCGACATTGGGCGAAATGTTGTCAATTTTGTTGGTGTCGACAGTTGCTGATGTCGAATCCACAAACATCCTCAAATTTTTTAGCCTTGTCATTGGCATCAGCCCATTTGTCGACAAAGTTGGTCCAAGTCCATTAAAATATTGCCCAACTTCCTTGATATCCGTCGAAGTCGTTGAAGTTGGCGACATTCCTCTACTATTTTGTAGAGTTTGCTGTATCAGGGGAAAAAGTGTTGGAACTTGAGGTAAGGTAATTTTGATGTTATTTTTTATTATTCTAAGCTAATATAAGTAGATCTACCCCCCATCTACTAGATCTACCATGGATTTACACCATTTTTATGTAATTTGTTAATTGTCATAAACATTCTATATTGAAGAACTTTGTAGTCTGGAAATGATTGTATGTAACCACGTGTTTGACTATGTGTAAACCTATATGGATGGCTATATGAAATCATATATTGTGTTTTAGCTAAATTTGATGAAATCTATCATTTTTCATCATAAAATCACTGTTTTTAGCTTAAATTTTGTCGAAGTTTGGTTGTAAAGATCCTTGAAGTTTCCTCGATGTTTCCACAAACTTCCACTTCAACAAAGGTCAAAGTCGACTCAAAATCAATGTCCTGTTCCACAATAGAAACATGTTGAGAATACAATAGTTTGCACCTGATCATCGTGGTTTCCTCAAGGCAATAGGAAAATCAGAGTCTAAAAGTACAGTAGTTAGAAGTATTACTAGTGACTTGTGGTGGATCATCAGTCTCTAGAGAAAACCTAAGTAAGAATACTTCAGGTTGAGCTCGTCGTCTCTTCCGCTCTTACACTTGCAGAACAGGAAGGGAAAACTCAACAATTTTTCAACATACACAGGTGCAATAGAGACAAAATGATCAGGATAAGGTATACAAGGAGAATGCATGTGTGAACTATGCTCAGAAAAGAACAAAGTGTCCTCAAAGAAAGTGACAGTAACACTGATATACAGACAACGTGCAACAAGATCAAAACATTTATATCCTTTGTGGGTGCAAGAATGACATTAAAACAACAAAGAAAATCTCTTAATGACAATGTGTTACCTCCAGGCTGATGATTGTGGACAAAGCAAAGGCACCCAAAAAATGGTGGTAAGGAAAAAATGGGTTCACGGGGATATAGTAGTTGGCATGATGCATGGGAGATAGTAGTTGGTAGGGGATACTATTACGTAAAAAAGATGAGGGCATTCAATGGATGAGATAATTGGCTAAAAGAATGGCATTAGCCAATAAAACTTAGGAATATTCATTTCGATCATGAGAGTACGAGCAACATCAAGTAAATGCTTGTTTTTCCTCTCAACAACTCCATGTTGTTGTGGACTATATAAGGACAAGAAGTCTGGTGGATAATTCCCTTAGATATACAAATATTTTAAAAACCGCGTTGTACGTATCTAAAGCATTATTACTGTGCACAAATTTCATAGTAGTAGAAAATTGAATTCTATTCATTCAGAAAGTTTGAGAAGGCATCTAAAACTTCAGAATGGTCCTTCAAAAGATATATCCAAGTGGCACAAGAACAATCATTGATAAAGGTTACAAAATATCACACATGTATGATTACTAATATGACACAGGCCCCAGATATCCAAATGAACTAAAAAAATAAACTATGACTTAGGCTATTATGACGTAAGGAAAATGATGGTGCCTACCAAGTTGACATAGTTGACACCTAAAATTTTCATATTAACACCCCCTCAATTTGGAGCATGGATATCATACATGCCCAACTTGTCCACCATAGAGAGGAATCTTGTCTTTGGCAATGATTTTGTAAGGATGTCAACGAGTTGAGCCTCCGTCTTGATGTATGGATTGGGCCGAGTGGCTATGTGCCTGGATAAAATAGACTCTGACGAAGTGATAGTCTACCTCAGTATGTTTGGTGTGCTCATGAATGTGGGATTACTTGCAACGAAGGTAGCTGCTTTATTATCACTATACATAGGAATGGGGTGAAAATCACAAACACTGAATTCTTGTAATAGTCCTTGAAGCCACATCAGCTCACAAGTGGTATGTATCATGGCGCGATACTCAACTTCAACACTGGATCTAGCCACAACAGCTTGCTTTTTGCTTCTCCAGGTGACAAGGTTACCACCTACAAAGTTGCAGTAACTTGAAGTAGATTAGCATAGTCCGAGTCAGAAAAATAAAAAATCTTGCAGTACCCATTGTTCCTATATAGAAAATCCATTCCAGGTGAGCTTTTTAAGTATTTGAGAATGTAGCACACAACATCCCAATGGCATTATCGAAGTTTATCAAGATACCTATTGACCAGTCTAACAGCTGAAGTGATATCTTCCCGTGTGACAGTCAAATAAATGAGTTTGCCCACAAGTCTTCTATATTATTTGTTGTCAGGGTAAGGAGGAGAAGAATCATCACCCCAGTTGGTATTGGGATCCAGAGGTGGGTTGAATGGCTTGGAACCCAACATGTCAATCTCTTGTAGTAGATCAAGTACGTACTTTCGCGGATATAGACGTACTCCAGATGAAGAATGTGATACTTCAATCCCAAAAAAATAGTACAAATTTCCTAGATCTTTAGTAAGGAAGTGTTTTCTTAAATACTCCTTGGTATCATAGATACTCTAATGATCACTCCTAAAAAGGATGTTAATATCCACATACACAATCAGAATAACAAGTCCCACAATAATTTTTTGACAAAAACAGAGTGATCACAATGCGAGTGTCGAAAGTCAAATTTAGCAAGAATCTGACTTAATTTATCAAACCACGCTCTTGGGTTCTGTTTGAGTCCAAAAATTACTTTCTTAAGATGATAAATTTTAAAACGCTCTGTTGGGAAATCAGGGCGACTAGATAAGGCAGAGGAAATAAAATTTTAAATCCTGATTCTCCTGGACAACAAGATTGCGTCAACAGTAATGTATCTAGGAAGGAAAGACTGCAAGGTTATACATGGTCCTGGAGCAAGTCCAACGACATTACCCTTGCAGTAGCAATGTGTTTTTTTTTCTTCAGGCAGCAGCTCGCTCCTTCTACAGCAACAACACTCGAACCGTCATCTCCACCGGCCTCCTGGTGCAGCACCACGGACAGTGGTTGACAGTGTTCTCCTGGCGGCAGACGAAAGCCTCCCGTCTCTGGAGTAGTCCATGCGGACCACAAGGAACTCCACATTGCACAGAGCCTACAGGAATGAGTTGTCCCTCTCGAACGTCAACCTGTTAGAGTTGATACGCTCTCTCACAATTCTCTCCCTTGCTATCCCTCCCTTTATCGGGTAGGACTTGGTCGGGCTCTCTATTGGTTACCAAAACCAGAGAGAACAATAATTGCCAGAGCAACTATTGTGTTCTGAGAAGCCTTTAGTACCCCTCTATTTATAGGAGAGGCTATGGTCAGGGTTCCTAGTCTGTGCGGGAATCGAAAGGATCAAATTCATGAATTTTCTAGAACCTGCGCATGCTAAACCGGTCGGTTCGCACACTCAACCAGTCGGTTGGTGCCTGAGTTGGTTGGTTCGCTAAGCGAATCGGTCGGTTTGTGCAGTTTCATGTTCTGAATCAAATTGGTAATCAATGCACGATTAATGCACAACATGATGTTAGCGCTAATCCTTCATCCAATCGAATTGGCAACCGGACCAGGCGGTTCATCCCATGAACCGGTCGGTTGGGATATGTGAATCGGTCGGTTCACTATGTGAATTGGTGGTCTCACTCCCTGGTTTAGCCATTGATCAGCCAATGTTGATTTCAATTGACCTGACACTCCAACCGATTTGTTCAACACTTGAACCAGTCGGTTCAGAGTCCAGTCAGTTAATTTTGAACCTTAGTTGTTTAATTGAATACCTAAACACCTTTAGTAATCAAATTAAACATCATTTATGAATATACTCCTTTAATCCAAGTGTATCATATGTGTGTTACCCTATAGGTCCAAAATTACATTGGCAGTGAATGTCCATAACTAACTTACAACATCACAAGCAAAGAGTGGTATCTAGCAACACATCGTTGCCATCCAACTAATTCGGAAAGTTGGAGAACATCAACCTACAATCTGTGATCAGTGTTACCGTGATCATATAGTTCCTTTGTCTCTGATATCCGGATTCAACTTGAGGCATGAAATCATCATCCTCTCAATGTTCAATCCATGTTTCTTGAACTAGAGCAGACTATCTGAGATGCATGTGAGTTCACATATCACATATTGAATCACATGAGTACGGTCGTACATTTATTAGTCTCACTTATCAAGAGGCCCTGGATATCAATCTCCTATAGGAGGGACAAATCCCACTACGTCACTCACATTCAATCTCCATGTGTCACAGTGCACCCAATCATGTTATGGCAACCCTTATTCAAGATTACGTTGGATGTTGTCAAAGTACATGAACGACATATGCTGAATGTAGTGACTTCAGGTCTACGAACCACTATCACTAATATCACTATGAGAGCTGATTCTGACTACCATTCCATGGTCTCCATGTATCACTGTCATGGTGGTCTGTCTGATACATTGTTCTCTAACATGTTCTTGTGTGCTTGACTTTATATCACATATCATGACTAATGAGATTCTGTCATCAGTCAACACACACTCTAGTCTTATGTATTACTGTTGTCTATTTTGCTTCTACAGTAATATCTGACAAGGGACATAACAAGAATGTATGTACTCTTGTCATACATATGATCTCATCGTTCATGTCCTCAACCTGAAGACATATGTCATCGAGTAACATCATTCTTTGGACATCTACTATTTATGTGTCATCAATCCTTTTCCGTGCTTCTCAAGCACTTAAGGATGTTCTTTATGGTAGTTCAATGACTCACTGGCATCTGACATATACCCTCTCGTCATGTCCAATACATACGAGATTGCTAGATAGGATATATATACCTCTCATCATGTCCAATACATATGAGATAACCGGATATCCTCTCGTCATGTCCAATACATATGAGATAACGGGATAAGTACAAATCATGGCATTCAAGATAGATCCAATTGCAAATGCATATGGCATCTATCCATGTGTTCCTGTTCTTCACAAGAACTGGGACACTAGGCTCCTCAGAGAATAACTCCATGAAACATGGACAAGTTTTCTCTCATTGAGTTTTGCATGCTGAACCCCTTCAACATCTTGCCACTGTATGTGCTCTTTCTCAGGTCAAGAAGCTTTCCAGATCTATCTCTATAGATCTCAATTCCTATCACATAGGATGCTTTGCCTAAACCCTTCAGAGAAGGTACTTTCCTTGCCAGGTTTTAATATTTATAGGATAATGACGTTATTCTCCATCATTATGTAGAATACAAATATGATCCCATTAAATCTTTTGTAATCACAGATTTCATCATCATTTTGACTCAAGTCAAACCCTTTGACTGTCTTGTCAAATAGAAGATTCCAGCTCTAAGATGTTTGCTTCAATTATCAGTTTGACTTTTGTAACTTATAGACTTTATTTGCATTATTGGACTTATAACACCTTTAGGTTGTGTCACGTACACATCCTCATAATTATTCCAATTAAGGAATGCAGTTTTAACATCCATATGTCAAATCTTATAGTCATAATAAGCTTCAACAACAAGCATGATCCTGATGGATTTAACCAGTAACTGTTGAGAGACTTCATCATGTTCAACACCTTGAATTTGTTGAAACTCTTTGCAAGCAAACTACCCTTCCATGTTGGTCTCCTTTTAAAGACCCAAATGCACCCTATGGGTTTTACCCCTTCAGGTGGATCCAACAAGGTCATACCTTGTTGGTTTACATGGAGTCCATCTTTGATCTTATAAGCTCAAGCCATGCTTCAAATTTTGGTCTCTCAATAGCTTCTTGGTAGGTTGTTGACTCATCATCTATAATCAACTCACCGCTTCTTGAGTTAGAAGATGTCATAATCTTTAAAGCTCAAGCCGTATTCTACTAGAATTACGAGATTTTGTGTTACATAAGGAACTTGAGATTCCACAATAGCTAGTGATTCTCCATGTTCTTACCATACCTCTTTAGGTTCAATATTTTCTTATTTGTCTCGAACATTTTGAGTTCTACTTTTACTCCCACTAATTTTTTTGGAACTAAGTTCCCCTTCATGAATACAGCCATCCTGGCAACAAACACCTTTGTTGTTGGATTGGGATAAAAGTAGTAATTCAATAAAATAACATTTATGTGATTTATGGAAGACAAAGATTTTAAGAAACTATTTTCTTATCTAAGCTTTTAATCCTAATCACTACAAAAGACATATCGGGACATCTCCCATGCCATATCTCATATGGTGTCTTTTGAACCATTTTAGACGGTACATTGTTTAGTGTTAAGCATGTGCCCAAAAGGAAATTTGAAGATTAGCTAGATTTTATTGATATGACTTAACAATGTGTGATTCCTTCTTTCTGATATACTTTCATGACACACTATCATTGTGTTTTAGGTGCAGCACATGATACATTATCATGATCTGCCAGAAGGTACTCAAACTCTTGGTTAAAATATTTTAACATCGATCACATCGAAGTATCTTAATACTTTTACCAAGTTAGTTATGTACTTCATTCACAATCTCCTTGAACACTTGAAGAGATTTGTACTTGTATTTCACTAAATACAAATTTCCATATCTACTGATAGCATCGGTGAATATAATAAGCTATTTGCAAATACCTTTAGCATATATTCTAAAAGGTCTATATTCATCAGTATGTATGAGCCCTAATAGAACAATCACTCTCCCACTACATCTAGTGAAGATACTTTTGTCATATTGCACAACAAATAAGATATGCATGTCTCTATTGGTTCAAATACCATAAGAGTCTAGATAACCATCATATGATTCTAGAAATGCACTTCTCATTTATGTGCTCTAGATGACAATGCTATAGGTATTTATTGTTTGAGATATCAGGTCAATCAGTATATGTGTCATACACATTTGTCTCTACAACTATCAAGTATAGTTTATAAGACATAGGATATTGCCATATAAGTTATCTTGTAAAATGGAACCTCAATTTATTTTTGTCCATATAAGGTACATGATGTTTTCATTAATGGCAAGTGCATAATAGTAATTCAGTAATTTTATTATGTACCCATGAATGATAGATTCCAACTGTAGTGGCAACAACTCTTGCTTCTTACAGTTCTAGCTTATTTCTTATTGGGTCCTGAAGTAGAAATCTCTATCTCTTTCTTCTTCCTTTGTTCCTTTAAGTGAAAAGGACAAATTCCTTTGCACTTACCCTTCTCCATAACTTGAGTGCAGAAGACTTGGACTTTACGTTAGCCTCAGAACACTTCTTGGCCTTGCCCTTTCCCTTGGACTCGCTGCCGCTGATCACCATCATGGATTTGTCCTTCTTCATTCTTGCTTTGGCATCAACATGCCAAGTAGTTCTGATAGCGGCTTAGCCAAGTTACTCAAGTAAAAGCACTTGATAAGATGGCTATATATGATTTAAACATCAATTGTAGAATCATGTCCATAGTCAACTCTTGACCTAAAAGAAATCCCAGTCTCTCCACATGTCCAATCATATTGAGCACATGGGGTTCTACTTCTGTTAATTTGCACTCAGACAACGCTTTGAAGACATTTCACCTTACTTGCTTTACATGATTCTTAAGATGTGCTACCATCTCGAGAATTTCCATGTTTTTCATGTTGTTCATGCAACTCATAGTTCATACAACATAGCATAAGGTCTTTTATGTCTGCGACATCATTGACATGCTTCAAGTAAGAATCTATTTTAGCCTTAGGCACATTTGGAGCGGGTTCCTCTGGTTCTGATTTTTCAAGGACATATAGCTTTTGCTCATTTATGAAAACACTTCTCAAAATTCTAAACCAGATGGGGAAGTAAATCTCGTTTAGCTTGTCCTATTCAAGGACTGATCGCAAATATGTTTGTTATTAGATTCTACAAAGAATATTGCAGTTTTTTAATTATATTTTTAATTTGTTTGATTTGATAAGTTAACGATATTAATTAGGCTTTTAATTAATTATTGCTCCCACTATTTTGTTCAAATTGATAACCCTCAAATATCAATTCGAAAGATTGTAGCAAACAACCTTCTAGTGAGCCAAGATCCAAAACAATTAAGTCAATGCCCAATCAACGCTGGCGCTCATGACCAATTATTAAGGTAGGCGACATTTTCCAATTGCATCTCATGCAACTCTTGGATAGATGGTATGCACAACTCCTTGTCATATTCCATATGTATGCTTCTAGGCACTTAATCCTATTAAGGTCACCTAGTTAAGCCTGACCCATAAGTCAACACGATTGAATATACACCCTGCTAGGGCAGACCCACATATCTACCATCACACTTGTGAAATGTGGTGCCGCAATGCAACGTGCAATGCAGCGTTGAGAGAGGCCATAGGCCTTCTCTCTTTTTATTAATAAGAGAAACTAGATAATTTACATAGAGGTCCAGCAGGATATATAAATTACAAAATAGAATAAATATGAAATATATTAACACTCCCCCTCAAGCTGGAGTGTACACATCGTGTAGACCCAACTTGTTGCAAAAACTCTGGAAAGCTGTTGGACTCAATGGCTTCGTAAGAACATCTGCAAGTTGATCTTCAGACTTGACATGTGAAGTCACAACAGTTCCATTCTTGATCTGGTCTCTGATAAAGTGGCAGTCAACTTCAATGTGCTTAGTATGTTCATGGAAAATTGGATTCTTAGCAATGTATATGGCCGCTTGATTGTCACATCTGAGTTCTATAGGAGACAAAACATGAATCTTTAATTCAGAAAGTATAGATTGAACCCACTGCAACTCACAACATGCATGTGCCATTGCTCTATACTCAGCTTCCGTGCTAGATCTTGCCACAACATTTTGCTTTTCCAGGTAATAAGATGATTCCCTAGAAATGTGCAATATCCAGACGTAGACCTCCTGTCATTCAGATTACCAGCCCAATCTGCATCTGCATAACTAGTAAGAGACAATGTGGATACAGGAGTCTTCGTCCTATAATAGGTGATTCCCTTACCAGGTGCACCTTTCAGATATCTCAGAATACGATAGATAGATGTCCAATGAGACTATTTTGGAGAGCTCATATGCTGACTCACCACTCCTACAACAAAAGAAATGTCAGGACGTCTGACTGTTAAATATATCAATTTTCCCACAATTTTCCTATAATATCTTGGATCTGGATAATCAGTATCATCAATCATCTCATTCACATGATAGTCCATAGGAGTAGACACAGGCTTGGACTCACTCATACCAGTTTCCTGTAGTAAATCCAGCACATATTTTCTCTGAGACAAATTGGTACCTGCATGAGATCTAAGTACTTCAATGCCCAGAAAATATCTCAATTTTCCCAGATCCTTTGTGTGAAAGTGCCCCTGCAAGCCCGCTTTCACACGAGATATGCCTGTGGAATCACTACCAATGATAACAATATCATCAACATACACAGCAATAATAATAGATCCACCAGAAGAAGTAGAATAAAATAAAGAGTGATCAGTAACAGAACTAGAAAAACCCATCTTTAGCACAACATCACTGAACTTGTCAAACCAAGCTCTAGGAGATTGTTTCAATCCATAGATGGCTTTCTTCAGTCTACACACCTTCTGACACCCCCTGAGCAACAAAACCAGGCGGTTTCTCCATGTACACCTCCTCTTGTAGATCACCATGAAGAAAGGCATTCTTGACATCGAGCTGAAATAGAGGCCAGTCAAATGTAGTAGCCAGAGAAATAAGAATACACACAGAATTCAGACGAGCCACTGGTGAAAAGGTCTCAAAGAAATCAACCCCATATGTCTGAGTGTACCCCTTTGCCACCAGTCTAGCTTTCAATCTCTCCACAGAACCATCTGGATTATGTTTTACTATAAATACCCATCTACATCCCACAACATTTTTATCTGGAGGTAAGTCAACAAGTTCCCAGGTGTTGTTCTGTAATAGAGCTGACATTTCAACATGCATAGTCTGTTTCCAACCAATATACTTCATAGCATCAAGATGATTTCTTGGAATGGCCACTAAATCAATCCCAAGAGCAAATGAGTGAGCCTGCTGAGATAACTTGGACAAACAACACACATTTGTAATAGGATGCTGAATAGTACAGGAACGGGTACCTTTGCGAACAACAATGGGAACATCAAGGTCAGATGGTTCTTCAGGAATCCCTTGAGTAGAGGAGGATGGGGAGGGCTCACAGACTAGAGTCGCTACCTCCTCTGGATCTTGTCTGCCTCGTCTGCTATAAACATGTGAATATTGCTGAATTGGTGGACCATCTGCTGGCTGCTCTTCCTGAATTATAGTATAGTCAAGAATGATAGGTGGCACTCTCTCACTCTGATGTGATGGTGGCACTCTCTCACTTGCATCTGATGGTGGCACTCTCTCACATAATTGCTCCAGATATGGACATCCTTCATTAGAGAGCATGAGAAAGTTAGAACCAGAATTCTCAAGTATCGTCTCTAGAGTGTCAGTCCTGTCAACTGGGGAACCATCATAGAATGTCTTATCCCGGTCGTGTCAATAAACGTGCGTCATGTCCTTTTGAGTTGGTCCATAGTGATGTTTGGGGTCCTGTAAAAGACCATAGTTATAATGGTTTTCGTTATTTTATCTCTTTTGTGGATGACTTCTCGCGTATGACTTGGATTTATTTGTTGAAAAGTCAAGAGTCTGTGCTATCTTTTGTCAAACATTTTCATCAAGAAATAAAAGTTCAATTTGATTGCAATATTAAAGTTCTTCAATCTGATAATGCCTTGGAGTATGTTCAAAATGCTATGGCTGATTTTTGTAGTTCAGTTGGGATGATACATCGTACATCCTGTCCTCACACTCCTCAGCGGAATGGGGTAGCAGAGAGAAAAAATCGTCATCTCCTTGATATTACCAGGACAATCATGTTTCAATCTAATGTTCCTAAGCGTTTTTGGTCTAACGCCCTTCTTACTGCTTGTTTTCTTATCAACAGGAAACCTTCTTCTGTGCTTCAAGGACATACTCCTTTCTCTGTCCTACGTCCCAAAGATCAACCTTTCCTTGTTCCTCTTAAAGTGTTTGGTTGTACTTCTTTTGTCCACAATTTTGATCCTAAGGCTGATAAGTTATCTCCTAGGTCAATTGGGACTCTCTTTCTTGGGTACTCCAACACTAGCAAAGGGTACAAGTGTTATTGTCCAAGTCTTCGTCGCATGTTTTTGTCTAGAGATGTGACTTTTCATGAATCCACTCCATATTTCTCTAGTGTTCCCAGTAAGGGAGAGCCACTCAACAGGACAGCTAGAGCAGGAGCAGACACTTGGCGAGGCAGACTGTCACTGTGGAAGAGGTAGAGATCACCTTTCCTAGGCCCCCCACCAATCGTCCTCATACTCTTGAGATCCTGTAATATAAAACAAGAAGGTCAAAAAATTACTGTACATTTCACAATATCAATCAACTTAGCAACAGACAGAAGATTAAAAGGAAAAGCAGGCACATAATGTACAAATTTAAGATCAATTCTAGGAGTCAGAGAAACAGATCCACTGGCTAACACTCTCCTCACTGAACCATGTGCTATTGTTACAGATTTGTGAGGAATATGTGAGTCAATGGAATGAAGAAGTCTCCTCATACTAGTCATATGCTGTGACGCTCCAGAGTCAACGACCCATGATGAAGTAGAACCAGAAGCCAATAAAGAGGTAGCTTGATTACCAGTGGTGGATGCCAAATTGGCTGAAGATGATGATCTCAAGCTTAGATGTTGAGTAGCCAGAATAAATCTATCATATTCTTCCTTGGTAAGTGTAATGCCAGAAGGACCAGAACTCGAAGCAGGAGGCTCAGTAGACTCAATAGTGGTAGCATAGTTTGCTGCTCCCACAGGTGGTGCAGCAGGTCGACCATGCTTCTTCCAGCATTTCTCAACTGTGTGTCCATGTTTGTCACAGAAAGTGCACTTAGGGCGAGTTCCACGTCCTCGGCCCATACATGTCCGTCCTCCTCTCACTGCAGCAACTACAAAAGCATGAAAATCTCCCTGAGATGAGACTACGGTAGGATTAACAGGTTCAAAATTTTCCTGTAAAATCCTTGAATAGGCCTCTTCCAAACTGGGAAGCTTATCAGAAGCTAAGATAACACTGCGGGCTGAACTGCATGAAGAACTCAGATCAGACAAGAATTTTGCTCTAATCAAGTCATCTCTGTCTTTGACTTGCTCCTGGACAGTTACTGGATGGTAGAAACTCAGCTCTTGTGCAATACCTTGAATCACTCCAAAGTATTCTTATAAAGGTCTGTCTCTCTGTCGTTCTGCAAACAGGCGATCATATATCATGAACTGACGAAGCGCATTCTTCTCTTGAGAATAATGTTTCTTCACTGCATCCCAAATCTCTTTGGCGGTAGTGTAGAACATGGACCTCGAGGCAATCCCAGGTTCCATGCTCCCCCACAACCAGGTCTTCACCAGATTGTTATGACGCTTCCATTCAGCATAGCCTTTGTCAGTAAGTGCAGGAGGATCAGAATCAACGTGTCTCGCCTTATCGCGTGACTCCAACACAGTATGGACAACATTCATCCATAAGAGATAATTATTCCCGTTCAGCTTGATGGAGGGGATAGGAGACATCTCACTGTAGATGGTAGATGCCTTGGTGTCCTCCATGATTTGACGAGAAGAAGAGTGACAGATTGATACACGTCACAAGAAGATATGGGTGACGAGGAGATACACGTCACATCACAAGATCATATGCGTATCTGACGCATCCACAACCCCCAACTGAAATTCCCTAATCACACATGGAGGAGATGTGATTAGGAATTTCTTACGTACCGACGGACCCTCCGGTTTGGGATTTAGAAATCTGTTGGATCAACCGAAGGACCCGACGACCCGGAGATAGAAGAGAAGGGGGGACGACGGTTACGGCGCCTGGCCCGGGAGATGGCTGCTCCGCCCGCTTTGGGCCGGCGGCGCGGCGGCTGGGGAAGGCTAGCGACGTACCATGTTCACGCAGGAATTACTGCTCACGCCGCATATTGTTCACCGCCGAAATTATTGTTCATGCTGCCGACCGGCGGCAACGCTGGGTTGTGACAGCTGGGTAGGGTTAGGTTAGGAACCTTGCTCTGATACCATGTGAAATGTGGTGCCGCAATGCAACGTGCAATGCAGCGTTGAGAGAGGCCACAGGCCTTCTCCCTTTTTATTAATAAGAGAAACTGGATAATTTACATAGAGGTCCAGCAGGATATAGAAATTACAAAATAGAATAAATATGAAATATATTAACAACACTTTCATGAGATAGACGACACGCCACGCTAGGGCGTGCCCACGCTTGGTCGATCAAGCTTTTATGGTGCTGTTTATGGAAAACATCTAAGACTTAATATTTATTGAGGGCTTTATATATAATACATATACATATCCAATCACCACATACTTAGTACATATCATATACATGCTATAGGGAGAATAAGAATTGTATATTCGATGATTAAAAAGGTGTACAATACAGTTTCTTATATAGGAGAGAGGAAAGACTAAAATAGAGATGAGCAATATGGGACTAAACTACTAAAGTAAAAACATAAGTGAGGCACATGCTAGGCACATGACACTCAGTGAAACATAACATATCTCTATACTCTCCCTCAAGCTGGAGCGTAGATGTCGAACATGCCCAAATTGTTCACTAGAGTCTGAAAATGAGCTTTTGGAAGAATTTTGGTGAAGATATCCACTACTTGCTTTTCAGTGTTGAGATATGGAGTGTAAATGCGGACAGAAAGAACTGTCTCACGAACAAAGTGGCAGTCGACCTCAATATGTTTTGTCCTTTCTTGAAATGTGGGGTTGCTCGCAATAAAAATGGAGGCCTTGTCACAAAACATCGGTATAGGGCTGGAATAGGATATGTCGAACTCCTGGCGGAGACTCTGGACCCATAGAAGTTCACATGCAATATGAGCCATGGCTCGATATTCTGCCTCTGCACTAGATCTGGCTATGACAGTCTGCTTTTTGCTTCGCTAGGTAACTAGATTGCCGCCCACAAATGTACAATAGCCCAATGATTTACGATCAGAGCGACTTCCTGCATAGTCAGAGTCTAAAAAACCAGAGAAATTACAGTGGCCATGCTTCTTATATAACAAGCCTTTGCCTGCAGAGCTTTTGAGATAACGCAGGATGTGACATATAGCATCCCAATGACACTGCCGTGATTTATCAAGATACCTACTGATGAATCCTACAACAACAGTGAGGTCAACTCTTGTGACCGTAAGATAAATAAGCTTGCCAACCAGCCTTCTGAACTGGTGGTGATCAACATAAGGAGGAGAGTTTTCATCGTCCCAATCCATATTTGGGTCGAGGGGTGTTGGTTGGTTTATAGCCAAGCATACCGGTTTCCTGTAAGAGATCAAGTACATATTTTTATTGGGAGAGACACATCCCTGCATATGATTTGGATACCTCGATGCTTAAGAAATATCTCAACTTTCTGAGATCTTTGGTGACAAAATGCTTTTCTAAGTAGGTTTTAGTTGCTTGAATGCCCAAGGTATCACTGCTAGATAAAATAATATCGTCAACATAGACAAAATAAGAATGACTAGCCCAACCACTGTTTTGCGGATAAAAACCGAATGATCTGAGTGGGGACGACGAAAGCCAAAAGTAACTAAGATCTGACTGCGTTTGTCGAACCAAACACGAGGGCTCTGTTTGAGACCGCAGATGGCTTTTTTTAGCTTACAGACCTTTGAGACAGACTCCCCTTGAGAAACAAATCCCGTGGTTGCTCCATGTAAACTTCCTCCTATAGATCTCCATAAAGAAACACATTTTTAACATCCAACTGAAGTAGGGGTCATTCTTTGTTTACAACAACAGAAATCAGAATGCGAACAGAATTTAACCGTGCTACTGGAGAAAAGGTTTCAAAATAGTCCACACCATATGTTTGTATTTACCCCTTTGCCATAAGACGAGCTTTCAGGCGCTCAATTGTACCGTCAGGTTGATACTTAATTGTTAAGACCCACCGGCATCCAACAGTAGGGTAGGAAGGAGGACGATCCACAAGTTCCCACGTCTTGCGATCACATAGTGCCTGCATTTCATGGTCCATTGCAAGTTTCCATGCAGGAAGAAGAAGAGCTTCTGCAACAGTCTTTGGAATAGTGACGGAAGAAATTGTAGAAGTGAAGCATGCAAAACTGTTATTCAGGTTAGCAGATGAGCAGAAATGACTAATAGGATGTTTGGTGCAGGAACGAACACCTTTGCGCTGGCTGATAGGCAGGTGTAAGTCAGAAGTTACCTCAGTGGTTGTATGATCATCCGCAGACAGAGGAATTGGTTGTAGAGGGGCCATGAAAGGAGTGCTTGTCTTGGTCCTTCGTTTGTATACTTGCAAAGGGTGGCCTTCAAGCAGGTCAGAAGATGGCAAAACCTCAACAACATCTGGCAGTGGCGTCAGTGCCAACATATCACTGGAGAGTGATGCCCCATCATCAGAGAAATATGACATATGCTCAAAAAAGATCACATCCGCACTGACAAACCATCGCTTTAGAATAGGATCAAAGCAGCGATAACCTTTCTGGGTTCTAGAATATCCCAAAAAGATGCATTTAGTGGAGCAAGGATCAAGCTTTGTTAGCCCTGGGCGTAGATTTTTGACAAAACAGGTACACCCAAAAATACGAGGGGAAACAGAGAACAGTTGAGCATAAGGGAAGAGAATGGTGTAAGGTATGCGATTGTGTAAAATAGAGGATGGCATGCGATTGATAAGATAGCATGCCGTAGAAACAGCTTCAGGCCAGAATCGGTGAGGTACTTTATAATGAAGAAGTAAAGTGCGAGCAACCTCTAACAAGTGGTGATTTTTACGTTCAAAAATGCCATTCTGTTGTGGAGTGTAGGGGCAAGTAGTTTGATGGATGGTGCCACGAATAGAACAAAAAGATGTGACCGATTTTTGCATAAACTCAAGAGCATTATCGGTACAGAAAATCTTAATGGGTTTGTTGAACTGGGTCTGTATTTCAGAAAAAAAAACATTGATATCCAAAATTGTACTGCGATCCTTCAGTAAAAATAGCCAAGTAGCACGGGAATAATCATCAATAAAAGTCAGAAAATATTTAACTCCAGAGTGACTAGGAACAGAACACGGGCCCTAGATGTCCGCATGAACAATATCAAAAAGTGCTTTAGAACCAATTTCTTTTTTAGCGGGAAATACAGACCGCGTTTGTTTACCCAACAGACAAGATGCACAAGAAAAAGTTTTTTCAGATAATGCTGGAAATAAATGTTTCAGTTTTGTTGCAGAAGGATGACCAAGCCGGTAGTGCCACTGGTGTCTGGTGACTGATGTAGACAGAAGAGCATACACTGCTGGTGGTCCCTCCAGATATTAGAGTATGTCTGGTCCTTCATGGCCCGAACCTATCCTCGTCTTCGTGTGGAGATCCTTCAAAACACAACCAGAAGGATCAAATTTAATGGAGCACTAAAGTTGTTTAACAACCTTAGAGAAAGAAAATTAACAGGAAATTGTGGGATGTATAAAATAGATTACAGATGCAGCTTCTGAGACAAGGGAATAGTGTCGATGCCATGAACGGGAGACTTAGAGCCATTAGCAACAGTAACAGACGGAATAGTTGTGGTTTTAGTCAGAGCAAAAAATAAGTTGATGTCGCCAGCCATATGGATAGACGCACCAGAATCAATACACCATTTATTGTTACCAGCAGAAAGAGAGGCAAGTAGGGCGGAGAACCAACAACAGACGTAGAGGGAAGCTGAGTCATGCGTTCTTGAAAATTTTTCTCAAACTCCGAGCGAAGCCACTCAGTAGATGGCATAGCAGATGGCTGATCAGATGCAGTATCAGTGGAGGTTTCTGCAGAAGTTTGGCGGCCAACAGCTTGGCCTCGACCAGGAGTAGTAGAAGATGTACGTCCACCATTAGGAGGCAGACGTCCTCCACAACCACATCCTCGACCTCAGCCACGGCCAGAGAAAGATGCTCAATGGCAGGGTGGAGGTCATCGACGGAAGTCTTTGAACTCGTTTAAGGACGTCGCGGAGAGTAGGCAGGGGGTCACTGGACAGAATCTGATCGACCACGCCAGAGAAGGAAGTAGGAAGAGCAGTCAGAAATTGGACCAATTGTAGTTCATTGCGCTGCTTCTGGGCTTCTTTGATGTCGGCCGTTAAGGGGTGATAACTTTCGTACTCATTCCAGAGAGCAGAGCACTGGTTGTAGAAGTCCTCCACAAAAGTGTCACAGGAAAATTCCTTCTTGGACAAGGTTTTGAAAATTTCAAAAACGCGCTTGGGATTCTGTTGATGAGAATAGACGTGAGATAGATGGTCCCAGATGGCCTTAGCATCATGAAGACATAACAAGGATTGACTGATCCACGGCTCAGTGCTATTAAGAAGTCAGGACATAACACTAGAATCGTCTTTGAACCATTGTGCATAGGTTTGCTTGCTTTTTTCATCCCCAGTAGCAGCAGGGGCATCAGGAGGATTAGTAGTGAGATGTGAATAACGGCCTTGTGCTTTAACGTATAGAACAAAGGACGTCGACCAGAGATGATAGTTGGAGCCATTGAGTTTGATTGTGGTAACACACAGAGAATGAGGCGGCTCAACGGAAGCCATAGTGAACAAAGACGAAGCAACAAGAGAATGGGCAGCGCAACAACAACAGTAGTAGTCAGCAGATAAGGAACCCACTATGGGGCAGTAGAGAAGCACCGTAGATCTGAAGCATCAGATCAGAAGAGACCCGCTACGGCAGATTGACCGATAAAGGAACCTATGCCATCATAAGGAAGATCAAGATTCCACCATGAGGCGCAGGCAGAACAATCCAAAGAGCCGGAGAGACTCTCAACGTGCAATAGTTATGGCTGTCCGGAAACGTCAACCACGTAGAGAAGTGGAGATATGGGGAAAGGGGTTAGAGGAGCAGAGGAATGGTGGTTGTCGTTGGTGGAAGAGGAAGGAGGAGTGAAGCGGGAAGGGGGGATAGCTTTGAGGACAGCAGGAGGAGGAGCTGAGGGCGGCGGGTTGGGGAGGTGGAAGGGGCGATGGTGGTGGTTGGAAGGTGCGGCGGCGGCTGGGTGGGCAGGCTGCTGGCGACGGCCGCCGGGGGGGGGAGAGGTTTAGGTCATGAGGTAGGGTGGGAATTTGCCCGGGAAAAAGGGACCTACTCTTGATACCATATAGAGAGAATAAGAATTGTATTTCGATGTTTAAAAAGGTGTAAAATACAGTTTCTTATATAGGAGAAGAGAGGAGAGAGTAAAATAGAGATGAGCAATATGGGACTAAACTACTGAAGTAAAAACATAAGTGAGGCACATGCTACACACATGACACTCGGTTAAGCCTGACCCATAAGTCAACACGATAGAATATGCACCCTGCTAGGGCAAACCTACATATCTATCATCACACTTTCACGAGATAGACGACACACCACGCTAGGGCGTGCCCACACTTGGTCGATCAAGCTTTTGTGAGTGTTTTTTATGGAAAACGTCTAAGACTTAATATTTATTGAGGGCTTTATATATAATATAGATACATATCCAATCACCACATACTTAGTACATATTATATACATGCTATAACGACCATTGTTCAGGAAAGCGGTATGTGGTGTACGAGCGGTGGGGGTACTGCATAGAGTATATGCGGTATGCGGGAGTATATACGGGAGTATATGCGGTTTTGGTTTTTTTTCAATAAAGTAATTACATATAAAATGGTATATTGAGATTATAAATATATATATAGTAGGCACTTATGTGTTTACATATAAATATATTGATATGCATATATGATGTGCTTATATATGTATACATGTCTATATATGGAATGTCTTTGTAATATATGTACAAATACTAAAATGTACATGTATCAATATAGAAATATGTGTAGAGTGTGTCTATATATGTGAATAAATCAAAATGTATATACTTATGTACAAATATGTGTTTGTATATGTAGGTCTGTTGTATATGTATGTATATGTTTATATCATAAGGTATCCATACCAATGTACAAATGTTTTTGGAAATTGTTATATGTATTACAATGTATACATATAAATCAACGATTATATATACAAATTTTAATATATAATGAAATTTGTGTTTGTATGCATGCATGTATGTATGAAATGCATGTACATAAGTTGTGGGCTTTTCAAAAATCGGAGTTTAATCGGCCGCTTAATCGGCCAAGCGGGAGTATATGCGGCCCATGACCGCTTAGTGGACCGATTAGCAATATGCGGTGCGGTAGGGTGACTGAATAGGTATATGCGGGAGTATATGCGGTCGTGCAGACCGATTTCCCGAACAGTGATAACGACAAACGAGAACATGCAATAATTAAAACAGGAAAGCGATGGTTATGGCCATACTATTGTAATTCCTTGGAGCCACAAGGAATTACTACTACCTAAGGTCCACATCATATGCAACCTGTTGTTGATGAAGATATGTGCTTGAACCAATCCGGGTTGATCGATTCAACTCTTGAACCGGTCAGCTCGCCTCCTGGTTGCTCGGTTGGGCTCCTGAAACGGTCATCTGGTCTTCATGTTCAATTGATGTCTGGACTCCTCCAGCCGATCGGTTGGGCCACCAGTCGATCGGTTCATCCTCCTTTCGTCTCGATCGGTTCATCTCACGAACTGATCATTTCGCCTTGTGTAAAATTTCTTCACTAGACGATTCATAAATTAAAATTATCCTATTTCTTATTACATTGTAAAAGGGAAAACCTCGAGTTACATTCGAGGGGAAAGAGGAAGAAGAGAATTAATTTACATTTGAAAAGAAGAGAGAGGCTCAGTACGCAGACCGAGTAACAATAGGAATAAACAACCACAACGATGTGCATATAGATCTAGGGTTATTAGCCATAATCATGCTTCACATCCACCATCAAAATCAACTTTTAGGGTGACACGTATAAATTGCATATATATCATATTATATATATAAATATATATTAGTTTGTGGAGCGTAGGTGGTAATTAATCAGATATGCACATTAACCAGTTTAATATTCGCATCGTATGCACTGAAATAAATCCGATCATATCTATTTAAATCCCAAATACACCGTAAATTGATGTGGCTTTGATACCACTGTAGGGAAATAGGGGCGACAGATAAGGCAGCGGAAATAAAAATTTAAAGTTCGATTCCCCTGGACAACAAGATCGCGTCGACAACAATGTATCTAGGAAGGAAAGACTGTAAGGTTATACTTGGTCCTAGAGCAAGTCCAGCGACATTACCCTTGCAGTAACAACGTGCTTCTTCTTCAAGCAGCAACTCGCTCCTTTAGCAGCAACACTCGAACGGTCGTCTCCACCGGCCTCCTGGTGCAGCACCATAGACAGTGGTTGAAGGTGTCCTTCTAGCGGCAGGCAACGACCTCCCGCATGTAGAGTAGTCCACGTGGACCACCAGAAACTTAACATTGCGCTATAGTCAATGGAAAGGAGTTGTCTCTCTCGAACGTCAACCTGCTAGAGTTGATACACTCTCTCATAATTGTCTCTCCCTTGTTATCCCTCCCTTTATCGGGTAGGACATGCTCAGGCTCTCTATTGGTTACCACAACCAGAGAGGACAACAATTGTGTGAGAAGCCCCCAGTGCCCCTCTATTTATAGGAGAGGCTAGGGTCAGGGTTCCTAGTCTGTGTGGGAGTCGAAAGGGTTGAATTCATGAATTTTCTAGAACTTGCGCATGCCGAACCGGTCGGTTCGCACACCCAACCGGTCAGTTGGTGCGCGAGCCGGTCGGTTCGTGCAGTTTCTTATTTTGAATCAAGTCGGTAATTAATGCACGATTAATGCACAACATGATGTCAACACCAATCCTTGATCCAATCGAATTGGCAACCGAATCGGGCGGTTCATCCCATGAACCAGTCAGTTGGGATATGTGAACCAGTCGACTCACTATGTAAACCGGTCGTCTCACTCCCTGGTTCAGCCATTGACCAACCAATGTTTTTTCCAATTGACCTGACACAACCGATTGGGTCAACACTTAAACCAGTCGGTTCAGAGTCCAGTCAGTCAATTTTGAACCTCAGATGTTTAATTGAATACCTAAACACCTTTAGTAATCAAATTAAACATCATTCATGAATATACTCCTTTAATTCAAGTGTATCCTATGTGTGTGACCCTATAGGTTCAGAATTACATTGCCAGTGAATGTCCATAACTAACTTACAACATCACAAGTGTTAGGATTGTCCCACACCGCTGAGCTCTGGGATAGGTCCTGGGCTTATAATGTGTGTGGTCCCTTCACCCATTGCCAATTGGTTTTGGGTTGAACAACACACATCCTAATAAAATTTGAGGGCAATAGTCGTCTCACTCCTTTTTATATATTAGGGTAAGATACAAGGTGGTACAAAGGAGTAAAACCTAGAAAAACAATAAAACAACTGGTATAATAAAAATAGTGACATGACGCAGATCGTCGGTTTCCGCCTCTGACGTTCTGTCGATACCATCGACATGGATGTCAATGGTATCGACGGACTGTTGTCCGGTAGCTGTGATAATCTCGATACCATCGACATGGATGTCGATGGTATCGACAGAATGATGTCTGTCACTGTGACTATCTCGATACCATTCCATGTCGATGGTATCGACAGAATAATGTCTGTCACTGTGACTATCTCGATACCATCGACCTCCTGTCGATGGTATCGACCGGGAAGCAGGTTGTTTCACACTACCCCTCAAGATGGAGAGTACACATCGTGTATGCCCAGCTTGCCACATAATTTCTGAAAAGCTGCCGGACTCAAAGGCTTTGTCAAGATATCCGCCAGTTGATCTTCAGACTTGACATATGACGTCACAATAGTGCCATCCTTGATTTGATCACGAATAAAGTGGCAATCAACTTCTATATGCTTTGTACGCTCATGAAAGATAGGATTCCTGGCAATATGTATAGCAGACTGGTTGTCACACTTGAGCTCCATAGAAGGCAGAATAGTGATTTTTAACTCAGAGAGAACGGATTTGACCCATTGTAGTTCACAACATGCATGGGCCATAGCACGGTATTCAGCCTCAGTACTGGATCTGGCTACCACATTCTGCTTTTTGCTTTTCCAAGTAACCAAATGGTCACCTAGGAAAGTACAATAGCCTGATGTAGATCTTCTATCAATATGATCACCAGCCCAATCTGCATCTGAGTACCCAGTGATAGTCAAAATAGATGGAGGCACCTTGGGTTTGGAATATGTGATCCCTTTACCTGGAGCACTCTTTAGATATCTCAGAATCTGGCAAACTGCTGTCCAGTGTGACTGTCGTGGTGAGTGCATATGTTGACTCACAACTCCTACAACAAAGGAAATGTCAGGTCGTGTAACAGTCAGATATATTAGCTTGCCAACTATTCTCCTGTAATATCCTGGATCTGAGTACTCAACATCATCAACCGTCTCCTTGGTGTGATAATCCATAGGAGTAGATACCGGTTTAGACCCAGTCATGCCTGTCTCCTGTAGTAAGTCCAACACATATTTCCTCTGAGATAGATTGACACCTGCATGAGATCTAAGCACCTCAACGCCTAGAAAATATCTCTGTTTACCCAGATCCTTCGTTTGGAAGTGTCGCTGCAACCCTTCCTTCACACGAGATATGCCTGCAGAATCACTCCCAGTAATGACTATGTCATCAACATATACTGCCATAATGATAGAACCACCTGAAGAGTTAGAGTAGAATAAGGAGTGATCAGTCATAGAGTGAGAAAAACCCATCTGGAGTACAACCTCACTGAACTTGGAAAACCACGCTCGAGGAGACTGTTTCAAACCATATATGGCTTTCTTCAATTTACAGACCTTCTGACACTACCCCTGAGCAACAAACCCAGGAGGTTGCTCCATATATACCTCTTCCTGGAGGTCACCATGTAGAAAGGCATTCTTAACATCAAGCTGAAATAGGGGCCAATCAAAAGTAGTAGCCAAAGAAATAATAATTCGCACAGAATTTAGACGAGCTACTGGAGAAAAAGTCTCAAAGAAATCAACTCCATAGGTCTGTGTGTAGCCTTTTGCCACCAATCTGGCCTTCAACCTCTCAACAGATCCATCCAGATTATGTTTGATGGTGAAGATCCATCGGCAACCCACAACTTTCTTCCTTGTAGGTAGTGCAACAAGATCCCATGTGTCATTATGCAAAAGAGCTGACATTTCAATCTGCATTGCCTGTTTCCAGCCACTGTCCTTCATAGCATCATAGTGATTCCTTGGTATATCAACAGAATCAATCCCAATAGCAAATGCGCGGGCCTGCTTAGATAAGTGGGACAGATAACACACATTTGTAATAGGATGTCTAATAGTACAAGAACGAGTACCTTTCCTAACAGCAATAGGAAGGTCAAGATCTGATGCTTCTCCAGGAATCCCATGAGTAGAGGACGAAGATGAAGGCTCTGAGACTGGTGTCGCTACCATTTCTAGTTCTGGTCTGCCTCGCCTACTATAAACATGTGGGTAATGCTCAATAACAGGCATGTCTGTTGCTTGCTCATCCAGAATAAAGGTATAATTAGGGATGATGGCTGGCTCTCCCTCACTCTGCACAGATGGTGCCACTCTATCACTCTGAAAAACTGGTGGCACTCCCTCTCTCAATTGCTCCCCCTTATTTATAGCATCAGAGAAATATGGAGTGGTCTCATGGAAGATAACATCCCTAGACACAAACATCCGACGAAGACTAGGATAGTAACACTTGTATCCTTTGCTAGTACTAGAGTAGCCAAGGAACAAGGTTTTAACAGACCTAGGAGAAAGCTTGTCAGCTTTAGGGTCAACATGATGGACAAAGGAAGTGCAACCAAACACTCTAAGGGGAAGAGAAAAAGGCTTGTCTGTGGGTTGTAACACAGAGAAGGGAGTTTGTCCTTTAAGAACTGAGGATGGTTGTCTATTAATTAAGAAGCAAGCAGTTAAAAGAGCTTCAGACCAGAATTTCTTAGGTACATTGGATTGGAACATAATAGATCGAGCAATATCAAGAAGATGGCGATTTTTCCGCTCAGCCACCCCATTCTGCTGAGGGGTGTAAGGACACGATGTGCGATGGATTATACCTACAGAGCTGCAAAAATCAGACATAGCCTTTTAGACATACTCTAAAGCATTATCAGATTGAAGAATTTTTATATTGCAATCAAACTGGACTTTTATTTCAGTGTGGAAATGTTTCACAATAGATAGTACAGGCTCTCGACTTTTGAGAAGATAGATCCATGTCATTCGAGAAAAATCATCCACAAAGGAAATAAAGTAACGAAAACCATTATAACTCTGGTCTTTGACAGGACCCCACACATCACTATGGACTAACTCAAAAGGACAAGAAGCCCGTTTATTGACACGACTGGGATAAGATAACCTATGATGCTTTCCCAGCTGACATGACTGACACTCTAAAGATGACAGTTGAGACAACTCTGGTTCCAACTTGCGTATGCTCTCTAAGGAAGGATGTCCATATCTCCAAGGCCATAGTAAGGGGGAACCACTCAACAGGACGGATGGAGCAGGAGCAGATACTTGGCGAGGCAGACTGTCACCATGGAAAAGGTAGAGATCACCTTTCCTAGGTCCCCCACCAATCGTCCTCATACTCTTGAGATCCTGTAATACAAAACAAGGACCAAATGTTACCGTACATTTTACAGTGTCAATCAGTTTTGCAACAGAAAGAAGATTAAAAGGAAATTCAAGCACAAAGTGTACAGATTTGAGATCAATCTTGGGTGTTAGAGGGACAGATCCACTAGCTAACACTCTCCTCACTGAACCATCTGCCAGTGTATCAGATTTGTGAGGGATATACGAGTCAATAGAGTGGAGCAATCTCCTCATACCAGTCATGTGCTGTGACGCGCCAGAATGAACCACCCAAGATGATGTAGAGCCAGAAGCAATGAGGGATGTAGCCTGATTACCCGCAGTAGATGCCAGGTTTGCTGACGATGATGATGATGATCCCATACTCATGTGTTGTGTAGCATGAATAAACCGATCATACTCCTCCTGAGTAACAGTGATACCGGTTCCAGAAGTAGGTCCCATAACAAAAGAAGACGAGGAATCTGTAGTAGTGGCATAATGAGCTGTCCCCACAGGTGGTGCAGCAGGTCTCCCATGTTTCTTCCAGCACTTCTCCACTGTATGTCCCAATTTGTCACAGAAGGTGCACTTAGGACGTGTTGCACGTCCTCGGCCCATACCAGTGCGTCCCCCTCGCACTGCAGCAGCTACGGATGCATGAGACTCCCCAAAAGATATAACAGGATCAGGGGTAGCAGACTTGGACTCAAAGATGGATTGTTGTATTCTTGAATAGGCTTCCACAAACCCGGGTAATTTATCAGAAGCCAAAATGACACTCCGGGCGGATCCGCATGAAGGGTTAAGCCCGGATAAAAATTTTGCCGTAACCAGATCGTCCCTGTCCTTGATCTGTTCAGCAACAGTTATTGGATGATAATAGCTCAGTTCTTGAGAAAGTGCCTGAATAGCTCCAAAGTACTCCTCAAGAGATTTGTCACCCTGCCTCTCAGCAAACAAACGATCATAGATCATGAATTGGCGAAGCGCATTTTTTTCTTGAGAATAATGCTGCTTCACTGCGTCCCATATCTCCTTAGCTGTTGAATAGAACATGAACCTTGCCGCAATAGTAGGTTCCATGCTGTTCCACAACCAAGTCTTTACCAGACTATCATGACGCTTCCATTCAGCATATCCTTTGTCAGTAGAGGCCAGAGGACCTGAGTCAACATGTCCCGCCTTATCACAACACTCCAGGACAATGTGGACGACATTCATCCATAGAAGAAAATTCTTCCCGCCGAGCTTGATGGAGGTGATAGGTGACACCTCGTTGTAGATCATAGGTGTCTTGATATCCCCCATTATAGAACGGGACTGTGTGACGGATTGATACACGCCACAAGGAAGACTGAGGTGACGGAGAGATACACGTCACCCAAGAAACAAGGAGAAATGTGTTACTGACGCATTCACAGCCTCCGGATGATTTTCCTAATCACACATGGAGGATGTGTGACTAGGAGAATAATTGTAGAGAGACTAGTCTTCTGGTTTAGATTTTAGATCGTCGTTGGATTACCCAAAGATCTTCAAGGCGGCGGATTGCGGCGGCTCAGCCGCAGCTACTGCTGTTGGTGCCACGGTGAGAAGATCCGGAGGAAGGAAGGGAAGATCCGGTGGCAAGAAGGAATAAGGAGGAAGAGACGGCGGGCGGTGGAGAGAGATGGCGGCCTAGAGCAAACCTTGCTCTGATACCATATTAGAATGTGTGGTATTCAACTTAAAACCAATTGGCAATGGGTGAAGGGACAACACACCTTATAAGCCCAGGGCCTATCCCAGAGCTCAGCGGTGTGGGACAATCCTAACATCCCCCCTCAAGTGCAAGCACACAAAAGTGGTTGCACTTGAGGGGGGATGTTAGGATTGTCCCACACCGCTGAGCTCTGGGATAGGTCTTGGGCTTATAATGTGTGTGGTCCCTTCACCCATTGCCAATTGGTTTTGGGTTGAATAACACACATCCTAATAACAGGCAAAGAGTGTTGTCTAGCAACACATAATTGCTACCCAAGTAGTTCGGAAAGTTGAAGAATAACTTCAACCTACAATCCGTGATTAGTGTTACAGTGATCGTATAGTTCTTTTGTCTCTGATATTCGGATTGAACTCGAGGCATGGAATAGTCATTCTCTCAATGTTCAATCCAGTTCCTTGAACTAGAGCAGACTGTCTGAGATGCATGTGAGTTCACATATTGAATCACATGAGTACGGTCGTACATTTCTCAGTCTCGCTTATCAAGAGGCCTTGGATATCAATCTCCTGTAGGAGGGACAAATCCCATTTACACCACTCACATTCAATCCCCACGTGTCACAGTGCACCCAATCATCACCGTTATGACAACCCTTATTTAGGATTACGTTGGATGATGTCAAAGTACTTGAACGACATGTGATGAATGTAGTGACTTCAGTTCTACGGACTACAATCACCACGATCACTATGAGAGATGATTCTGACTACCATTCCATGATCTTCATGTATCACTCTCATGGTGGGTTTGTCCGATACATTGATCTCTAACATGTACCTGTGTGCTTGACTTGATATCACATATCACGACTAATGAGATCAGTGATCAGTCAACACACTCTAGTCTTATGTATTATTGTTGTCTATTTTGCTTCTACAATAATATCCAACTAGAGACATTACAAGAATGTATGTACTCTTATCATACATATGATCTCATCGTTCAGGTCCTCAACCTAAAGACATATGTCATCGAGTAACATCATTATCTAGACATCTACTATGTATGTGTCGTCATCTCACGAGTGAGACAAACATAATAGACGGAATTACCTTTATAATTATTAAATCAGGTATCTAATGCCACATTCCAATCATTCATATGATTGGCTCTCTGGGCATACATACCAACACACTCCCCCTGAGCAACAAATCTGGGAGGTCGCTCCATATATACTTCTTCATGTAGATCACCATATAAGAAAACATTTTCGACATCAAGTTGAAACAGAGGTCAACTTTTATTGACAACAACAGAAATAAGAATTCGTACCAAATTAAATCGAGCAACGGGAGAGAATGTCTCAAAATAATCCGCTCTATAAGTTTGTGTAGCCTTTAGCAACAAGGCGCGCTTTCAGGCGTTAAAATATGCCATGAAGTGGATAATTCACAGTAAAGATCCATCGACAGCCAACGGGAGAAATCAAGAGCATCAACTACGTCCCAAGTTTGTTGTGTGTAGAGCATCCATTTCCACTTCCATGGCACGATGCCTGGCAGGATGTGTTAGCGCCTCAGTCATAGTTTTACGAATAGATATCGTGGAAAGAGCAGTTGTAAAGTTTGCAAAACTTGAACTAAGATTAGCATTAGAACAAAAATTGATGATCGGATGTAAGGTACAAGAACACACCCATTTAGTTCATCATTCAGGGCTAAAGCCTATAAGTGAGGAAAACCTCGGAGACATATATTGGATTATAAGAGTTTGAAAATCGAGTTTGTCACATCCTTCCCACCTTATAGGGAATTTTGTCCCCATAATTTCAAAATACCCTCAAAATACATGGACTATATAGTCCATATCATATTCTCTTTCATACTTATAATCATGATGAAATCAAAAGTCATTCATAAACTTGTATTGGTCAACTTATAGGTCAAAAGATCATAGTCCATTGATTTTGTTTATGTAGAGTTCAATTTCAAGTCATATCAATAGTGAATCTAGATTGACAGTTAAGATTAAACGTCATGAATCAAATCCGGTTATGATCAAGTAAAATTGTGATTCTAGGGTCAAGATTTGAATATCATATATTTTGGGTCCATACATTCAAGTCTAGGGTTTTAATTCCTAGTTATACCCTAGGTGTGGTCATTCATCCATCAACAATCTAGCAATATTTCGAGATTTCAACATCAATCTCTTCATCCTATATAGTCAAGGTGGATGAATGATCCATGCCTAGGTCATACGTAGGAAATTAACCTTATGCATATATTCATTACCATCCTCAAGATATTAACGAGTCAAGATTTCAATATTTGGTTTTTTGGGTCAAAGACAAATAGAGCAAGCCCAACACAATAAAGCATCATGCTTAAAGCTTTCAAAGATATAGTGATTTCATCATCCAAGGTTGAGTCAAGAGTATATCAGTTCATAGGGAGAGTAAGATCAAGCCAAGATACCTAACAAGAGAGAGAAGAGACGGGCAGTCATCCTACTTCAATCTAAGTGGTGATCTTAGGGTTCCTTACAGAAAAGATGAGATGAGGAAGGACTCTCTAGGGTTTCAAAGGAGAAACATTAAGTCCAGTTTTTTATCGACTGAAGCCAGATAGGCTGGGAACCTCATCCACTATTGTGAGATGGATAGGAGGTGATTGCTATTCAGAACTCCCAATCTAGACACTTCAGTTTACCATTGTGGTCTTTCAAGATTTCCTAGGTTCAAGAGATTTGAGCAATTATTTATTTAATGCATATGGGAGTGTGTTGGCTCTGGTACCAAATGTCACAGAACCGTAATTACCCCAATCCCAGTCCCACTGCCTAGACAATGGTAGAGGGATTAACTTGCCTGTCCATGGGTGGCCCAGAAGAATTAACACACTTGCATATACAAAAAAGTATATCTCAAAACACAAGATTTATAAGAACTAGCCAACCTTTTGTATGATTCTGTGAATATGTTCAATCTTTGTCATTTGAGCAGTATATTCGAATGCGGAAGAATGATCTTGATGGTCCACCTATATTGTCTAAAATCATAAATTCAAGAGTGGTGGTTAGAGCAAACACACAAGTACACTATTGAAAACAATATAGTTTAATTTTCAAGAATAAGTGTGCTTGACAATACTTATAAAATAATATCGATATTTTGTAAAAAAATCAAGTCATTGTAGAAATCATTCATTTTTTTATCATGATTTCTTCCATTCGTAAATCAATTAGTCTCAAAACAAGTTATAGCAATTTTCAAAGAAGCGTGATCCAACAAATATATGGCATATTCTTAATCTTAACAAAGAGCAAACCTTAGCCCCTTTTTCAAGAAGGCGATACTAGATACTTCTAAAAGAAGTGCGAAGCTATCCACTTCCATAGGAAGTGCGATCCTCAATAATAATGGAAGTTCCTATATTTTCTTATGTTCCATGTTCTATCAACATAGGTATATGAAAAATAGTAACTTATTCGTAGGGAACAAAAGTAGCCAAGATGCACATAAAAGTTACATATCAAACAACACAAGAAATACCATAGTCAGGTCAAATATGAGGAAAGCGAACTTGAAAATGAATGATCGCGTGTTAGAAGATTTGTTTAAACACTTTCAAAAAGATTTCAAGTCACAAGTTCCACATTAAGTAGGTCAGGGGATAGGGTCAGGTCCTGTGAAGGAGATGGACAAGAGGCGCACTACCATAATTGTGTCGTGGGTGCTTGGAGGTCGTGATTTAGAGAAAAACAAGAGAGGGAGAGGCATTCACACTATAGCAACGTGTCGTCGGCACAATATTGGAATAAAAACACAAGAGAGGTAATCTGATTTGTTGGTCGTGTACCTAGAGGGAGTCAATAGGGTGTGTGTATATATGTAGGTGGGAGAGAGAAGTGAAAGATTGGTGGTCAAATTTCCTTTTATAGTTTAATATCATCTTGCGTAGAACTTGTTTTGACCATTCAAACAACTTTCTGGTCAAGGTATTAAATTCCATAATGCAATTAATTCTTTCTAAAACACATGAAAATAATTTTTAATATAACAAAATTTCTCCACCTTAGCATATATTTTGTATCTCCCAATAAAATTTCACAAGTGTCATTTATAAATGAATATTCCAGACCATGTTTGTACATGTTGGTTATTACCAACTTACTTATAAATTAAATTGACGTCTTTAAAACAAGCATTATGCACCTTAATTTTTTCCTTTTTGAAATATTGTAACCTTAAAAATCATAACTTCCAAACATATACAATGTTGATCAGGTCTTCCTTATTATGTAAAGCCTCTATTTCTCTAAAAAAATCTTCTAACAAGATATATGTTAAAAAGTCATAATTATTATTAAGATTCACCAAACTATGAAAATATCTTTTTGTAGTTATAATTAATTACCAAAATAATTCTTGCCTACCAAACACACCTATTCTTAAATAAAATAAAACAATGCTTCAATAAGACATTATTTTCTTGTGAACATTTTAAAAAGTATTTCAAATCATATCATCCATTAAATGTGGCCTCAAATACTATTTATATACTATATCTTCAAAATTATTTATCCATTATTTGTTCAAAATTTATCAAAAATCAAAATTGTACTCAAAGGACTAGTTAAAATTTTACCTTATTTAGACATGGGAATCCCAAGATATTAAAGTTAAATTGTTTCATCGAAATATTGTATTTATGACTTGAACCACTAAATCTAGTTGGACTATAGTTCTTGTATGGTTTTTTTGAACCATCAAACAAGATCTGATGGGTCTGAAACTTTATATCAAACTTCAATACTACCATAATAATCATCCCATCAAGTTTATTCAAAAATAAATGTGTTTATCCATCCAACTAATATATCTTCAAAAATTATTATTTTTGACCCATATGAGTTTTATCATCATTCAAACGGTTTTAAAAAATTCTCAAATTTTCACCATAGCTCCAATTCATGATTATAAGCTTCTAGCCAACTTCTGGGTCATTTGGATACACTAAAATTTCAAAGTGATAAAATGGTTTGAGATTGGCTCCTAATCATGCATAGGCTACATCATTACATATTTCTCTCTTATATTGTAGTCCACATATCTTTATATTCTTGGAATACCTTTAATTGTTCGTCATACATGACCTAAAGCCTTTAAGTGGAGAAAGCCTAAGAGGCATATATTGGATTATAAAACCTTGAAAAATAAGTTTGTCACAGAGGCAGTCAAATGGATCTTTAGATATTTAACCAGGAAAAGGCACATTCTAGATTGTGAGATTTCTGAGGGAGCTGGCATGAATCAAGTTGATTCGACTATTTTCTGCGATAGTCAAACTGTTATTGATTTGAGTAGGATCACAATGCATCATGGACAGACAAAGCACATTGATGTGAGATATCATTGACTTCATTATGTGATTGACAAGAAGTTGTTGATGTTGAAGATCCGTATTGAGAAGAATGTTTCTGATATGATGATTGAGGTGGTGACACAAGACAGGTTGGGAACTCTACAAAGAACTCGGTGACATACATTCTCAGCTAGGAAGCACAAACACTTCCTTGGGGCATCCGTGGCCGTCCTAGACATGTGTCAGACACTGACACGGCGTGGACACGTCTAAGAAGTGTCTACTTTTTTTTAAAACCTGGACACGGCATGGACACAACTTGGATACGGCTTGGACACGCCGTGGACACGGCAGGCTCAAACTATTCCCTATATAAAAGAAATATAAATTATATATCTTCTCTCTCCCTCCTCTTATTCCAACACACTACCATATGTCTCCTCCCCATCCTTTTCCTAATGATTATTACATATTTGTCTGTTATACATCATACTCATATATATAATTCATCATTATTCTTGGTTTTTCTGTAAGGGTTAGGGTGCACAATGTGTGTACCCCGTATATTTATAGAAAGAACAATTACATATAGGTCCTCATAGAATAGTGAAATAACAAGTGAATATAAAGAGCTAAATAAAAACACTATTTAACACCCCCTCAAGTTGGAGCATAGATATCAATCATGCCCAACTTGTAACATCCCAGGATTTGAGGTCTTGGATAACATGATCTTAAAAGGAATGATTGGACTACCCATATCACCAAGGTGCACCTCCTTTCCCGTAGCCCATCACTAAAGAACTCCATAGTTAAGCGTGCTCAGCTTGGAGTAGTACTAGGATGGGTGACCAGTCGGGAAGTTGATCCTGGCTTGCTCGTGAGTGAGGAAATACCGCACAGTTGAGGCTGGTGGTGATCTGTGGGGCCAGTCGTCATTCCTGAAACTCTACTAGAGCCTAGGACAGTGCGCCCAGGCGTTACAAATGGTATCAGAGCCATAACCCCTCCAGTAGGTGGGGCCCACATGGGCATGTGGCATGTCAGTCTTGAGCCGTGCGGTCCAGGCATGTTGGAAAGGGTTGTCCATGGTTGACGTAGCCACCCTTGCGCTAGTATTCCGTGATCGGGAGCTGGGTGCCAATGGGCCATTCTGGGTCTACACTGAAATGGGGAAATATTATGAGGTCATATAGTTGAGCCTTGATGAGGACGTCAAGAGTCTAAGTGGGGGAGATTGTAACATCCCAGGATTTGAGGCCTTGGATAACATGATCTTAAAAGGAATGATTGGAATACCCATATCACCAAGGTGCACCTCTTTTTCTGGGAGCCCATCACTATTTGGGGTAGTACTAGGATGGGTGACCAGTCGGGAAGTTGATCCTGGCTTGCGCGTGAGTGAGAAAATACCGCGCAGTTAAGGCTAGTGGTGGTCTGTGGGGCCAGTCGTCATTCCTGAAACTCTATTAGAGCCTAGGCCAGTGCGCCCAGGCGTTACAAATGGTATCAGAGCCATAACCCCTCCAGTAGGTGGGGCCCACATGGGCATGTGGCATGTCAGTCTTGAGTCGTGCGGTCCAGGCATGTTGGAAAAGGGTTGTCCATGGTTGACATATCCACCCTTGCGCTAGTATTCCGTGATCGGGAGCTGGGTGCCCATGGGCCATTCTGGGTCTACACTGAAATGGGGAAATATTATGAGGCCATATAGTTGAGCCTTGATGAGGACGTCAAGAGTTTAAGTGGGGGAGATTGTAACATCCCAGGATTTGAGGCCTTGGATAACATGATCTTAAAAGGAATGATTGGACTACTCATATCACCAAGGTGCACCTCTTTTTCTGGGAGCCCATCACTATTTGGGGTAGTACTAGGATGGGTGACCAGTCGGGAAGTTGATCCTGGCTTGCGCGTGAGTGAGAAAATACCGCGCAGTTAAGGCTAGTGGTGGTCTGTGGGGCCAGTCGTCATTCCTGAAACTCTACTAGAGCCTAGGCCAGTGCGCCCAGGCGTTACACAACTTGTCCATAAGAGAGCTGAAATGTTTCTTGGCAAGCAGCTTTGGGAAGATATAAGCAACTTGATCTTCTGAGCGAGTAAAAGGAGTGCAAATACGACCAATCAAAATAGCTTCTCTGATGAAGTGGCAGTCAACTTCAATGTGCTTGGTCCGCTCATGAAACACATGATTATTTGCAATAAAAATAGCTGCTTTATTATCAAAATGCGTGGGAATAGAAGTTGAAGATCCCACATCAAGTTCTTTTAGAAGAGACTGTACCCACAAATGTTCACACGTTGTATGAACCATAGCCTGGTACTCAGCCTCAGCACTAGATCTAGCTACAACATTCTGCTTCTTGCTCCTCCAGGTAACAAGATTTCCACCAACAAAAGTACAGTAATTGGAAGTAGATTTCATGTCTATCTTACTTCCAACGTAGTCAGAATCAGAGTAGCCTTCAAGAGAGAAATGACCATGTTATCTATAGAAAAGGCCTTTACCAGGAGATTTCGTCAGATATCTCGGGATATGACACAATGCTTCCCAGTGACACTGTCTAGGCTTGTCAAGATATCTGCTAACAAGACCAACAACAATAGAAATATCAGCTCTAGTGACAGTCAAATAGATTAGTTTGCCAACCAATCTCATGTATCTTATACTGTCAGGATACAGGGGAGATTCATCATCATCCCAATTTACACTAGGATCTATGGGTGTATCAGTGGTCCGAGCTCCAAGCATTCCAGTCTCCTGTAGAAGATCAAGAACATATTTTCTTTGAGATAGAACAAGAGCATTAGCAGTCTTGGAAACTTCAATCCCCCGAAAAGTATCTCAGCTTTCCCAGATCTTTAGTGACAAAGTGCTTGCATAAGTAGGCTTTAGTAGCATGAATTTCAGAGAGATCACTGCCAGATAAAATAATCAACATACACAATTAGAACCAGAATATCAGAGGAGGTCTTCTTAATAAAGACAGTGATCAACATGAGATCTGAGGAAGCCATAGGTAGACGAAATCTTGCTCAGTTTCTCAAACCAGGCACGTGGACTCTGCTTGAGTCCATAAATAGACTTATTGAGGCGACAGACTTTGTGTGACTCCCCCTGAGCAACAAACCCAAGTGGTTGCTCCATATAGACTTCCTCTTGGAGATCACCATAAAGAAAGCTATTCTTGACGTCCAGCTGGATAAGGGGCCAATCTAGATTGATTGCCACAGAGAGCAGAAGCCGCACAGAATTTAGCCTGGCAACAAGAGAAAAAGTTTCAAAGTAATCAATACCATAAGTCTGAGTGTACCCTTTTTCCAGTAGGCGGGTCTTCAGGCATTGAACAGTTCCATCAGGATGATACTTAACAGTGTACACCTAACATATCCAACAGGCTTGCAATCAGACGAAGGATCAACCAAATCCCAGATACCTCTGTCAGTAAGAGCAGTCATCTCCTCAGTCATGGCATGTGTCCAGGCCGTACTTTGTAACGCATCATGAACATTTTTGGGGACAGAAACAACAGAAAGAGCAACAACAAAATTACTAACATGGACACTCGGGTGTGCAGTAGAAGCATAGTTAGCAATATTATGAGTGGTACATGATCGAGTGTCTTTCCTTAGAGCAATAGGTAAATCTAGATCATAAGTTACCTCAGCAGGTGCAGGGCCTTCTGAAGGAGAAGATTGGTTTTCTGTGGGGGGATCTTGAGCAGGAGTAGACTGCAGCGGCCGATTCTTGCATTGGTAAACAATAAGAGATGTAGTCGCAACAAGATGCAAAGCATATGGGGAATCACTAATAAAAGGCAGAGGCGCTGAAATGAGATCCGAACTCAACATGTTCCACCTAGTATAGTAGTACAAAGTGTCCTCAAAGAAAACCACATCACTACTCGTGAACCACTTCTTAGTAACATGACTATAGCAACGATATCCTTTTTGAGTCCGTGAATATCCCAAAAAAATACATTTTTCAGCTCGAGAAGACAATTTGTCCCGAGTCGGTCCAAGCAAACGAACAAAACAAGTTGACCCAAAAATCCTTGGGAGGGACAGAAAAAAGGAAGATGGGGTTGTAGCACTTGTACATTAATTTTATTCCCAATAACAGACGAAGGCATGAGATTTATCAGAAAATAGGCAGTGAGAACCGCTTCTGGCTAAAAATGTCTTGGAACATTAGAATGCAGCATGAGTGTTCTAGTAACTTCAAGTAAATCCCTAATTTTTCTTTCAACAACACCATTCTATTGGGGTGTGTAAGCATAGGATGTTTGATGAATGGTACCCACAGAACGAAAAAATAATTCAACATTTTTTTGAACAAATTCCAAGGCATTATCAGTACGCAGAATTTTAATAGGCATAGAAAATTGGGTTTTAATTTCAGCAAAGAAGAACTTAATAGTAGGAAAGACTTGAGATCTATCTTTCATAAAAAACAACTAGGTAGCACGGGAGTAATCATCAATGAACAAAATAAAGTATTTATTGCCTGACAAACTTGGAACATGACAAGGACCCCATACACCAGCATGAACTAAATCAAAAATATGCTACCAATCTGAGATTTTTTTGGGAAATACAGTTCTGACTATTTGCCTAATTGACATGACTCACACTGAAAACTATGCGTTTCTACACCAGAAATAACATGTTTTGATTTATCCGCTGATGGATGCCCAAGTCTATAATGACTGTAATGCAGAAACATAAGACAATGCTGAAGCTAGAGTTGTAGTGTCAATCCGTTTCAAATCATCCAAGTAAAAGAGTCTGTCAGGTCCTTCATGCCCCCCACCAATCTTCATCCTCGTGCGAAAGCCTTAAAAACACTAGTACCTGGTACAAAGGTCAGACTGCAGTTCAGATTACGTCCAATTTTACTGACAGACAACAAGTTTAGCGGAAAATTGGGCACATATAAAGCAGATCTCAGAAGAACTTGAGCATAGATATCACCAATTCCAGACACAGTAGATTTGGATCCGTCAACAAGCATAATAGCAGATTTAGGACAAGGTTTAGACAATTTAGAAAAATGAGAACGATTGTCAGAGATATGTGAAGAAGCTCCAGAATCAATCTCCCATTTGGTATTACCAACACTAGAAGAGGGAGTACTCAGAAAGGCAGAATCACAACCAGCCTAAGTTGCAATGTGAGCTCCAGATTCAGCAGCAGAAGAAGAGGAAGCACTGGTCTTTTCTAGTAGGAGACGTTCCACCTCGGAGCAGATGAACTCAGCAGTGGAGGAACTCGAGGTAGCAACAGGAGGCGTCTGAGAAGCACCCTCAGACGCAGCATTGGCCCACGCAGGTGTGCCATGTTTCTTCCAGCATCTGTCTTTAGTGTGGTTGGTGCCACCACAAAAGTCACAATACCGCTGAGATGCGGCTCATCAGCAGATGAGCCACGATTAAGGGATCCACGGCCAAGGGACCCACGTCCCCTTCCAGAAGCAGAAGAACGGTTGTCCGGAGGTCGACTGTGACCCCTACCACGACCTCGGCCAGACATAGCAAGAGCAGTAGGGTCACCAGTATCAGAAGGCAGATCCGACGAGGAAGCTGACAGTCGTTGAAGACGCTGAAAAGCACTCTCCAACGTCGGTAGTGGATCACTGGCAAGGATCTAGTCAACCACTCCAGCATATGAGTCAGAAAGTCTGGATAAGAACTGGACAACCTGGAGTTCATGTCGTTGTCGCTGCATAGTGGCCAAGTCGGTAGATAGCGGGTGAAGATTCTCAAGTTCCGCCCAAAAGCCTTTGAAAGTCAAAAAATAGTCAGCAATATCGGGCCAAGTGAAATGTAGGCGGGTCAGTTGTTTGTTCAGGTCAAACAACTTCTTCGGATTCTTGTTGTGTGAGTAGGTATTGGCCAGTTGATCCCACATCTCCTTGGCAGTCGGGAGACGAAGTAGAGTAACACTAATGCAAATTTTGTTGTTGTTCAGAATCCACGTCATCACAGTCGAGTCATCCTTGACCCAATCATCGTAGATCTTTTTATCCTTGGACTCGGCAGTATTGGGCGGAGCAGGAGGTGGATCCTGAGTCAGATGGGAGTGTTTGCCTTGGGATTTTGCAAAGATCTCCATGGAGCAGACCCAATGTTGATAGTTGCACCCATCCAACTTCACAGTAGTCACCTGACGATGAAAATCATCATGGGAGGAAGCCATGATCGAGATTGAGTCCAATAGTAGAAAACAACAGCCAAGTCAGAACCGCCTAGATCCTTCGGCTAGGCGGCAGCAGGTAGAGAAGAGGAACTGGAAGGATCAGTTTACATGAAGACTACTCCGAGGTGCAGCACAGAACCCGACGGCTCAAGGGCCGACGCGGGCAGAAAGGAGGAGGGCTCCAGAGACCCTCAAGACGGACAGTCGGCGGCAGCAAGGAGCAGCACTAGCAAGCCAGGCCCGCACGGGGTGGGCTGCCGACGGCAGCAGCAGTCGGTCGGGCTGCGGGTGGGCCCCGCAGGGGGGGTGCATGGGTGGGTGGCGGCTAGAGAACCTGCTCTGGTACTGTAAGAAGAGGTGAGGGGAAGATGAGACGAAACACCGAGAGATTTGTCGGCTGCAAGGAGCAGCTTTCTTGAGAGGGCAATAGCCGTCTCACTTCTTTTTATATATTAGGGTAAGATACAAGGTGGTACAAAGGAGAAAATGATAGAAAAATAATAAAACAAATAAT